>CM064912.1:88269385-88869385 GCA_032727855.1 Quercus ilex subsp. ballota
TAGTTATTTTTTATGATTTTTTAATTTCATAATTGTTATGTCCATATGGAAAGTTTGTTTATTTGGAAATATATTAATTTTATATATTAAAAAAAAATAGCTATTACAACTCTTTTAGAGATAAATAGTTATTCCTCATTTTTACAAATAGCTATTTATAATTCTCTGTAATAAAAACATAACCAAACTACTGAATGTTAAACCATATGAATAACTATTACATTACTATGCCTATTACAGTCTACTAAACATACCCTAAATTTAATAACAAATAATTTATAAAAAACAAAAAAAAAAAATGAATGAATAAATATATACATTAATAAATTAAATTTAAATGCTCGTATACAAATATTCACAAAGTAACGAATTGAATGAGTTTTGAAACATAATTTTATACTTATTTACATTTTTACACTAACTTGTTAATATAACATTCAGTAGTACGTCGATGTAAAATGTAAACATTTTAGATGACAAAAACCTATAATTGTGAAGAAAAAAAAAATGGAAAACCATAACTAAATTGGAGCAAAGCCATGCAATGAAAGAAAGATAATGTAGAGGGACAAAGAAAATAGTCCACTATTTTGGTGAGCTAACCATGATCGACTCTATAATCTACTCAGCTCATTGGATGATAAACAAAAGCCATGGCTTCAATAGAATTCTTAACACCAATAATTCGAACGAGAAATCATCTTATGTGCTGGAATTCCTCTATGGTTAACAAGGATGGCACCATATGCGAAATTGATGAGAACCATTTTTAAGGCCAGTAGGAGTGATCTGTGTTTTGTTCATACCATTTTTATAAATTTTATTGAATTTTTTTCTATAGTCTTTTGTATTTTGATTTTACTATTAACGAATTTGTTTGTTATAATGAAACCAAACAAAAAGAAAAATGGAAAATATGTGAAATATCAAAACCATTATCTCTGCTAACTCTATACCACTGTCACTATTTTTTATCTCTCACTCTTCCTATTGACTCAACGTTTGTGGTTGTGGGCCTCGTGGCCTTTTCAACTTTATGTTTCTGGTTCCATCCATGGTGATGACCAGTATGCTTTTGCATGCAGATGAATCCAATGCCATTTCTCTCTAACTTTTCATTACCAGCAAATGCCAAAAAGCACCAAGGGTTACTATAATGTTATCACTATAACAAAGTATAGTTACCATTTTACATTGCAGTTTTAGCTGGCAAATTTACCAATTTAAATGTGTTGGATTTTCAGTTCACCATTCTATCTTCTTCTTCTTTTTTTCCTTTTTCTTTTTGGTTATACATACATATCCCTTCAAAAGTGGAAACAACAACATCCCTTGAATACATAATCCTAAATCTGGTCCCCTACAAGGCTCAAAAACTTGCCTCCTCTGTGAATGGACGCCTCAAAAAGTATCGCAAGCTATTAGCAAGAACCTGCAAAATTGGGTAGAGTAAATTATCCATCAGTAAGTATTGCAACAAGAGAGCCCCAACAGACTCTCAGAGTTGTGATATCATGGACGGCTCAATCTGCTGTGAGCAAGCTCAGCGCAGCACAATTTGATATTATTTTGGGGAATTCAGTGGATAATGAGAGGATCGGAATTATCATTGAGGTTCAAAAAGGAACTTGATTCTCAAAAAAAACAAAAAAAAGGTTTAAAAAGGAACCTAGTGACTATGATCTTATATTCCTTTTAGACGGTGGAGTTTTGAGGATGAAAAGTTTTAATTTGACACTCTAGTTTCCATCCAAATCTTATCCACTTTTAGGTGGAAGCTAAGTTGGAAGAGATGGGGAAGACAGCTAGTGGGCCTGGAAGGTAAATGTCAATAGAATGTTGATCAAAAAGTTTACAATCATGTTTCTCATATTCATTAAGAAAATTAAAAAACATAGGTAGTGGACCTGGGACAAATCAGAAATGTTTTTTCAAGTGACACTAGTGACATGGATGTTAGGAAGGTACTTAAAATTCACTTGATATTAGAAAAAACAATTCTAAAAGCTTTATTGTTAACAGAATGCTAGCTTACCAGCTGGAGAGGCTTGCTAATGGGTTTATCCCTGTAACTAACATGAAACTTTGCCTTGGCCAACAACCCCTAGGTCCAAAAAGCAAAACATACAAATAAAAATAATGTCACTCAATGTCCAATTAAAAAAATAATAATTAAAACTTGCAGAGATGAATGAGAAATAACCACCTCAGTGTCAAATTCTCCTGATTGAACGGCAATATTGATGTCAGTTATGATCTTTACAAGATCCACTAATAACCCCGGGCGATCAGCTGTTTCCACAGAAAGCAAACTGCAAAAATAGTATTATGGAGGCAGGCAGGGGAAGGCAACAGGGAAAATATATTTTTTGCCAGCTGCTTTTGCATGTAATGATGTTATCATTCATACTTAGCAGGCAACTGCTAATGTGAGGGCTTAGCCTCCAAAATTGTCACGTGGAAGATGTTGGGTTGCAGGACTTTAATTGCATGAGAAAGTAAAACTGATAAATGCATTACCTCCGGTTAGGACCATCATCATTGACTCTTATTCGGGTTGCTATATCCACATCAACCTGAGGAATAACAACACAACAAATTTGAATCGGGACAAATACGTGGGACTTCATTAAATGCATTTATTTTGTATGCCCAGGAAATCTCTCAGGATGCATCAACACAATATAGGACTAATAAGATTTGGAAACAAAGTCAATCGGAATATACCATCTTACCTCTACCAGGTTCACACAATTTATAATGAACAAAAACCATTACACGGCACAAACAACTCAATATGGAGTAAAAATCAGAATTTTGTTAATTTGATACAATACTACATAAGAAGTCTCAAGTGACTGCATTACACTACACATAAGGAGCATAAAAATACATGCAGAACAGTATTTACTTGAATACATTTCTTTCTTTATTCTATCTGTGTATTTAGTTTTTTCTGCTGAAGGGGGGCAACAGGGGGTGCTTCCACTTCCTGTAGGGGCAGATCCAACTATGACTTCTTGAATAAGAACATTTCTACCATGACTATGATGTGAGAAGGTGACAAGCATTGTAAAAAACTGAAAATTATCACATCATTAATTCACTATCAAATGCACATTTTCATGTACTATTGTGCATGCATATTGTGAGTGTGGAAAAACTCAGAAACACATGCAAAGTGCACATGCACCCTCAGCAGTAGAGACCTCTAACTACTGGTTTGTATAATCGTATTACATGCTTAACTAAGAAAGGTAAAATATAAAAATAATGTTCTATATATGACAGCTTAATTAACTCAGCTAGTTAACTTCGCAACAAGAAGTGCTCCACACAGACAAAAATAAATCAACATTACAAAAAAATATATAACAATTAAAAAAAAAAAAAAATTTGAACCTGTTGTTTTGGTGGCACTATTCCAAAGGCTGCTCCCATTGCTAATTGGGTACTTGATTCCTGGACCATCAGTTAGACGTGTTCAGGAAGATGGAACTCCAAGAAGATGTTCACTACCAGAGGTTAACTTAAAAACATTCTTTTTAAATTAAAAATGAAATACCGGGTGATACTCTATCAAATTGTTTATAATTGTCAAGCGAATTGCCTCAAGCAACTCTGGATCATCTACTTTTCTACCTGTGTCACTGCAAACAAGCTCCACAAACAAATGAATCAAATCAACAAAGAACAGCTAGTGCAATAACTAATTCAATACTAGGAATGAGTCACATGTCAAATTTTAAAGGTCTTTGAACTCATGTAGGAAACTAAGATTTGAAATCATTCCAGAAACTGCTACCATTTTCTTATCCATGTACTTATGACACCACCACTCTCTGCATCTTTAGGCATTTGCATTTGTTCAAGGATCATCAAATTTGTGATTTAAATACCACTGGCTGTAAGGAAGCTCATTTGAATACATATAAGAAAGTATTATACCTCTCAAGAAAAACCAAGATCTGAACATAGTGAATGAACAAAGGAGTATGAAAACATATCAACCCAAAAATGAAATAGAAAGCAGAAAGACCAGAGTGTCATTTGCAAGTATGAAAACTGTCGAGACAATATACAAAAAGAAGACAAGGCCTCATGTTCAAATGTACGTGTAAGGACAATAACTTACGCTTTAGTGATGGCAAACTTGTTGTGCTTCCCAGAAGAATCCAAGAAAACATTTGCTTTAACAACATTGAGTCCAAGATTTTTGAGTGCAGTCATCTGCAACCCATTTGCTGATAGTTAATGTCCTCTAGCAGACACATTCTTGAAAACATATGAAGATAGATCATATTGAATGAAAAAAATTTCTCATTCATCAATATACTAAAGACTCAAACATCAAATATCAAACATAAATAACAGAGGTAAGTCTTCATACAGTGTCAAGAAGAGCTCCAAGCCGATCCCCAAAAGTTATCTCCACAACAGTCGCATCTGGATCAGAGTCTTGGTCGATAATAACAACTGGAGTTGGAACGGTATCACTTTCACTCTGACTTGCATCCTGTTTGCCGTCCTATTCCAAAAAACCAAAAGATAACAGAGAATTAAGCCACTTAATATGGAAAAATCCCAATCACATAGATCAAAATTTGTTCAATACCTCCACAGTGGAAGTCGATGCTCGTGGAGTGATTGTAGTGGCTGAAGATAGCCATCTGACAGAAACCACACAGAAACTTAACACAAAGAATAGCAGCAATGCACTGCCTAAGTGTACTCTAAAAGGCAATGTTGGATAACTTTGGTATTATCTAATGATCTCTTTGTGTGCTTATATTGCTTCTTTTTTTTCATGGCACAGTTTGCTGGGGTATGCCCCCTTTGCTAGCTTCTGTAGTTTTCTCTCTTTAACACAAATTCTTACTTACCCAAAAGAAATAAAGAAACAGCAAAACTATAGAGACTACTTCCAAGTCATAATTTGAGGAAATAAAGAGAATACAATACAACCCAGAACATAAAAGTGAAAAAATTAAGTCACATAACTAACCAAAATAGTTACTTTGATAAAAATAAAACAAAAACAACACAACAAAATCAGTACACTAGTATGATCACAAAGAAGCAAAGACTTAAATTTTACATAGTTGTGCAATGACATTACAGTTCAAAAGATGTAACAACAACAACAACTACTACATCAAATTAAATAGAAATGAAGAAAGAATGTAAAAAGTGAAAAAAGGGGCTTACTTTCTCTGATGAAAAATGGAGAAACATTTGGCGCCTCTGATGAAAAACCCACTTGAAACTCGAGTTTCAGAGGCTTTCAGAATAGCATTACTGAGGTGAGCACCAAGAGCACAAGAAGCCATAGCTACAGCCATTTTTGAATAATTTTCTCACTCAAAAATACTATAAAAAAAATCACAATAAGAAAAAAGAAGGAAAGAGGCTAAAGAGAAGAAACAAAAAGAAAATAAGGCAAGAGAAGAACAAAGAGCATTGAGAACTGGCACTAGATAATGTAGTGAAGAATAAATGGATATGTGATTTTAGATTGGTGAGCCTCCAGGAATATACGCCATTGGATTATTTGATGGATGGGATGGTGCACACAGATTGATAAAACTTTTTTTTTTTTAATATCCTTAAATTTTTGGATTCAATGTTTTACTTCCTTTCTTTTTTTTTTAAGGCTGTCAAGGCATATACGTGTGTTTCAGTTAATTTAATTGATAAAAATTTTTATCTCTTAAATAAAATATTTAAGCTGCAATTCCTGCCCATATTTAAAATTAATTTTTTTTTTTGAGAAAGTATCCAAAATCAATTGATTACTTAATTTGATGATAAAGGATAATGATCAAGTTCAAACGTTATGGGTCGAAACTATATTTAAAATTAGATGAATTAAATATAGAATATAATGCAGCTAGATAAAATAAGTCTAATAACACAATATTATTTAAATTTTATTTTATAATTGTTAATATGATTTATCATGATTGGTTCAAAATACAAATGGTATTATAACGGTGAAATGTGAAAATAATATTATTTTAATTGCATTTTTGCATATAATAATTTCATAAAATAAAAATAAAAAGGTGCCCAGTGAGTTATTGGCGTCCATTCCTCATCTGATATATGGATTTATTCTCTTTTTATATTTAATTATTATTATGTCACCACATTTCTTTTGTTTTATTTATTATATATATTTAATGTTGGTATATTTTGTTCCCATTTTTGCATATATCACTAGTGGTAGTATCTAGTATCTACTTCTATCTACTGCTACAAATATCTGGTCCCACAACAGTGACGCCTTTGGTTCACACTTATGGATAGAAAAAAGTTAAAAGAGACATGAGTTTTGTGCTTTCTGAGTCTATTCCCACCCTGGCGAGGGATGAGGAATCCATTCGTTTCTTGTCCTTTACGAACCAAACAGGGCCCCAGGCTTCAATCTCTAGGCGCAGTTTTTTCCTCTCTTTTTTTCAATAGATAGTGGGAGATTTGAATAATTTTAATGTATTTTAGCACATTATTTTTCAACGTATTTATTGGTGGCGGTTCTATGAATTTTTTTAAGATGTTCCTTACAAAATATAAATTATAGAATTTAATAAAAAAAGAAATTCATATATTGACAATAATAATAATAAAAAAAACACGCAAATATATAAAGTTTACAATTGTTTTCTACGAGTTTTCATATTTTGAAATCGATGCATAGTCTCATTATCAATGCTATAAACTACATTTCTTTCAATGTACTCAACCAAGAATCATTCATCCACTAAATGTAGAACAAATTATAGTGCAAAATTTAATTTTATTGGCATAAAAAAACTGAGGGTGTTTCCAAATTTTTTTTGAAGAGTAGACAAATAAAAAATTTTAAATTATTATATATATAAAAAATTCAGGTCAGGGCGGTCCCTGGCCTTAAGGTGGCGCCGCCCCTGGTATTTATAGAAAAAAAAATTTGTCAATAACCCTTTTTTTTATTTTTTTTTTAAAAAAAACTTTAATATTACTATCGCGCCTTACACACATATAGACTTAGATTAGGTTAAAGTAAATTTTTTATCTTATATAAATTAAAAAATAAAAAACAAAAACTTTAACGTCGAAAAAAATAGAGCGCAAACGTCTCTGTTAGAGACACAAGAATGTATTAATTGAACTATAAAACTTTTAACTCTCTCTTATCGCGATTAACATTTCTTTCAAGGATAGGGATTTCCTCCAAACATGTTTGTAGCAACTGCTGCAAATAGGGACAGGTGTCAAGCACACAAAGAAACACACAAGCAAGCACATGACCCATTTTAAGAGAAGTACTGCTGTTAACCCTAACGTTAACAACGTTAGATAGAAGGTCTTCTCCTCAAACGTGCCTCTCTCTCTCTCTCTGTCCTTTCTCTCATCTCCTGTTTTCTTAACAACCTCAGACCGGCAAAAGCTTCCTCTCTCTCATCCTCCTCCTTCTCTGTTTTTCTTCCACAATATCGGACCGGCAAGAGCTTCCTCTCTCTGGGTTGCATGATTGTTCGGTGGCTGGATCAATAATGGTTGGTGGCTGGATTGAAGTTTGGTGGTGGGTTTCAGTGGTTGAGATTGGAGTTTGGTGGTGGGTTTTGGTGATGGCACAGATCGGAGTTTGGTGGTGGGATTCGTTCACAGATCGGAGTTTGGTGATGGGTTTCGTTCTCAAATCGAGGAGGAACTGTGGCTGGACTAGCTGAGTTTTTTTTTTTTAATCAGATTTGGGTGGGGTAGTTTGCTCCGATAGGTTTGTGTGGGAAGTGGGTTTCAATGGCTAAGATTGGAGTTTGGTGGTGGGTTTTGGTGATGGCACAGATCGGAGTTTGGTGGTGGGATTCGTTCACAGATTGGAGTTTGGTGATGGGTTTCATTCTCAGATTGGAAAGGAATGGTGGCTGGACTAGCTGAGTTTTTTTTTTAATCAGATTTGGGTGGGGTAGTTTGCTCCGATGGGTTTGTGTGGTTAGTGGATGGGTTTATTGTTTTGGATTTGTGGGGGATAGTTGATGGTTTTATGGCGGATTCCAGTGGATTTGTGGTTGTGATTTAAGGGCAGTCACGGGTCAGCCATGGTTTTGTGATTTGGGGTGTGGGTTTGTGATTTGGATCGATGGGTTGGGATTTGGGTGGGGGTGGTTGGTTGGACAAACTTTTAGTAATTGGGTGGTGGTGGTGGTTGAGCTTCGGTGCATGTGGTAGTGGTTAGGGTTTCTGAGAAGAACAAAGAATGAGGATTAGAGAGAGGAGAGATGTCGTCTGGGTTAGATTGAGAGAGTATATGCTCTTGCCAGTCTGAGGTTGCTGAAGAAAAACAGAGGATGAAGAGGATGAGAGAAAGGAAGCTCTTGCTGGTCTGAGGTTGCTAAGAAAACAGAGGTGGAGGAGATGAGAGAGAGGAGAGAGAGAGAGAGGCACGTTTGAGGAGAAGATCTTCTGTCTAACGTTGTTAACATTAGGGTTAACAGCAGTACTCCTCTTAAAATGGGTCATGTGCTGCTTATGTGTTTCTTTGTGTGCTTGACACCTGTTCCTGTTTGCAGCAGTTGCTGCAAACATGTTTGAAGGAAATCCCTATCCTTCTTTCAATACTATGTTCTATAATTTAAATGGAATGGAACATAATGACTCAAATTTTAAGTAAAATCTTAAATGAATAAGATTTCATTATAAACCTAACCCTAAAACGTGATTGGAGGCCGAGAAAAATGAGGGGGAAAATGAAAACCTAACCTTGAAACGTCTGAGGTGAGGGCTGGGTTTGGTTTTTTTTTTTTTTTTTTTTTTTGGGTGGGAAGGACTGGGTTGAGTTTGGGTATATTGTTATTGGGTTAAATGGGGTTTAATGGGTTTTTAGTTTAAACCCAATTATCACTGAGTCTAATTGGGTTGATGCCCATTTAACCTAACTAATAATTGGGTGGGTTTGGGTGGGCAAATGGGTTTGAGCTTATTTTGCCACTCTTAATTTAGACAGTGGGATCTTACAACATCATGATATTTTTTATAATTTTACCAATCTATAAATTATTATCTCTTTGTTTAAATCCACATGTATAAAAGCTATGAAGTTGTAAAAATTACACATATTTTAAATTTATTAACCAAAATACATTGTTGATTCTTAAATTTAACTTATAATAAGGGATTTTAGTCAAGTTAATTGACAAAATATTGCTTTAATTTAAATTTTTTAGAGTTTTGAACCTTTGGTACACAATTAAAGTTGTTTGCGGCAACTGTGGGTTCCAGTTAACTCAACTGGGTTCAATTCCCGCCTATACCAAAAACTGATTGGTGTCTTAGTCTGATGATAAAGAACTATCATCAGGAGCGGACACCATACGTTGAAACTCTCTCAAAAAAAAAAAAAAAAATTGTTTGCGGCAACTCGAAACAATGCTAATTATAACACTTTTTAGAGCCGAAAAGAACGTATAGCATCCAGTGGCTTAAAGTATTCAAGTAAAGTTGCTTGAGAAAAGTTTATTCGAGTACCCGGTGCCGGTGGCTTAAGTAAACTTGGAGCAATTTGCATTATCATAAAAAAAAATTCATTTTACACTTTAAAGTAAAAAGTTACATTATATATTTTAACATATTATTTTATAGCTCATTTAACATCTCGTTTTTTATTTTAACATACAAATGCAACACATTAAAATAATATAAACTACCTAAAAAATAATATAAAACTAATCCAAAATAAATAAAACTATTTTTTTATTTATTTAAAAATAAGAAAGAGAGTTTATCAAAATAAGTTTATAACTCATCTACAATAACTTCTAAATTTAAGAAGTTACTATAGTAAGGTTATTAAAAATTATAAGAATACTCAACCGGATGAGGAGTTTAGTATTTGAGGATGTAAAATAGCAATTTGGATGGTATATATTTGTGTTTAATTTAGCATCACTCATCTCTCAATTCTCTTCACTCAAAACTCTAACTCTAACTTATATCTCATAAACTAAGGTGAGTGTGTGGGTGGAGTAATGAGATTTAATTGAGTTCTGGTGTAACTCAGAAAGAGCTATTATGGCTCTTAAGTGTGGTCTGACTTGATAAAGACAAGTCATGAGAGTGGTTCACAGTAGTTTGGTTTTATTTTACAAATCTACTACTAACTCAGTTTTTATAATCTGAAAACTCATCAAATGTATTATAAGCTTCCACAATTTTAACTCAGTTTTTTGGGTAATGAGTTATGAGAATTGAGAACAAAAACTAAACCAATCAAACAAACTTGAGGTGAGCCCCCACAAAATTTGGGAATTGAATGATGGAAATTAAGAATTGAGTGAAGGTTTTGGCTACACCAAACATTGCCGGATGCTAATAGGTAGAGTTTCTCCTATCAACTTCCTTTTGGATTTTTTCATCATTATCCCAAATGCCTTCCTTCTCTTGTAATCTCTCGTATCTATTTCTCTCTTTAGACTATATGGTCTTCTCGCAATAAAGTACAATTTCATCACCTTTCACGACCACCACAACCACAACCACAACCAACTTCTGCTCTTTTTTTATCATATAAGTACTATTTCATCAAGACTTCATCTCCCCCGTTAAGATGTGCTACCAAATTAATATGCATTCAACAGGAAAACATCTCCCTTTGGATTTCTTTTGACCCCTCCTCCCTTCGACCAAGTCAAAAGCAGATAGCAGTTGAAAAAGTAACATCGGTCACTCAACTACTCAAGTGCTTGTAGTCATATCCAAGTTCATAAAAAGAACATCTCTTTAGCCAAGTCTTGCTAAGAATCTAAAATGATCTTGTCTCCCCGCTAAATTAGAGGCTATTCATGAGAGGTTTGGATTGGATAAGTGACTAATCGTTTATGCAGATAAGTTAGCAGCCATGAGTGACATCTCTTAGGTGTAATGTACTACATTTTTTTTCTTTGTTCTAGAACTAGCTGCGCATCATAGCGTCAAATCTTACAGAATTTGTCCTTGCTCATAACATTTTATATATATCCACACAAAAAATAAAATAAAACGAAAGGGGTAAATATAGTATTAAAATTTTCTTACTGTTATTATCATTTTGAAAACAGTCGCTAATAATTTATCAAAGGTAGTGTTTGTAACTAAAATATGTCTTCAGCTCACAATTTCAATTTTGAAAAATAAATAATAGTGTGTAATAGTTTTTATCCATTTATCATCGTATTAGCACAAGATCACTAAAAGTAGCATTTCTCCCTTTTATAGTTAAAAGGGAAAAGAAAAATGAGTTTTTCTTCTTCTTTTTACTTCTTTTTTTGAGAATGAAAAGAGTAGCATTTTATTTTGCACGACATATTTATAGGTATTATTTCATCAAGACAAAAAGATGAAAAGTAGCCTGGTTACCTGGTTTCTGGAGATATTATGATCATGTGCTCCAGAGCTCTTGATTACCCACCATATTTTTTACCAATAATGTATACTTCATGGGGAAAAAATAATTGTAAAACTTAAAATCAGACACCACTTTTGTCACGTTCTCTATACTCAAATTGATAAAAATGAATTTCCTTAAAGAATTTTAGAGTACATAGTTTAATCCAAACACTACCCAAGTAAAGAAAGGGAGAAAGAAATGAATCCAAGAAACCAAAACTATCAACCCAATGAAGGTATATCATCAATCCTCAAAATCTCCAGCATTCTCCAATAGGTAATTGGCTGCCAATTCTTCATTGCGATCGCATGCCAAAAATGCCTCAATGACTAGGGCTCTATCGAATCCCATTCCCTCCAGCTACAGAATGTGAACATAAATCAATCAATACATATTAATAACATTTAAGGGAAACAGAAAGAAATGAAGAGAGCATTGTATCACATAGAGAAGGAATCCATACTCGTTCAATAGCTTCCTGTTCAGCCGGCGTGACATGGACGGCATGAGGCAAATCTTGCTCGGGCTGATCAAAGGCATCCCTGCAAGTAAAAAGAAAATTTATGCTGCCTTGTTGTTTAACAGTTCCAACTGGAGGTTAATTTGCAGGGGTCAAAGGTGCCTATATCACAGTACATAAAAGCATTTCATCTCAAATCAAAACAAACAAAATCAAGTTTACACCACACACACAAAGGGTCAAGTTCCCCAGGGCTCATCCCTGTGCTTCAGAAGAGAGCCTGATCAGGCTTGATACATTGAATTTATCTGTTTATTAGTACAGTCCACAAGTACCAAAAAAATCTCCAGAGCAATGATTTTGATATCAACATTGAAAGGAGTATTAACTAGAGACGATGACAGCATTGGGTGATCAAGGAGACAAGGACGATGATTATGCCAATAAGAAAAGGAAGGAGGATGACTGCAGCGTCTAAAGATTTCTATAAAATTGAAATGAATGAAGATATCTGACTCTTTTACTTTCTTTCTTTTTTTCACTCAAAGATTTACTGGATATGCATATACTCACCCTTCAGAACCCTCTAGAGGTTCATTTATCAACTGAAGAAACTCTGCATGGTGTTCCTGAATTAGTCTTAAAAGCTGGGGATTTTGCTTTCCGAGCTCCTGAAGCATGGGCTGTACCAGACGCAGTAGTTTTAATAATGAGACATTACTTGCCAAAAAAATAATAGAAAATAAAACTCTAAAGACATCAAAAAGCCAGTAGGAATACAATAAAGAAATGATACAGACCTGTAATATCTGTGGATTTGATTGCACCATTGATCGCAGTGCTTGAAACTAAAAGGCAAAGTGAAAAAAAAAATAAATAAATATATACATATATATATTCAGTCACATCGTAAGAGTTCAGTAAGTATAACAGGATGTAAATCAAACAGAACATTTGGTATCACAACTAATTGGCCATAAATGAATTTCAACACAATGCAGAATTGGGCTTAGACAAATCAATGAAAGTAAAAGTCCAAATGACAAGAGTGTGCTCTGGTTTGAGTCAGATGGATGCATGCTTCAATTTTACCTCTAGTCATGTCCTCTTGAACATATGCATTATAATATTGTTGAGGTTATAAGGTAGAGATAAAGAAGCTATAATTGAGAAGATCCAATCCATTTTATCATCCTTATGGGAAACAATTAGCACAAGTATCAATAAAAAAAGAAATTAGAGTGTCAACCTCAATATAGAAAGAAAAAGGTGCCAACAAGTTAATTTAATTAGAATGCCTATGCTTTCTTAAAATCCCATACATAGAACTCAAAGATTCTTACATAAAAGGGCAGAAGGAAATGAATATAACAGGAATCCAACCTGTTGATTGTTCCTAAGAAATTCAAGGGATCCAAGTCCTCCACCACCGCCACCAGCAGCAGCAAGTGTCTCCTGGAAAATTCCAGCTTCTTAAAATTAGGGACCGGATGACAGTGAGTATAGGTCATGGAAGTCCCTACCAAATTTAAAATTTTTTACCTGTGGAAACATATTCAAGGGTGATGAGTTAGGTGCTCCAGAGACAGGTGCAGTGGCACCACCTGTTTCAGTTGCCAGACTTTCTGGGATTTGAGCCACTGGTACTGCAACTTCTGCTGTTTCTGGAATACCCTGTAGTTAGGCCAACATTAGTATCTAAATCAAGACCACTGCTACAGCAGAACAATTATGGATTTTAAACATACTGAGTATAAGTAATCCACAGCTCGCTCTGGGTTGTTAAAAGCTGCTCGAAGTGCACGGGTAACTGTTTCTCTGTCCCAGTTGCCACCACCCATATCCATTATTTGTTGAATAGTCTGCTCAAGATTATTACCAGCAACTAGATTTGAAGCAGCTTGTCCATAGGCAACAGTAGGAGCACTGTAACAAGATATCATATCATGATACTATTATATTAAATTAATAAGAAATTTTGTTCTCTGCAACTAGAAAGGAAGTCCATTTATGTAGATTTGTTACTGAAGGCCAAAAAAATAAGAGAAATAAGAGAAAGACATATCAATCCTACTAAATTTCACATTATTGGTGCATATCTGTGATAAACAAGCATGTAGTAAAGCATTTGATCTGGATCATGCATTGTCAAAATTAGAAATAATATTAATAATAATAAATAGACCTTGTCAAATAGCACACCCAAAATATATCTGGGGTTTAAGATTTGATTTGAAACCTTGGAATTCAGCCAGGCAATATAATGGGTAACTGACCTCTAAATTTCAGTCTGTGCCAATGGCAAGATTGGACTGGCCTCAAAATTTCAACCCAGCCACTTGAACCAACCAAAGTATCAGTAGATAGAAGCCGTCTACTGGTTTTTAGACACTAAACTGTGGTGGACATGGTTTTGGTACTTAATTTAGGAACAAAATATATACATACGTCAATGTGTACCATTCTTTTTTTTTTAATGAATACATACACTCCAGTGTTTACCATTCTACAAAATATATACCCAAGAGCTGCATTCTAGTAGTCCACACTATCATGCATTCAACACAGATTCAGCTCCATGTTTGATCCCATGGCTGAGCATGGATTATACCATGCTCTTAATACATGGTATCAAAAATATCGCTTAGTAAAAGGTATATGAATATGCCACATGTCCAATGAAAAAACACATTTCTGATCACACCATCACTCAATGAAATATCATCTTGTATGTGATCTAATCAACTTACCAATTATATGATGTTGATACGCTAAAGAAAATAATATACTCAGAAAGAAAACAGGAAACCCTTGTCAAGCATTTAAATTAAATGCAAGCAATTTTTACTGTGGCTGAAACTTGACAGAGCATCTTCTCATCTCCACTCTTTTTTTAAGGTAACTGATCAAAGGTTTTTTTCAAATCTTGATCATCATGTTCACCAATTTCAAAGCCATTTGTTCTAACAAAATACTAAGATGAACATCTTAGAGATAGAGCCCATACTTAGCTGCTCCTGTGTCTGAAGCAGATGATGTGCTCTTCGAGGCACTGCAACACAAATAGCAAAGTGTATAGATTAATCCAGCAGATCCCCAAAAGCAACAATTGAAAGAAACCTGTCATAGAAACTCACGGTGCTTGTACAGGAGCTTCAGGTGCAGGAGGGTTTGAGGTAGGTGCCGTTGTAGGTGGATTTGTAGAAGCAGGCTATCATACAGAGGTAAAATAAGTGGTTTATAAAGAAAACATAAGAAATCAGATGTGATCATTTTGGGGCAACTAATAAAAATGAGCAAGAATACCTGAGTAGATGAGGCCCCCGATGAGCTCAATGTTTTACTCTGCCAAAATGGCAATAGGATATAAAATTAGGGTACATAAAAGTATCAAGATGTAGTAAGTATCTAAACTTACGCAAACATACCAGACAATAACAAGCAGAGAATTTTCTTAAGATCCTTAGTAGTATTGGCTAACATTTAGGAACATAACAATGCACTAAAAAGTGGAAACTCAATCACTATGATGCCAAAAATAGCTCATCCACTAGCCAAAAAAGAAAAAGCTATGGTCTTTAAAACTAACCTAGAATTAACACAAAGTACTTTTTCATGATAATAAATAAATAACAACCATGCACCAACTGGGGGGAAAATCAATGATGCCAACACCGGCCCAGGAAAGGCAGGAGAACAGGGTTGGGAATCCAACACAGGAGTTCAAAACTCTTTCATGTTTGGTGCAATATTGAAGAAAAGCATAATGCTGCTTCTTCAGATTTTTAGTGACAGCCATATGAGACTTCTTGTAATGAGGCTACTCTGCATACTTTTAGATAAGTAGAAATATCTAATTGAGTGCATTCATGTCAGCTTACTGCCGCTCAAGTTGACTTACAAATCATACTGTTCATAACACAGAAAGGTAATGAAATAGGTAGTGAGGTTGCTCATTTTTTTAGGTATAACCAGGTTATACCCAGTGATGTAATTGGGAGCATTCAAATAGTCATATATGTCTTCTTTTATGAAAGAGTACAAAATAAATACATAAATTCATACTGTTCATAACTAATTTAGGCAAAAAATCCCCAAGGAGTATCGCAATTGGTTGGGGACCACACCTCAAGAAGCAAAATCACTGGTTCAAATTTAACTCCCAAATCCTTGCATTCAAGGAAGAGGGGGAATATTAAAATAAAAGACAAAATCCACCAATTCTTAATACAGAATGCTCAGCAAAAGCCTTAACTAGTATGTAAAATATTCACAGCGATGGAAGATATGAAATTATAGCACTGGAAACTAACTTACCATCTTCTAACTTTGAGGAAAGGTAAGGTGTAATAATTAACTTACCTTAAAATTCTAAATGCGAATATTAACTAACATGATGTGATAATCACAAAATATTAATTACTGATTTGTTTGCTTTCATTAATGAAATAGCCTTTTTCTTTTTTTACCGGTAGGTGTACATGCACCATTTCAAATATGATGAATACTAAGATATTGTTCATACTTTGGGTATTTATTAAATTTTTTTTTTTTTATAAGTATTTATTAAATATATTCCATATCAACACATGGAAATAAACAGAAGCTGGATTGAATATCGCATTAATCAGTCAAATACCCAAACTTATAGTGTAGAAGCATCTGTAACATGGAACCCATGTCATGTATCATTTTGAGCAACCTTAAATATTTTTCTTATTATGGAACATATAATATCACATACCATAATATGCACTACCTCAAGTCTCAGTCTCACATAGCTGTAAATAATCTTTGGAATTCACACTTGTTTTCCAGAACTTAAAATATAATTAAATATCATGACAAAAACCAAACTTGTTAAATTCACAATACAAACAAAATAAAAGCACGTTATGAAAAAATATACCTTGCTAAGCATGACAACAAGAAAACCATCTTCGGAAACATTGTTGTCCGCTAGCGTGGTTTCGTCCTTCAAGACCTTCCCATTGTGAATCAACAACTGCTGCCCACATGGGTAATTGTCTTTTCCTTGCACATCTTCAATGTTCTTCTTGACAGCCATAACCTTCAAAAAATACCACCCGTTAGTAGACTAATTAATCAATAAACTCCTTTTTTCCTGATAATTAAATTATTACAATAAGTAGGGCAGAGGGGATTCAAACCCTGGCTGCCATTGAGTAAAAAGACTCTTGGCTAATCAATAAACTCATAAATAAGCCTTTCTTAGTATACCACGAGTCCGTTTTCCATGAGCCCTATTTGTTAATGTACGGATTTTGAAAAGCTTACCTTTTGAATTACAAGCATACTTCAGCTCAATTCTAGCAAAAAACCAAATAGACTGATGCCAAACGGACACGTGACCACTATCCAATCAGACATTAAAATATTCCCAATTTTATCTCTTTTCCTTATACTAGAGATCATAAAATACCCCTTTAGCTAGTTGTCTTAGCGAGCACTACCCTCTTCACGCACGTGCCCAAACGCCCTTTTCTCTTAAATTCTAGTTATCCATAATTTAATATTAGAAGATAACAAATCACCCACCAGCCCTACCTTTTTTCTCAACTTACTAAATTTATGTATCCCCATAATCTTTTTTACTTTAACAACTTTAACTTGATCACATTCTGCATTATAATTCTGTTCAAAAATTATTTCTTTGTTACAAATTCAAATTTTTGAGCACCAAATCCTACTCTCTATATAACAATCACAAAAGCTATAAACTGAATTAATGAATAAACAACAAAAATACAAATGTGAAACATCTACTGCTCGTTAATTTGGTTAACAAAACCTAAAAAAAGATCAAATTTTTCTTAATTTTAACGAAACAGATTACATGTAAAGCATTCAAAATTTGAAATTTGAAAACAAAAAGTTTAAGGAACTCACGGTGTCGGAGGGTTGAACCCTAATTTCAAAATGGCTGCCTTTGAGAGTCTTCACGGTGAGCTTCATTTTGGCGAGTTATCGATCGAAACGACGGCGTTTCGATAGAGGAAAACCCTAGGAAAGAAACGGCTCTGAGAAAAGAGAGAGAGCGCAGAGAGAAAGAGTGCCTTGTTTGTGTTTGCTGCAGGAAAATAAGGCACACACGCAAAACGAGAAGTAACAGTCTCTCAAAACGTATATAGGGGGACCAGCACGGGCTATGCACGTAACTTTGTCTTCATGATTTTTTTTTTCTTTTTTTCTTTGAACTAGAATTTATGATTTTGACTTTTTAAGATGTAAATAAAAATTGATTATTAATTATTATTGATTTTCTTATTAAAAAGAATTGATTATGATTTCAATGAGTTTAGACAATATTTCACAATCTTTCAATGTTTTGATTTTATGCTAATGAAAGTGGTATTAGTAAGTTAATGTAGTATGTGTTTGGATAACACTGAAAGTTGCGGCTGCGTTTTCTATTTCACGTTTTGGAACTCTTTTTTTTTTTTTTCAACGCATAAACCGTAAAATCACTATGCAAGAGACAATTATTACTGTTTACGCACTGTAGCAGCATTGTTCATGCATTAAAAAATATTAAAAATGGGTCTCACGGTACTATTCACACATTTAAAAATTATTTTACTACAGTATTTTCAGCAATAATCAATTTTCAGCAACAATAAGTTGTTTCCAAACGGTCCCGTAGAAGTGACAATATTCCAATAATAACTGATTATTTGTGAACAAAAAATTATGTTTTTAATATTACCCTTGTTATTTATTTGATTTTGTTACTTTTTTATGAACATATTTGATTTGTGAAATAATATATATAAGGAAGTGTTGTATAGACCAAACTATTCCATTTCTTACAATGAAACACCTCGAAAACCTTACGAACCAATGTTATGGTTTCGTTTGACTTTGTAGTAGGCTTGGTAGCTTTGGGGAGAACACAAGCTAACGAATTTGTCTTGTTCGAGTCTTTCTTTATTTCTATTTTTAGCTTTGTTGTTTTCGATCATTCGAAGGATATTAGCTTCACCTTCTCCCTATTGTTTGGTTGTTTATGCACTGGCTATGTACCCCCCCTAAAATTAAAAAAACAAAATAGCTAGTAATTAATGAATCTTCTTATTGCTAAGATAATATTTTGATAAATAGTTTATTTTCTTAAGTGTATATTTTTTTTCCTAAATGCATATATTTTTTAAAGAAATATAGTGGGGTAGGGTTTGAATTATTATTATTATATATATTTATTGTTGAGAAGAAGGTACGGTTCATTATATACGTGGATGTCACAAAAAATGTTATTACCATTGAATTATTACTTAAACCCTATAAATGAATATCTAGTACAACTTGAAGTCCATATTCAACATAAATTGTAATTAATAAATAAATAAAAATGTTAGATTAACAACCGCATAGTTTAGGATTCGGTTTTTTTTTTTTTTTTTAAAGAATCAGTTTAGGATTCAGTTAAGAGTGTAGAGTTGATTTTTTAACTATTATTTATAAGAAAAAGTTTGACTTCAACATGTTTAAAGTTATATTTTTTTCAACATACTATGTGACAATTGACGAGTTCATTTATATGTAGTTTTAGTCACATTACTTTTTTAATGAGCTATGTAATTTGTGTAAAAAATACACATGGAAAGTCTTATAATTTACCACCAAATGGCTTGGAAATGACCACTCTAAATTGGTTTGGAGCCAAACTTTATCCTTACATATAATTGCAATTGATTGTCAAGTTTGGTATGCTAAGATCTTCAATAACGAAACCAATATTTTTGTTTTGGGGTCCACACTATAAACAAAAAATTATCAGAATTCAAAAATGAAAAATATAGTAAGATTTAAGAAGAATATACTTTGAAATATAAACCTAGTATATATCCATTCAATGTTAACAAAACATGGACAAAAGAAAAGACACAAAGTATTTATTTGTTAACATATTTTAAATCAAACATTTATCAAAGTGGAATACAACATTTTTTTTTTAAATCCCAAAAATTAAGTTAAGTCTGATTGCATATTTTATTCACAATAATTTCCCTTTCAAAGGACAAAATTAAATCCCCTTAGAAACCATCTTCTGTTATGTTTAGAAGCCGAATGAAAAATTACCATTTTATAGTTTTAATAGAAACAATAAGAATAAATACGAGTACAGCCACTATATAAACAAGTTGTTAAGTTCTGAAATCTGTTAATACTTGTCAACCATTCAACATTATTCATAAATAAATTATGATAATAAAAACACGTGGGCTATGAAGTTCGGACATACTACTATTTTGGTCAAAATTTTGAAGAAAAACTAACTAATAGTATTAAATATGTTAATAAAAAAGGAAATTCGTGCGCACCCGTGCACATCAGCACATGTCTAAGATCGCGAAATTAAGAGTGTGTTTGGATACTGCTTATTTTAGTAAAACTGAAATACTTATTGCTAAAAGTACTATAGATAAATATAAAAGTTAGTTGAAATAGTACAGTGGGGCCATGAATAGTATCAAAAAGTGTAGTGAGACCCATGAATAGTAGCACAAATAAGCTAAATAGTAAAATAATTTTAATTTTCCATCCCAATCTAAATGCACACTAACTTAAAAATAAAAATAAAGGTAAAAGTACTTATAGCAATACTTATTGCTAAAAGTATTGTAGATAAAGGTAAAAGTTAGTTGAAATAGTACAATGAGCCATGAATAGTACCAAAAAGTACAGTGAGACCCATAAATAGTAGCACAAATAAGCTGAATAGTAAAATAATTTTAATTTTCCATCCCAATCCAAATGCACACTAACTTAAAAATAAAAATAAAAGAGTAATCTTACTTCATTGCCTTTGTCTCTTAATTATTGGATTGCCCTTAATGTTATACCTGTAGGGGCAAAAAGCCCAAGAATACACGTCCACATATGTAGTGGGCTTGAGGCTCAGGCCGAGGATAAGGAATCATCCGAAGATGGGAAAGTACTGTAGAAGGGGCCCATGGTAATAGGTGAAGAGAACAATGTTGGTCATAGTAGTCTAGGAAGCTTTGCCGATAACGAGTTCCTTCTCAGCTACCCAACGCCGAGATTTGAAGATGTGATTTACCGACAGAGGCAACCTTCTAGACCATTCCGGGGAGGAAGATAAGTACTAAAGATAAACAGAAAATAGTATGGCCATGAAATATTTCCAGGAAAAGCTGCTACGTCCGCATTAAATGCCCTACAACTAACACTCTGACCGCATTAATGAGGAAGTGATGCATGAACAATGGTTTTCAGCCTTATAGCTATTACCTAAGAACTTTGGGAAAGGGTTGATGGGATAAAGATCAACACCAGCAAATTTGACCTACACGTGGATGGTGAAGATGAAAGGGAAACGTAGTATATAAGGTAGGAAAAAAAAAGAAAAGAGGAAAGAGAGAACACTGTAATAATCTGAACTACTTCTATAATCATTATCATTCAATATATACAAGAGCGAAGCTCCTTGGACTGTGCCGAGGACAAATTTTCCTATTCAAACATACTCTTATTTTGTTTGATGGTCTTATAAACCAAATCTAGCTGTTGTTTCATTCATTAGAGCCCAGTTCTTCGACCCACTTTCTACAAATTTATTATTTTGGGCTTATTGGGCTTGAACTCAATTACCTTTTGGGCTGGAGATTCAAATCCAATCCTTACAATACCAATTAAGAAAATGTTATTTTTTTTATTACTAAATGATTTTAGCACGATAAAACACCAAAATGCAAAAATTTATGTTTAAAGTTTATTATTTAGAAGAGGGTCACAAGTTATAAGCTAGCTAACCATTTTTAGCATATTATAACTAATTTAAATTTTATGAAAGAATTTTTTTTTTTTTTTTTTTTATCTTAAGAGGGCAAATGTAAATACTTGTTATAAAAAAAATAAAAAATAAAAAATTTGAGTTTGGAAAGTAAATAAGTGAAGGGGTGTTGGTGCACAAGTTTGTAAATGAGTCGAGTATGGAAAGTTCAAGATTGTTTGTTTAATTTTATTTCAAACACAAACCGATCTTGAGCTTGTCACCAAAATAAATCACGTGGTCAGCTTGGTTCATTTTCTTTTTAAACAAGCCTAGGCTTATTCACGAGTTACTCGATTAACTTATAATACTTTTAATATATAGTAAATATAAAACTAAAGTGTTGTTTAGGGATTATGTGAACTATTAAAGATTCCCATAGGATTAGGAATTCACTTTCCCCCCTAACATGTCCATAGCCATTTCAGGGTTCTCCTATAATGTAGTTTAGTGTGATTCTGTTTGAAACAATCTGTTTCCCCTCTATGCTAAAATGCTGCTAATTGACAATATGGTTTATTTGTTTAATCTATAATTTATATAAAATCAAAAATGTTTGAATTTTGGTTTACATCATAATATATTGCCACATAAATTTAAGTTTTTGAGTCTTCATAAATTTATACGTCAATATTTTAATACATATTTTTTAATTGAATTTAAATTATATTATATATTTAAACCCTCAATTAGAATGTTTTTAAATCAAATTTTCTTTAAATAATAGATTAAATAGTTCTATATACATACACAATCCGAATAAATATCTATTAATGATTACCCATAATTATATGGTTAATAGTTGCCATATAAAAATACAACCATAATAAATATCCATTAATAACTACCATAATTATCAATTTTCATATTTAATGTTTCATATACAAACAATCAAAATAAATGTCTAATAATAATTATCATAATTACCAAATTTAATATTTATACACAAAATTAAAGAGAGAGAAAAAAAACCATTTTGCATATAAATCATATTTTATTAAACTTTCTCATGTATTGCACGAGTGACTAGGGATGACAATGGAGCTGGGCGGGGCCGAAGGATGGGGTATTCGTCCCAGTCACGCGTGGTTTTGTCTTGCCCCATCCTCGCCCCACCCCGCATGACGGAGAAAACTTTCTCACCCCATCCCCGCCTCCCGCTCCACCCCGTAAGACTATGGTTTTTGTTAATTTGCCCTACAACTAGTACAATTTTTTAAATGAAACTTATTTCATTAATAAAAATATACTTGAAATTACAACTAAATTTATCCTATCAAATCAAATCATTTTTTAGAAAAAAATTGAATAATATATCTAAGTGTTTAACAAGACAATCAAAAAAAAAAATCTCATAATATAACACATAACAAAATAAAGGCAGAAAACCACATTGAGTAGAATAAAATAAATTAATATTGATATGTTTATTTAAATAGTAGGGTTTTAGGGTATGAAAAATTTACAATTATAATCCTGAGCAACGCGGGGTGAGGTGGGGACGGGGAGGGGCGGGGCGGGGTGGGTCTAAAAAGTTTAAACCCATCGCCGCCTTGTCCCGTGGTGCAGGGCTAAAATCTTGCCCCATCCCCGCCTCACCACTTTTGCGGGACGGGGAAAACCGGCGCGGGGCGGGGAAAAATTGCCATCCCTACGAATAACTGACTTAGATAAGAATTTCAAATCTGAGACTTGTTTGTGCCAATGATCAAGACCAAGGTTAAAACTAGAGCCAGGCATATTAAAAATGGACCAAAAATTACATTTTCACAATTCACTTCACTTGAAATAACTTAAGTAAATTCTATGGGTTTTGCAAGATTCAATGGCCCCATAATCGGGTTTTAAGCAAAACAAATTGGGGTCTAAAAAATTCACTCTCTTGTCTACACTTAGATTTGTGTACTTGTGTGTTCTTTTATACTTGAATCATATTTTTCCCCAACCAAAAAAAGAAAAAGAAAAAAAAAGTCTTTTTTTTTTTTTTTTGCTGAGAAAAAAAAAAAAAAGAAGTTTAAATTATATATGATTAACTTCGTCAAATTATTGAGCAAAGTTTCAATTTGATTCATCAATTATTGTCCTAAATTTTTTTATTATATTTTCAAAAAGAAGGTTACATGTGTTTACACTTTACACACACTAACCTCTTATTGGTTTTTATCTGGGCCCACCATTAATATCACTTTTTCATTTATCAATAATTATTCACCACATCAGCAGTTTGTAAATTTTTTTATAAAATAGTTTGTATCTCTAGCATTATTAATAGTTAAAATTGTATTATTAACGTTTTAAAGTTGATTTATTTGTGAGGTTTTTGATTTAAATGTAATATGTTCCTTGGTCAAATTTAATTCACATTGGGCTGGAGTCATTGTTGAAGGCATGGGTTAGTAATTTAACACCCACACGCACACATTCCAGCCCAATATTCTTTGAATTTAATGAATCATTGGTGAATATTGGGCTAGAGTCATGGCTTGTAGGCATGGGCTAGTAATTCAATACACACATGCGCGCACACACACACTCCAGCCCAATATTATTTGAATTTGTTTGTAAGGATTTCATTGGGACTCGAAGGCATGAGTTAGTCATGTAACACACAACAAAAGTACTAGTGATGCTGAATTTGTGAGGAAAGCAATTTATTCAATAATTAATCAGTATTCGCCTCTTAAATCCATAGCCCAGGGCCGTAGGGCCTCAAGACTCTCAACAATACCAACACAGGCCTGCCACATCCTAGTGATGCTACCTAGTCATGTATTGGGTAAAGTTCATTTTGGTACATTTGACTATTAATTATTACTCTATTATAATTCAATTCATCAACTACTAGATTAAAAAAAAAAAAAAGCTATTAGTTATGTCAACTTAATCCTTAAAATTTATTTCTCAACAAAAAAAAAAAAAACCTTAAAATTTCAAAATAGAATTATAACTATTGTTTGGTCATTTTTTTAAAAGGGCCAAAAACTTAAGCCTATCAACTTGGGTTTAGGGCTGTACACGGTGCAGTGCGGCCGGTTTTTTGGGGCATTTTTGCACCGCACCTATAGGAGCGGTTTTCCCTCATCCCTAGCCACACCTCACCTGTGGAGGGGTGGGAACCGGTCTACATAAGGTGCGGTGCAAAATGCTAGTTCGGTGCGGTTAGTTCGGTTAATTCCTCACTTTCTCAAGAACCAAACACAATGCAATTAACAACCCAAATATTCCAAAAACAAAAAATCAATAGAAAACAAATTCACAATCTTTCTCTCAAACATACCCATTTCAAATCACAAAAACCCAAATAAAAAAACTAAACCAAACCTATAAAAGATCAAACAAAACCATTGAAAATAAATTACATAAATAAACCTAGTAGAAAGCATTACATTTGCAAGGAAGAGCATCTGAAGTCAGAATCATCAAGAGTCACTAGAAACTCTTGAGAATAATGTGACAAAGAGGAGAGAGGAGAGGGTGAAACTCCAAAAAACACGGCATCAAGTACTAGATTGCGGCGGCAGCAAGTGGTGGAGGTTGAGGGATGAAGACTTTTGTTGTTGACTTGCTGGGACTGGAAGAGGCAGGCAGATGAGAGTGAGAGATATAGAGAGGGTGGGTAAATAAACTTAGGGTTTTAAATTAAAAGGCCAAAAAAGGTTTTTTTTTTTTTTTTTTAATATGATGATAAAACTACGTCGTTTTGGAGTTGATATTAAAATTTAATATCAGGTCCTAAAATGACGTAGTTTTAGTGCTAGATTTTATATATATTAAAAAAAAAAGAAAAAGAAAGAAAACCTATTCTTAAGTCCAGCGCCGTTTTCTTCTTCTTCCTATTCCTTGCATTTGCTTTCATGGCTTCTCTGGTTTTCTTCAATCTACTGAAACATAAAAATAAAAAATTGTAAACATTGATGCATATATGTAAAATTATAGTGTGTATTTGTATAGATACCAGTGCGGTGTGGTTTCTTGTCGAAGTGCAAAATAGCCATCGCTCGCCGCACCTAACGTGTTCGGTTTGTCCAGATCGTCGCCGACCACCACGCCGGACACCTACGGTGGGCTTGTGAAGCGGTCGGATCGGTTCGGCGCCGGCTGGTTTCGTCAGTGCCTGTTGGTACTTGAACAGGCCTACTCGGGTTCATAATAAGGTAGAATCAAGTCCACAACTCACTCTTAGTGTTTGTTTGCGAACAACTTATTTAGCTGAAATTAATTTTTTTTTTTTTGCTGAAAGTACTGTAGATAAAACTAAAAGGTAGTTGAAAAGTATAGTGGAGTCTATGAATAGTACCAAAAAGTGCAATAGGACCAATTAATAGTAACAAAAATAAGTTGAATAGTAGAAAAAACTGGTTTTTTAAGCTAATGCCAAATGTACAATTAGATCACATAAAGGCTAGTGGTGCATAGCAAAGAAGAACATGCCAAGACACAAGCTCATAATGAAGACAAATGGGACGTTTAATAAGTATTCAACAAATTATACAAATAATTGTCTTCAATTTTACATAACAAGGTGGAAAGATTAAGTGAGGGGGTGAAGGAGAGAGAAATGACTCTACTTGTGTCACCACAAACACAAAACACCATTTATTTGAGTTGTTGTATTTATCCCAAGTCATAGTAGTAATGTGTTTGAGAATTAAGTAGCGTTGATATTGAAAAGCTGATCCATGATTACCTCATTCTTTTGGGGTTTATAATTTTTTTTTTTTTAATTGATTAAGAAAGCTTTTGTCATCCATCTCTCCATAAAACTAAAACTTTTAGTTAGATTTTTTTGAAAATGACAACTTTGACCTTTGTTCTAGGTTAGGTAATATAAAAACGATATCAGTAGAGATAATGGACCCATAAATAATTTGGGCTTTACTTTGTGTAAAGTTGTAGGAAATTCCCAAAAGTTCAGGGACACATAGCAATTTTTTAGGTTTTCAATTAAATACAACCAAATAACTATATTGACAAATGAAGTTTAAACAACAATATTTTTCACAACAAATGTTCAACATAATCACATTGTTAAATTTAACTAAAGTATCTAATGAACATTATCTAAAATTTATCCTTATAGAGTCTCTCTCTCACATAAATTGACATGCAACTTAACAATAAAATTAGATGCCATTTTCTCAAATTTCATCGTAAATCAAATAAATTTATAGTTTGTGGGGACGTTACAAATGATGTGAAATTTAAGATGAAAATGTGTCATTCATCTAAAACATAGTATAAACCTCGGGTGAGGTGGTGGAGGAAACAAAACCAATAAATTGAGAAAAATAATAGGTTCCATCTAATATTGTGAACTGTTTTCAAATTACTGAAAAGAAAAGAAAACAAGAAACCAAAAAAGAAAGGGAAAAAAAAAAATATGACAGGGGTTTTAGCATTGTAGCTTTTAGTGGGTTCATTGGCTTTCAGTTTGATGTACAGACATGACAAAGAAAATATAAAAGATGTTGCCAAATCATAAATATTTATATACAATACATAATCTCATGTCGTGAATTGTGATTATGCTAATGGCTAAGTGCTTATCTTTGATTTGCAACAATCTTCTTCATTCTCATTATTAATTATTATTAATATGATTGTTTACCTTAAATTAAACTCTCTAAATATTTTTATTATTTTTAAAAAAATCCACCGCCAGTAGTTTCTTCTAACTAAAACTCTATTACCTTAAAAGTGTCATAAAATTCTATTTCAACTAAACAACTTTTACCAAAAGTTTCAAATAATTTAAAACAAAATTTAATATTTATTTCAATTACTTTGATTTATATCATAATTCTATGATTTAATAATATAAGTAAAATTCTTACCATACACATTAAAAAATTGACATGTTTTTTTTTTTTTTTGGGAAAAGTTCAGAGAAGAAAATTCATTAAAATTAAAGTTTTTCCCATTAAAAAAAAATATTATTATAGTTTTAATTTATTTACAAATATTACTTTTAATTAAACCCTATCTTTTACCGACATTTTTTTTGAGAACCCTATTTTGCACCGACATAGTACTTCCAAAACTAAAAATAGACTACTCCATAAATTATAGATTTTAATTTTAATGACTAATTTGAGTGTATATCTTCTAGTTATACAAAAAAAGAAGAACAACAATGGCACACGTATATTATTAATTAATCAATCTATCCAAAAAAAGTAAGTAAATATACGTAGTTACATGCGCAAGTCACGTGACAGTTAGTTGGGGAAAATCCAAATACACAATTTAGGCTTTTTTTCTATATATATATATATATATATATATATATATATATTAATTTAGCTCCATAATAAATTTGCAAACAAAAGGAAATCTAGTGGCGGGATTTCTGCATACAAACGTTTTTCCCCTATTTTCCCTCTTTCCCCAGTTCCACCGCCGATCCGATAGCTTCGTTTCTTCTCTCTCTCTCTCTCTCTCTCTTTTTCCCAAAAACAAACAAAGGAAACAAAAATCACGAGAAATCTGGGGATTTGAGAAGAAAAATTAAAACGAACAAACAAACAAACCACACAAAAAAGAGAGGAAAGAAAATAAAAATCTTCGCCAATCGTCATCATTGATCACTGAAAAGCCCACTTTTTTTCCTTTTCTTTGCTTTACCGTGACCTTATATTAATAATCACAGCCGTAAACTTTTTCTTCATTTTATTCACTGAATTCGAAATTCTCAGAGAGAGAGAGAGGGAGAGAGAGAGAGAGAAGCAATGGAGAAGAAGAAGTATCCGATTGGAGCTGAGCATTACACGCTTTACGAAGAGGTCGGTGCCGGCGTGAGCGCTTCGGTTCATCGTGCTCTCTGTACGCCTCTCAACGAGGTCGTCGCTGTCAAAATCCTCGATTTCGAACGTGACAATTGCGATCTGGTATTTCCTATTCTATATGTGTGTATGTGTTTGATTGAAGAAAAGGAAACCGGAAAATTTGAATGTTGAGCTTTGTGAATTGTAAGTGAATTTCATGATATTGTAATAGCTAGATCCAAAAAAAAGTTGTTTGATTGCTAATATTAGCTAATCTAGGCTTCGAGATTTGGTTTCGGTGTGTTTGATTTAAGGAAAATTTGAATGTGAGCTCTCTCAATGAAGTGAATTTGCATGATTGCTACTATTAGTTAATCTAAGCTTTGATGATTTAGTTTCAAAACCGGGAAATTTGAATGTGAGCTCTGTCAATTAAGTGAATTTTAAGGTATTGAAATGACTAGATCCAAAAAGTTGCTTGATTGATCATATTAGCTAATTTAAGCTTCGAGATTTTGTTTCGGCAATATTACAATTGTAGATGTGGTTAGAAAATATTCATGGTTATGTGTAGGAAAAAAGGAAAATAGAAAATTTGAATGTGAGCTCTCTCAATTAAGTGAATTTTAAGATATTGAAATATCGAAAAACGATGCTTGATTGCTATATCAGAATTGTAGATGTGGTTAGAAAATATTCATGGTTATGTGTAGGAAAAAAGGAAAATAGAAAATTTGAATGTGAGCTCTCTCAATTAAGTGAATTTTAAGATATTGAAATATCGAAAAACGATGCTTGATTGCTACTATTAGTTTATCTAAACTTTGATGATTTGGTTTCAGTATGTTTGATTTAAGAAAACGAAACTGGAAAATTTGAATGTGCGCTCTGTCAATTAGGTGAATTTTAAGATATTATCATATTAGCTAATTTAAGCTTCCAGATTTTGTTTCGGCTGTATCAGAATTGTAGACGTGGTTAGAAAATATTGACAGTTATTTGTACGAAAAGGAAAATAGAAAATTTGAATGTGAGCTTTCTCAATTAAGTGAATGTTTAGATACTGAAATGTTTAGATTCAAAAAAAGGTGCTTGATTGCTAATATTGGCTAATTTAAGCTTCGAGATTTGGTTTTGGCAATATCAAAATTGATGTGATTACAAAATAGTCTAATTTTTGTGTAGGAGAGAGGATTGAATTTGCGCTTATGTGCGGTACTGATTTAATGATGTTAGCGACAATACACTAAAAATATAATAAAAATTACAAGAAATTCAGAACTAGAATGAAATCAAATAGAAACGCAAAGATAAAAAATTAGAGTGAGAAAAATTTGGTTGAGGCACGAAAATCTCACTGTCTTTAAGTAGATTCAAGCTCTTTGCAGTTAGTAAAGCTAACAAACCGATATCAATTGAAATTAAAATGTGCCAACAAATGGCATTATATCTGTGTTGCAACTTGGATTACATAGCTCAAATTACTCCAATATGGTCATGCATTTGCTATATATTTTCTTAGGAATGAACTTGTTGTATAGAATTTTATGACCAAATTTTGTCCCTTAATTTCATGTAAACCTTTTTAGGATGAATGCAGTTGGCACAATATTTTTTAGGTTTGGTAGAGCTATTTTGTATTAGAAAATATTTGGGGATTGAAATTTGCACAATTCATACTGCCTACCCTTATTATTGTTGCTATTTGCAAAGAATTGTTTTGACATATTCTTTCGTGTGTGCTCTCCACAGAATAATGTTTCTCGTGAAGCACAAACAATGAACTTGGTTGATCATCCTAATGTCCTTAAATCACACTGCTCGTTTGTCAGTGACCATAATCTGTGGGTTGTCATGCCGTTCATGGCTGGGGGATCTTGTCTTCACATACTGAAGGCTGTACATCCTGATGGTTTTGAAGAGCTAGTTATAGCCACCATTTTACGAGAAGTATTGAAGGGTTTAGACTATCTTCATCAACATGGCCATATACATAGAGATGTAAAAGTGAGTATTGATCCTTCATCACGATTCAGTTACTTGTTTGGGCTGACTACTATCCATCTTTGTATAATTTTGCATGCCTAGAATTTTTATTAGGCCTCCTTGTTTGGAAGCTCAACTATTGTTTCATTGTTCTGAACCTAAAATGTTTTTGCTGATATGATCTATCTTATCCATAGTTTTGTATCACTAATATCTAATATTAAGTTCCTACAAATTGTTTTTAACCAATGAGCTATATAGCTCAATTGGTACTTCCTCCAATAATAATGGGATGGAGGGTGAGGTCATGGGTTCAAGATCAACTAGGTGCGTGTGTAATTTACCAATCAAAAAACATAAGGTGATTTTCTTTTACTAGAATTTGCACTGTATTATAGCTTAACCCTAAATTTCCTGACATGAGCTATCAAACAATGGAGGGTAAGGTTGTGCTCCTTAGTTCAATATGTTGGAGGCAAGGCAGGTTTTAACCAATTCAAACATGCCTGATCTGACATATACTAATATGTTTGGTGGTTTTAATTTTGGATGATGCCTGATAGTGGGCTATAAATATGAATAATTTAAATTTAGACCCCTTGGATGCCAAGATTTCCAGTCATGTTAATAAAACATGTAGCTTTTCCTGCAGAATCGTTGATCCCAGCTAGCTTAGAATGCAAATAGAATGGTAACACAGTGGTATGCGACCAAACTTCTTATAGAAAGAGGATAAGGCCAAGAAGTATACTTTTGGTGAATTAAAGGATGAGGAAGTTGTGAGTCTTGTGACTCTTTATGGGATTTTAAGTTCTTGTGCCCAGACAGAGATTTTGAGTTATTTGGTATTGCATGTTGCTACTTCCTTTAATTCCTGGCAGTGTTTAGTTAGTTGTTATAGAGCTCACAAGATTATTAACAATAGTTTTCAAAATTACTACATGTATATTTTGCTTCTAATTCCTTGCTCATCATCTTATATTATATTTGTCATAGGCTGGGAATATTCTCATTGATGCACGTGGTGGAATCAAGCTGGGAGATTTTGGTGTTTCTGCCTGTCTTTTTGATTCAGGTGATAGGCAACGCATGAGGAACACATTTGTTGGCACACCTTGCTGGTATTCTCTCTCTGCATATACTCATTCCTTCTAATTCTCAGTTCTGTTCTTGTTCAAAATCAAGATTAATGCCATATATTAGCTAGGCCTTGGTGCACGTGCATCCTTAGCTGACATTATTAATATAACTATAGAAGTACATCATGATTGAATCAACTAACATTTTGAAACTCTAGAAAATTTTCATTTAAATTAGAAACCGAAGTGAATGTTTAAACAGCATAAGGCTCCTTGGTTTATTGCCTTATTGTTTCTTGCTATGAAATGCTCAAGGATCAAGAATTTTGAATCTTTGTTTTTCAGGATGGCACCTGAAGTTATGGAGCAACTGCATGGATATGACTTCAAGTCTGTTTAAGTGTCCATTACTTTTTAAAAAAATTTCTCCTTTTTTGACCCCACCACCACTATCCTCTTATTAGACAATTATGTTTGCTCCACAATTTCTGCCTGTAGGGCCGATATCTGGTCATTTGGTATAACTGCTTTGGAACTTGCCCATGGTCATGCTCCTTTCTCAAAGTATCCTCCAATGAAGGTGCATAGACTAAAATGTGACATGCTTTTATCAGCATCTTTTTTGAAACACCCAGAAGCTCATTGAACCTACGAAGTTTACTGTTGCCAGGTACTGCTCATGACCTTGCAAAATGCCCCCCCTGGCCTTGATTATGAAAGGGACAGGAAGTTTTCTAAGGTACGCTCTCAACAATATTTTTGCTCCTTCAAAAATGCCTTTTGGTTATGGTTCTGTCACTCTAAATGCTTTTTGGTCTTTCTTTATCTTCAGTCATTCAAGCAGATGATTGCTAGTTGCTTGGTAAAAGATCCTTCAAAACGGCCTTCCGCAAAGAAGTTGTTGAAGCACTCCTTCTTCAAGCAAGCTCGGTCAAATGATTATATTGCACGAACACTTTTGGAGGGCCTGCCTGCTCTTGGTGATCGCATTAAGGCATTAAAGGTTAACCATTTTTGAGGATATGACCATAATCATTCTATGTTGTTTTGATCTGTACTACTATTAGTAACGTCTTTTTCCAATCACAGAGAAAGGAGGAAGATATGCTTGCACAAAAGAAAATGCCAGATGGCCAGAAGGAGGAAATTTCACAGGTTGGAATTCTCCTCTTAAATCAAGAAGAGTAAATGCTGATATATTGCTGATACGTATGTGCGTCGTAAAATTTCTTCTTGTCTTTTTATATGTATTATGCTACATCTTTTGATATACTTAATCAATATGTGAACAATTTGATCAATTTACAGGACCAGGAGTCATCTGACCGAGATTTAAAGAATAAGTATAATATTATTCAGTTGGGAAGATAATTAACCATGACCTGTGAAAACTATTAGGTGTGTTTTCATAGACTAGAGGAAAGCTTTACAAGAGTTGCCAAGAAAGTTGCTGCACCTTAGATAAAAAAAAAGGTCAAATTGCGTATTTGGTCCTCAACTTTTGACCTCTGTTTCAAAATCGTCTTTGTACTTTAAAATGTTTCAAAAAAGTCTTAATGTTATTTGATAGATTGAAATGCAGACATAGCAAATGGAATACATGAAACCAATGTCACTTTTATGTGGAGCCTATGACATGGCATGAATTGTGTTCGCCATATTAAAATTTTTGTCCATCAAATAATGATAAGGATTTTTTTGAAATGAGGTTGAAAGTATAAGGACTAAAGTGAATAGGAAATAGAGATAAGTAATAGGTATGTAGACTGGATAACGTAATCTTTATCCGTGTGTAACTTATTAATTAAAAAACATTGATATCATAAAGCTTTTCTGTTTTACTGTTAATTTCTGTCAGTGTTGATGATTTGCATATTTACTCTGGGGATAAGTATCCTTTTTTATTTTAAATATATAATTTTATGGTTTCACTGTATTTGTATCATGATCAGTGATTTTTTACTTAGGGTGTGATCTTTTGTATACAGCCTGTATACCTAAGTCACTCCCTATGTTTTTATCATCTTTAAAATAGTCTTTACTCATCAAAAAACTGTTTGTATCATGATCAGATTGTATTAGTGTCTGTATATGGACATTCTTAGACTTCTTAGAAAGGTTTTTATTTTTTGATGTTGGTGTCATCATTATGTTGTACGAGCCTGTAATACATTCTTGTAATTTTTTGTAGAATGAGTATAAAAGAGGAATTAGTGGTTGGAATTTCAATCTTGAAGATGTGAAGGCCCAGGCTTCCCTGGTACTGCTGTCTATTTTTTTATTTTTTTTTGGTGATGTAATCATATGATATCTGAGGGCTCCTTAAATTTCATGATTATATGAATATGTTTCTCATTCTGTCAGATCCAGGATGTTGATGACCCTCTAACTGATTGCAATCGAGAGAGCACAAATTCTTTGTCTGCGCTTGATGTACCTGAAAAGCAATTGCAGTTTCAAGACTCTTTTCAAGTTGCAGAGCTGGTATATACTGAGAATCATTTACTTTAGTTGGATATAATGTTTCAGGAGGTTATATGTGTCTTAATACACTCGCCCTTAAAAAATTACCAGTTTTTTTTTTTGTTTGGTAAATTCTTGTAAGAGTTTCTGTGTGTTCCTGATCTAATATTTCACAGGAAGATAATGATGTGATCCAGAACCAACCAATGCTTTCTCCATTAGTTGACTCAACTATAAATGAAGTCAAGTATGTTATCTGAAATGGTGTTTGCAGCTTTTCTACCGTAATTATGTTACTTGCATAATTTCTTAATATTCAATTGTAAGAATTGTTCTAGAAATACAATGGCATTGCTTTTAACTGGGAAGCTTTGTTGCTGTTTTAAAATTTAAATGCCATTTCCACACCTTTTGGTTCTGATAATGCTTAAATTAATGTTAACTACAGTCATGTTTTTCACTTTCCAGAGTCAAATGTGAAAAATCTGATGACGACTCAAGCATTGCTAGTTCATGCCATGAACAGCACATTTCACAGAATTCTTCACCCCGTCATGATGATCTTGCTGAAAGTAAAGGAGAGAGGTTTGACTCTGAATCTACATAATAATTGGGAGTTTTGGCATGTCTGAAACGGTTGGATTCTTGTAGTTACCGATTACCATCTTATCTGTGATTTTACTAGGGAAAAGTGTAATATTGCACCTTCTCACTATTTCTGACTACCTAACCAATATGAACCTATGTGTTTTTTAGTTACCTTATCATAAATTCTAGTTCACACACACAACTCACCATATGCATATGGTCTTATCTAGTTCTGTGCTATTCTACTTTCTGAGTGCTGGATCATGCTGAAATTTTGATCTTTCTTCCATATTTCTTTGTACTTTTTTTTTTTCTTTTGATGGAAAAACAAGTAATACATCCATAATTTTTTTAACCTCCTAGCTATGGAGGAATCAACTGCTAAAAGTGGAAGTCTTAACTTGACATACAATGGTAAGGAATAAAATATTTTATTTCATAAAATCTTATACATAACTTGGTATTCTTTCAATGAATTGCTAAAAGTAAGAATTGGTCTAACTTCAAAATCTGTAAATCTCAAATATCCAAATCTTGTTTGGTCTGAAGTCTCAAGATTAAAATGAGTACGGTATTCAACATCGAATCCTATATATAAAAATAGCACATCTGCCTATTACTCTTCATATGGTGCTTTCTCTTGGCAATTTCACTACTCAAAGTGTTCATAGAAGGAGAATACAATTTAATGACACGACTATGGGATTTTTATATCAATGTTCATATAGATGTTGAGATCCAGACTCAGTTATTCTGAAAGCTATGAGAGAAAATTTAATAATTCTAGACTTTGTACATTTTCATTTGTAACAACTAGAAGTCAATAATTTCAGAAGTTATTATTAGAAATGAAGTGAAACTGCCTAGTCCTCTTGATTACTTGAAATTTCCAGTCACCTGTGGCCTTTGTAGCCAACTGGTACCTTTCTCCCTCAGAGAGAGGCAGGTCTGACGCTCAACCTATTCATTTAATAGAAACTGACTCCGAAAAAATTTGTGTTTCTTATTAATGATACGAAGTGTCTACTTCTTCTTATTCTTCTTTTTTATATTTTTTATATTTATTTTTCTTTTTCTTTTCTGCCCAGCAGTTGAACAAAATATATGAATTTGTGAACTATATACTTGTATTTACATATATTGTTCAACTAGCGGTTATGATACTTGTTAGGATATTGGTTTCTTATTAAAAAAAAAGATACTTGTTAGGATATTGGTTAAGAAATTAAATTCACTATTTCCTATTAACTTAAGCTTTTAGGACTAGTGGTAGTTTATCATAGTATTTTTTCCTAAGCTTTTGGGACATGTAGTAGTTTATCAATACTTTTCTCTATTTGAGTCCGTTGATAGCTTTACTAAACAATTCCCTTGTGATGATAACATTGACTTAACTCTTTTTGTTTTCTTTTTAAGGAAAAAGAAAATGATTACAGAATTGAATTATCCAAACATAATATGTGATTTTTATTACGCTCTTCTTCTGAAAGTTTTTATTACGCTCTTCTTCTGAAAGTTCTCATTTCAATTTTAATGAATTTTCAGTGATAAATTGCAAAATCTATCCCAGAACACTACAAATTGCTCTGCAGCGACAGTTATGCAGGCAGCAGATGATGTGCTATCTGAAGTTCCTTCTAAATCATCAAAATCATCAGGCATCTGCTAATTTTTTTTCTTGATTTATATTTCATGCGGAAACAATTTTTTTTGGTTTTGGTTTTGATGCAATTGATTTTTGATTTCTCTAATTTTCTTGGACGGTAATATCTACCCTTTTTTCAATTAGCCAAATTATTGTTGCAGCAAACAGTGATGAGTTTGATGAGAAAGCAAAGGCACCTGTTGTTCAGCAGAGAGGACGTTTCAAAGTTACCTCCGAAAATGTTGACTTAGAAAAGGTGATTTTGTTAATTGTAGTTCTGATTTACCTTTCTTTTGAAGGCTAATTTTCCCCCTTTCTTTTAGGTGGCCCCGAGTCCCATACTGCAAAAGAGTCACAGTATGCAGGTAAGGTTGGGTTAATTATGCCAAAGTACATTTAGGTTTCTCCTCTCTCTCTCTCTCTATCTCTCCCCACAAGACCAAAGCCTATGACCTACATTTGCGTGACTTTTAATTTCTAAAAAAGTTATTGTTTTACATATATCTATATTGATAAGTAAGAGAATAATTTATTAGGTAGAAGGTACGCTCAAATATGAGCGCCCTTAAAGAATTTCAAATGGACACTCATTAGGTCCAAAAATGAACGAGGGAACTACATGAACCCCCCCCTCCTTCCCCCCAATTGAAGTGCAATTATTCAAACAGATATCTCCAAAAACTATTCTTAATATCTTGCATTGAATACTCCTTGTTCTCAAAAGCTCAATGATTTCTCTCTCTATATGGTTCACATAATGCAATGCGGAGTAGCTTGCCACACAACGGTACCGAAATATTCTGTTCTAATAGCTAAGTCAAAACTGTCCCCAAAGTGTAATTCAAAATATTGGTGCAGAGGGTGTGGATGCAAAAACTTCCTAAAGAAATATAAGATAATGATCCTGTCTCTTGCTAGATGCTTGTTCTGGCCATACTTATCTGTATTCTTCTGCTATTTCTAGAGACACAACTTAGCTATTGCATCTACAATTTTTTTTTCCCGGTTCAAGATACCTACTTTGCTTACCCTGCGTTGTCTTATTTTTACTTTGAAATTCATCACTTGGTTTCGAAGGAGATCCTTCTAATTTACTTGCAGGCTTGTAGCTTTAAGAACAAGCAGTGGCTCCTCTTATCTGAAATTAGTTAGAGCACTTTACATTGATATCCCGTGAGATCTTTCCCCTTCCTCTGTTCTGAAATCACCATAGCTTCATCTTACTTCTCTAACACTTAAGCTCCGGCTACCAAGTGAGTGAATAAATTTCATATCTATTTTTATTTTTGGGGATAAAATAACATTCTTTATTGAATTAAAAGAGTGTGTGGGCCAACTACTCAGAATGTATCCTATGGGTACCTCAACATCAATCACTAAAAGTACAATGATCAATCAAAACTAACATGGATAATAATGCCAAAAAAAAAAAAAAAAAAAAAACTGGAAAACAACATTTTCAGGTCTAAAATAGTCTGTTTGCATCTGTTAAAAATTCTAACATTCCTTTCCTGCCAAAGGCACCACATTATACAATAGGAATTGCCTCCCAAATTTCTATACTCCCCTGTAAACCAAAACACCCTTGCCAACAGGTTTTTGAGTTTCTTCTCTTAGTCACTTGCATCAATTGCAATCTCTATTTCGGGATTTATTGGAACGTTGGAGGTGATTAATCAATATTTTTGTCTTGAAATGTGACCCAGAACAGCATTTTCCCATATCTTCTGTATCATCTTTATACATCCTGTTTTACAATTCAACTATCCAGGAAGTTTTGATGGTTACCTTGTCTGAAAGGGCATAGATGTTAAGTTGGAGGCTCAACATTAGAAAATCAGGTCTTGAAGTATGGCATACATAATTTTCATGCCAATTCTGGACTTGCACTGTTATGTCTAAGGTTTGAACCGCAGGTATAGCTAATAAGTCATATTTTATCAAAAATAGATGCACTGGTTTGGGGAGTTTCAAATTTATTAAGGCTAGTTTTATTTTCAAATTATGCTAGATTTTTCTTGGACACTATAGGCTTTACATCTTGACAGGTTTCCTTAGGTAAATTTTAAGGTTTGTGGCTGTTGCAAAGCATGTCGTAACTGTTGCAATGGGCATTAGAGGATTATTATTTTTATTTCAGACCGGATAAGAAATTCATTGGATGTGAAAGAAGAGAGTTAAGCATGGGGAATTGACCATGGAGGCTATATTTCTTTAAAACTGTTAAACTACTAGTTTGCACATTATATGCCCTAAAGATATGTTTCTATCATATTTTACTAAATCTTTTGTTGCATTGGGCTATGTAGGTGATTACCCCACATCCTGCAATTCCTCCACCATCAACTCTACCGTCACCTCTACCATCTCCTTGTGATGCTTCGTCATTAAATCTTTCTGGCTATTATCTTTTTCCAGCGTTGAATACTGTTTTGCAGACAAATATTGTTCAAAGGGTATGATTAGCCATATAGTTTTACTTTATATTCTAATTAGGATTGAAGTTTATTTATTTGTCATAATGCTTTCTACAGGAAAGTATTTTAAGTTTAATGAAGCAAGTTGCTGGAGGTGACACTACAGGTTTTGGCAATAAATGACCCTTCCATTTTAGCATTTGAAATTTCATTCCAATTGGTTGATTCTAATGTCATTCCTTCCTACACTGCAGCCAACCGTGCAGTCGATAGAGGAGGCATGCCTGCACAAATTGCTGCAATGGAGAAATCTTTGGTATGTAATATAGGGTTCATGTGTGCTTTGCGTTCCAAACAAATCATCATGAACCTCCCAAAATTTGCATGCACTCTGTACCAAATCTTCTAACATATTAAAACTTGCAAGTATGGTGCTTAAGAGCACTTCAGTTTAAAAATACTGGTGTACATATACTGCAATCACCTTAGTTAAGAGTGTAGATAGTCAGGCTTAAGAGCTACATAATCAAAGTTTTAATTTTTTAATTATTAAAATAATTTTATTAAATGGAGGAAATAGATCAAGTACATAATATGTGCAATGATCTACTGCTAAAGAATTACAAATTCAGATCAGAAGACCTATAAGCTCTAGAAAGAAGTCAAAGGGATGCTGCCTCAGACAGTCATCCACTCGTTTAGAGACCTCAGCATCAATTGATTGATTATTTAATTAGGCTGTTCAACAATGTAACAAATTCTTGTATTCCTCTCCTTCCAAGTTCAACACCATAAAAAATTCTTCTATTTCTCTCCTGCCAAATGGTCCACAACACACACATAATGAGGTAGCCTTCATATCTTCGAATTCCTATGACCATTGCACTTTCCTTGCCAACATTCCAGCAACCAAATTACTGTCCTTAGCATGACCCAAGAAATCCGAATGAGAGTAAATACAAAATGCCAAGTCTGATGCAAAGGAGAAATGCAAAATAAGGTGATCAACAAATTCTTTGTTGCTCTTCCACATGCAACACCAGTCAATAATCATAAGAGATCCTTTCTAAAGATTATCCAAAATTTTATTAAGTGCTGCTGTCCAAATGAAGAAAGCGATCTTATGAGATACCTTTACACTTCAAATACTCTTCCATGGATTTTGAGCTCTTCTAGATCCTTTGAGACCTCATAGAAAGAACGAACCTCAAACGTTCCAATTTTAGTTAATCTTCATGAAAGAGCTGGTCTTCGGGTTGCCGTTGATGTATGTGAGGGTACAAGTCAAAGAAACTATCCACAGCTTCCAACTCCCAATCATGGAGAGAGCGGCAAAATTGAGGATTCCATGTACGTCTTCCACCTGAGTACAAAGCAGCAGAAGCATAGCGTCCTTATTTACTGCCAATGTAAACCACTCAGAACATGTCCTAATACAAGAGTCACTGTGCCAAAGGTCATGCTAATACCTGACCCTAGAGCTAACCCCAATAGTAAATTTAAGAAAACTGCAAAAGACATCCCACCCTTTTCTGATGTTGTTCCTTAAGCTTACCCCATGCGATCTCCTAGATATCTTCGTTGTCCAGCACCTCATGTTTCTCCATATTTCATACAAATAAAAATTTCTCTGTAAATGACTAAATGTTCCCTTTCATTTGCAAACATCCATAGCCACTTGCCTAGAACGCCTAGTTCAAAAACTGTTTTCTGCCAAAACAAATGGAGTGTAAAAATATAAAGGCCTGGTTCTTGTTACATACGATTATGCTCTTGAGTTGATTTCTGTAGTGTTTAATGGTAAGGAAAAATTTTCTATGCTTGTGTTAAAATTGACATTATTTAATGACAGCCAAAGTTTAATCTGGTGGCAAAATTTCTTTCCAGATTCCTGAGTTGCAACTTACAGACTTGCAAACAAAAAAAGTTCAAACGAGTGTGTAGGAGCATCACATGGGAACATGCTTCAAGTAAAAAAATATTGAAATTAGATTAGCCAAAAGTATAAAATACAAGGTGTAATTTAGTTTTTTTTTTTTTTGGGGCAGGCCGGCAAGTGTAGTATTTAGTCAAATATATTATATTCATGTGATCTTTCAAAAGTTTGATAAAAAAGAAGAAACTGAATATGATGACAAACAAATGAATAAAAACTGATTGAATTAAGGTGAAAAATCTTGGTAGAATTCATTCCAATGTAGCTAAGAATGATTTTGTAACATAGCAGCCTACTATAGATCCTGTTGCAACAGCTTATAAACTGGAAAAAAGGATATCAATAAAAACTAAAATTTAGTTTGAAAACCTACTTCACATCCATGATGGATAAGAATCACCTTTACTTAAAAGGCCTTGTTGAAAACCCTTGATATATATACATATGTGTGTGTGCGCGCGCGCGCGTGGGTGCACATGTTGCCATTAGGGTTATTCTAGAGATTATACATTCAAAGATCAGTGAAACTCAAGAAAATGGAGAAATGGTTACTCACACATGCAGCACCCAATCATAGAATGATTGTTGAAAATGGATTTTAGGACATTCATAGGAAGATCCACACAATTGAAGGTCCAGTTATTCTGTTTTATCCATATATCCCACTTAATGCAGTGCCATATAACATTACAAATATCTCTACTTTTATGGCATATAAACATTCCTATCCAACATCCAAAAACTTAAAAAACCTTCCCCAGCCAAAATCAATGAACTCCAAAACAACTAAAAATGCTATCCACCACTAACTGTTTTGCAGTTGTGCAATGTAGCAACAAGTGATCCTCTATTTTTCCACATGATTTACACATAACACCACTTCACTAGAGTGATCCCTCTTTTGGCGAGACCCTAGGCACCTGTCCAAATGGAAAAAACAACTTTCCCAGGAACTTTAGTAGTTGAAATACTCTTCCAAAGAGATTGGAAACCAATAAACCCGAGCAAAGTATGAAGAGACGTCCTTAGCATCCAACCTGTTATATCTTCTCAGCATTGTATAAAGAGACCCTTTCCAACCCTCTTCGCATTCCATATATGAAACTTCCTTGATACTTAGAGTTAGAACTTTGGACTATAGTTTGTAGCCCCTAAAACCCCTCAATAGGTTTCAGTCTGTAAACCCCTTCATAAACATAATAATATCTAACCCTTATGTTCAATATAAACTAACCATCCTTGTCATAAAGCCTCAATTAAAACCGTTTTCCCCACCTATATTGATTCTTATCTTTTAATTTAAGTGCCATCTTAAATCAGGGGCACTGCTGCCCTTACGTAAACCTGAATCATTTTATTCCCAGCCAGATGCTGTGTGTTAAGATGTGTTTGGTTTAACCACCCTGATTGTGCCTGTGTCTCATATTCAGCCCTTGGTATACATGACCGACCTCTATATACTCCGTAATATTCTTATGCAAATGCAATCAATTTGCTTCCAGAATCTATTTGTATAATTAGATTGTGTTTTGATTTTGGTGATACAGCTGTTTAATTTGTAATTTGGAGCCTAGCACTGATGCTTTACATGAATGGACCTAGTTTTGCTATGTTACTTCAGCTGAAGAGTGTTCATGTCTGATTGCAGCTTGAAGCATCCCATGATAGGGAAAAAGAGTTACTTCATGAAATAACTGAGTTGCAGTGGAGGTAATTAGATTGATATACCACATGAAAAATCGGTAGATTAATTATCCTCACATGCTAACATTATTTGAATTGTTGTTTGTTATATGTAGGCTCATATGTGCCCAAGATGAGCTTCAAAAAATAAAAACAGAAAATGCTCAGGTTAAAATGTGATATACTTTTATCACATGCCTTGTTTGGGTTGTAAAGATAGAATTCTAACATATCAGTTTCAGGTATGATTCCACTAACCAACCTGTGCTCGGGTGGATCTTGTACAAATTCTTCAAACTCCAGAATAAAAACTTGGTCTTCAACGAAAAGGGGGAAAAAAAAGATACATTTACCAGGAGTTATATCATTTACTACTACAGGTTTATATTATATGTATTATAGGTTTGTTTTCTTGTAGTAGGTGATGAGAAACAAATTACTAAGAGTTCTCCAACTAGTGCAGATTCATTATTGATATAATCTTTGTACATGGTTTTAGTATATTTTCTTTTAATGTTCTGCTTTTAAGTTGTAAATATGAAGGACCTCTAAGTGAGTCACATTCTTCAACTCTCTAGAATTGGGTTTTCTTGCTCATTTATTAAATTTTGTTTAGCCTTATCTTTCCTAAACCCCCGAATTCTAGGCAGCTTTGTTTTTCATGTAAAAATTAAGAAAATAGTGTAGACAAATTTCGAAATAGATCATTTCTATCATTCTCCACGCGTAAGTGATAAATTCCACAAACTAAAACTTCCAAGTACATACTGTTCTCACTATGTGACATATCATATCATAGCCAAAAAGGCAGGATTTTATTTTTACTGTTCAAGATTGTTGAAAAAAAAAATCATTTGATTAGAGTGTCTTGGGTATTATGTGTCCTAAATTATTGGAGACATCTTGAAGTTGGGTTAGTTGTTGTGGGGCAACTAATTATCCACATTCCTAAGGCAACTGTGCACACTAATGATGTAGTTTGCCACATTAGGAAAAAGGTGCTCGAGACTTGCAATATAAATAGAGTGACATCCATTAAGGTCATCACACTTCAATAATAAATAGTAGAAGTATCATCTCCATAACAATGTCTACAAACAATGTTAGTAGTGAAACAGGTTCAGGCTATGGGCTTGGGTCTGGTAGTGGTTCAGGCTATGGGGTACAATCAGTGGTTAGTTCTGCTGTGACCAATGTTGAATCTGTTGTTGAAACGGTTGTAGATACAGTTACTGGGTCAGAATCAGGTGGCAGCACAACTGGCTTAGTGTCTGATTCTGGTTATGGACAAGGTTCTGGTTATGGATCTACTCCAGTGTCAAGTGCTGATGCTAGTACCACCTCAAGGACCACTTAATCACTTAATTGTACTTTGGTGTCTTCTAAAAAAAAAGTGCACTTTGGTGCCAGCATACTTGTTAATAGCTTTAAGTCGAGAATGCTGGCTAAATTGTGGTTTGGGGCTTTGAGTGTTACGTGAAACGCGTTCTAGATAAGCAGTTCTTGTGTTATGAGTCTTATGGCATAAAAATCTAAATAAAAAAAATAATATTGTTCTAAATAACCAGGCTATATAAGATTGGAAGTGTTTCCAACTGGTGCATATGTTGCTTAGTGTAGCAAAATCAGTCCTAGCTTGACGGTATGAGGGTTATTGGCTGAAGAGATTTATCTCCATGGTATTTATGGCTTTCCATTAAAATTCAAGAGTTACGATATCAAATGTGAAAAATAATATCATTCGTCAAATTAACCAATCTGAGCAATTGCTATATGGTTTTTTGAGTTTCATCTACTTGAGCATGGGATCTCCGTGATCATGAGGTCCTGCTTCTTCTTCATTCTTCTTTTTATTTATTTATTTTAATTATGTCTGATCTGGTTTGATTTACAATCGCACCTGCAAACAGTTTCTCATGACCATGTCCTCAATTCCAAGCACTAATATATATCACTTCAAGACAAAAGATATAAAAGTACTTGCCTTCTTTTAGTAAAGTGAGCTTTTGTCCTCCCTTGCGGCCTTGCCTTGTAACTCAAGTACCCCGCTTTTGATTTTCAAGTGCTGCCACCATTGGCTTAAGATGTGGTTCCACAACTTTGAATTTTAGTTCGCAAATCCATGAAATTCTTGAATTGTTCATTGGATAGTAATATTTGAAAGGAGAGATTTGGATTTGGATTTTAATTTTAAATTTAAATGACTTCAATAATACATGATAGGATATATTGTTTCTTCGATTGATGAAATTTAGAGATGGATTTCAGTTTTATTAATATGTATATGTGAAATGTTTAGATGTAAAAAAAACTATTCAAATCCATAACATTGCAAGTGTTTTTTCTTGATCAAAATCTCTAATTCTTAAACCATCTCTCAACTTATGCATGAAGTTGTTTAGGTACATCTTGAGAAATTCTTTATGTTCCTAAGTGAATATTTGGTAATATGTAAAAACAGGAATGGAGTGCTAGTTGCAGTGCAATGTACTAAAATTCGAACTGGACTGAACTGTCAGATCAATTTGAACTTGAATGATTGAATATTGAGCTTAGCTAATCCTATAAGTATAAATTCTCAACACCATACTGTTGGGCTTTGTGGAGCCTAGTTTATTTTTTGGCCTAGCCCATTGTAACCCTATAAGTAGGATATAAAAGCCACTTTTATAATTAGGGTTTGTGACTACTATTGTTGTGTTTTAGAGAGAGAGAAAAAACACTGTAGCCGCACTTTGTATTTTTCCCTGATAATAGTGAAATCCCTGCAACTCCGTGGACATAGGCAAATTGCTGAACCACGTAAATACTGTCTTGTGCGTGTGATTGTTTTTTATTTGACGTGTGTTTTCTCTATTTTAATTGGTTTCTCACAGGTTGGAATTTTGGTTAAATTCCCAACAACTGGTATCAGAGCCTAGGGTTAGGTTTGAGTGGGAGCAATGGTAGAGGAAGCAGGAAAGGCGTCTGGAATAGAAAAGTTTGATGGCACAGACTTCGCGTATTGGAGGATGCAGATTGAAGATTATCTCTATGGGAGGAAATTGCATCTGCCTCTTTTGGGGACAAAACCTGAGGCGATGAAGGCTGATGAATGGGCTCTTCTTGACAGACAGGTACTAGGAGTTATCAGGTTAACTCTGTCTAGGTCTGTTGCACATAATGTTGTAAAGGAGAAGACCACAGCAGATTTGATGAAGGCTTTGTCTAGTATGTATGAAAAGCCGTCAACAAACAACAAGGTGCATCTGATGAAGAAACTGTTCAATTTGAAGATGGCAGAGAATGCATCAGTAGCACAACATCTGAACGAATTTAATACTATCACAAATCAATTGTCGTCTGTAGAAATTGATTTTGATGATGAGATTCGTGCTCTGATCGTCTTAGCTTCTTTGCCAAACAGTTGGGAGGCAATGAGGATGGCAGTAAGTAATTCTACAGGAAAGGAAAAGCTCAAGTACAATGATATTCAAGATTTAATTCTGGCTGAGGAGATTCGCAGAAGAGATGCAGGTGAAACCTCAGGATCTGGTTCTGCCCTAAACCTTGAGACAAGAGGCAGAGGTAATAACAGAAATTCAAATCGAGGCAGATCAAAATCCAGAAACACTAATCAGAATAGAAGTAAATCTAGATCAGGCCAACAAGTACAATGCTGAAATTATGGGAAAACAGGTCACTTTAGGAACCAATGCCAAAGTCCTAAGAAGAAGAATGAAGATGATTCTGCTAATGCTGTAACAGAAGAGGTACAGGATGCATTACTTCTTGCAGTAGACAGTCCACTTGATGATTGAGTTTTGGATTCAGGAGCCTCGTTTCATACCACTCCACACCGAGAAATCATACAGAACTATGCTGCAGGTGATTTTGGTAAGGTGTATTTGGCTGATGGTTCAGCCCTGGATGTTGTGGGTATGGGAGATGTCCGGATATTGTTACCCAATGAGTCTGTTTGGTTACTGGAGAAGGTTCGACATATTCCTGACCTAAGGAGGAATCTGATTTCTGTTGGACAACTTGATGATGAAGGGCATGCAATACTATTTGTTGGTGGTACTTGGAAGGTTACAAAGGGAGCTAAAGTATTGGCTCGTGGAAAGAAGACTGGCACTCTCTATATGACCTCAAGTCCAAGAGACACAATTGCAGTTGCTGATGCAAGTACTGATACAAGCCTATGGCACCGCAGGCTTGGTCACATGAGTGAGAAAGGGATGAAGATGCTGCTGTCAAAAGGAAAACTACCAGAATTGAAGTCCATTGATTTTGACATGTGTGAAAGCTGCATCTTAGGAAAGCAGAAAAAGGTGAGTTTTTTGAAAACTGGCAGGACACCGAAGGCAGAAAAATTAGAGTTAGTACACACTGATTTGTGGGGGCCTTCTCCGGTTGCATCCCTTGGAGGTTCAAGGTACTACATCACTTTCATTGATGATTCAAGCAGAAAGGTATGAGTTTATTTTCTGAAAAATAAATCTGATATATTTGAAACTTTTAAGAAGTGGAAGACCATGGTTGAGATAGAAACAGGTTTAAAACTAAAATGTTTGAGGTCTGATAATGGAGGAGAGTACATAGATGGAGGGTTCAGTGAGTATTGTGCTGCACAGGGAATTAGGATGGAAAAGACCATTCCTGGGACACCACAGCAGAATGGTGTGGCTGAGCGCATGAACAGAACTCTTAATGAGCGTGCTAGGAGTATGAGGTTGCATGCTGGACTACCAAAAACTTTTTGGGCTGATGCTGTTAGTACTGCAGCTTACCTGATAAACTGAGGGCCATCAGTTCCCATGGAGTTCAAACTTCCTGAGGAGGTTTGGAGCGGTAAAGAGGTAAAATTTTCCCATTTAAAAGTTTTTGGTTGTGTTTCTTATGTTCATATTGATTCTGATGCTCGTAGTAAACTTGATGCTAAGTCTAAAATATGTTTTTTCATTGGCTATGGTGATGAGAAATTTGGCTATAGGTTTTGGGATGACCAAAACAGGAAAATCATCAGAAGTAGAAATGTGATATTTAATGAACAGGTTATGTACAAGGACAGGTCAACTGTAGTATCAAATATTGCAGAGATAGATCAAAAGAAATCTGAGTTTGTCAACTTAGATGGATTGACTGAAAGTACTGTCCAGAAAAGGGGTGAAGAAAATAAGGAGAATGCAGATTCACAGGTAGATCAGAGTACACCTGTAGCTGAAGTCCGTAGATCTTCCAGGAACATTAGACCTCCACAGCGTTATTCACCCGCTTTAAATTATCTACTATTGACTGATGGTGGTGAGTCAGAGTGTTATGATGAAGCCTTGCAAGATGAAAATTCAAGCAAGTGGGAGTTAGCCATGAAGGATGAGATGGATTCCTTGTTGGGGAATCAGACTTGGGAACTGACTAAATTGCCAGTAGGAAAGAAGGCTTTGCACAACAAGTGGGTATACAGAATAAAGAATGAGCATGATGGTAGCAAACGTTACAAGGCCAGATTAGTTGTTAAAGGGTTCCAACAGAAGGAAGACATTGACTACACAGAGATATTTTCTCCAGTTGTGAAGATGTCAACAATTAGACTGGTGCTGGGAATGGTGGCTGCAGAAAACTTACATCTTGAGCAATTAGATGTGAAGACAGCATTCCTTCATGGTGACTTGGAGGAAGACCTTTACATGATTCAGCCAGAAGGGTTCATTGTTCAGGGACAAGAGAATCTAGTCTGCAAACTGAGAAAGAGCTTGTATGGCCTAAAACAAGCTCCTAGACAGTGGTACAAGAAATTTGACAATTTTATGCATAAAATTGGGTTGAAGAGATGTGAAGCTGATCATTGTTGCTATGTTAAATTCTTTGACAATTCTTATATCATTTTACTGTTGTATGTGGATGATATGCTCATTGCAGGGTCTAGCATTGAGGAGATTAATAATCTGAAGAAGCAATTGTCAAAACAGTTTGCAATGAAAGATTTGGGAGCTGCAAAGCAAATCCTTGGTATGAGAATCATTAGAGACAAGGCTAATGGTACATTGAAGCTTTCACAGTCAGAGTATGTGAAGAAAGTTCTCAGCAGGTTCAACATGAATGAATCTAAACCAGTGAGCACACCCTTGGGTAGTCATTTCAAACTGAGCAAAGAACAGTCACCGAAGACAGAAGAAGAAAGGGACTATATGAGCAAGGTGCCTTATGCCTCAGCTATTGGCAGCTTGATGTATGCTATGGTGTGTACAAGGCCAGACATTGCACATGCAGTGGGAGTTATGAGCAGATTCATGAGTAGGCCTGGAAAGCAGCATTGGGAGGCAGTCAAGTGGATTCTGAGATATCTGAAGGGTTCATCAGATACATGTCTTTGCTTCACAGGTGCAAGTTTGAAGTTGCAAGGTTATGTAGATGCTGATTTTGCTGGCGATATTGATAGTAGAAAGAGTACTACTGGGTTTGTATTTACTCTGGGTGGTACAGCTATATCATGGGCTTCAAATCTACAAAAGATTGTTACTTTGTCTACTACAGAAGCTGAGTATGTTGCAGCAACTGAAGCTGGAAAGGAGATGATTTGGCTACATGGTTTCTTAGATGAATTGGGTAAGAAGCAGGAGATGGGCATTCTACACAGTGACAGTCAGAGTGCAATCTTTCTTGCCAAAAATTCGGTTTTTCATTCAAAGTCGAAGCATATACAAACAAAATACCACTTTATCCGTTACCTTATTGAAGATAAGTTGGTAACACTTGAGAAGATATGTGGATCTAAGAACCCAGCAGATATGTTGACTAAGGGTGTCACTATTGAGAAGTTGAAGCTGTGTGCAGCTTCAATTGGTCTTCTACCTTGAGGACAGGAGGATGAGTTGCAGGGATGAGGGATTGCTTTTGGAGGATAGCGGCTGATGTTGATGATTGAACTAGTCTCCAAGTGGGAGATTTGTTGGGCTTTGTGGAGCCTAGTTTATTTTTTGGCCTAGCCCATTGTAACCCTATAAGTAGGATATAAAAGCCACTTTTATAATTAGGGTTTGTGACTACTATTGTTGTGTTTTAGAGAGAGAGAAAAAACACTGTAGCCGCACTTTGTATTTTTCCCTGATAATAGTGAAATCCTTGCAACTCCGTGGACGTAGGCAAATTGCTGAACCGCGTAAATACTGTCTTGTGCGTGTGATTGTTTTTTTTTGACGTGTGTTTTCTCTATTTTAATTGGTTTCTCACAGGTTGGAATTTTGGTTAAATTCCCAACACATACAATTTGAACTGTGTTGGTTTGTGGGTTGATTGTGTCTTCCACTTCTAAGAACAATTCTAGTCCATCAAGCTTAACATCCATACTGTAATGGGAAGAAGACACAAGCATTGGCTGCAGTTCATGCTGTGCGTTTTGCCATTGAGTTGGGTCTTGAAAGTGTTGTTTTTGCTGGGTCCAATAGAGTTTAAGTCTCAGCATTCAATTCTTCATTGGTGTGCTTTGTGAGTAATGGTCATTTGTTAGATGGAAGCAAAGTAGCTTTCCCGGTCTTGTATATATTTTAATTTTGAATGTTCAGCTGCTAAATGTATCAAACTTGCATACAACAAAGCAATGATTGCTTTATCTTGTACATTAGAATGTGTTTGGATGGAAGAAATTTCTCCACCCTTAATCAGCTAGTGGCCGAGGATATGATCAATGTGTAATTTCAATAATATAAATAACTTTCTTTGAATGAAATATATAAAAATAAAAAGTTTCAATTATATGTAGAACTAGTTTAAGGTTAGTGTGTTGTAAGGTTTTAGTAAAAAACTTATAGAATATATACTTTTATTGAGAAATAGTAACTGAATGAATGATAATTACATAGTTTATGTACCGGATATCTCGTAATTAAGACTTCCACAACTCCTTGTATGAAGAAGCCCTAAATTTAAACATTTACATTATTAGAAACAATTTTTTAATTTTTTTAAATGGAGCCAGAGTTAAGTAGATTGAGACTCACATGTCAAGAGGCTGACGAACTCAAGTAGATTTCACCCCATGAAGAAAAATGAAGTATAAATAAACCTGGAGGAATTCTATTAATTAAATGTAGAATTTCGATTTGTGAACAAAGTTAAAACTTTTAATTAACTGAGGAATTATAAATGAGAGGAGGGTACTGAATACTGATAGGGGGCATAAGAAAAAACCTAGTAAATATAGTTATCATGAATCTTTTTTTTTTTTTTGAAAGAAAAAAAAGGAGACTCATATGTGCAATCATTATCCCATGCCCCAAGATACAGTTGGGTAAGCCCAACTGTACCACCAGCCCGAAAGTGGAGCTTAGAGACCCCGACCCCACACAAGCCCCATTGGTTTTTAATCCACACATTGAAATTGTGTAACCCAGATAGCGCGGGCATGGGGTGTCGAACCTGGGCACCTGATGGGGACACAGGTGCCTAGGTTCAAGAATCTAAAATTGCATTAAACACCTTAAAATCAATTCATCTGTTAAGTTAATGACTAAACTGACTTGTACCATATCACAAACCCGTTGTCCATGTAATTGAGTTAGATAATTAAGTGTGATTTGAGGCTGATAAACGTTGAACGTTACACGTTATATATATATATATATGTCGATTAGATAGGGTATGCATTTAACATAATCACAGTTTTTATAATTTAACTTTTAATATACAATATATGATTGTCGAAGAGACCACTTAGCAAGGCAACTGATCCATACTTTTATGTTTTTCAACATGCAAAAGTAATACGCTATTATGCTATTTTTCTATCCCAAAAGGAAAAAAAAAAATCACTTTTATATACCATTTTCGTATAGACCAGGTTAGCAAAGCAACCGATCCATACTTCCATGTCTTTTTCAACATGCAAAAGAGTAATATGTTTTATGCAATCTCTCTATCCAAAAAATGCACCATTTTCGAATAGACCATTGAGCAAGCTTAGGTAAGTGATCTGTACTCTTATGTCTTTCTCACATGTAAGGAAGTAATATGCTTTTATGCAATCTCTCTATCCAATTATTTATTTATTTATTTTTTCACTTTTATGTATCATTTTCACATAGACGATGGAGCAAGTATCTGTACTTTTATGTCTTTTTCAACATGCAAGGAAGTAATATGCTTTTATGCAATCTCTCTATCCTTTTTTTTTTTTTTTTTACTTTTATGTATCATTTTTGCATAGACCATGGAGCAAGTTAAGTATCTATACTTTTATGTATTTTTCAACATACAAGGAAGTAATATGCTTTTATGCAATCTCTCTATCCAAATTTTATTTTTTATTTTTTATTTTATTTTTTCACTTTTATGTATCATTTTCGCATAGACCATGGAGTAAGGTATGTATTCATACTTTTATGTCTTTTTCAACATGCAAGGAAGTAATATGCTTTTATGCAATCTCTCTATCCATTTTTTTAAAAATAAATTCACTTTTATGTATCCTTTTCGCATAGACCATGGAGCAAGTTAAGTATCCGTACTTTTATGTCTTTTTCAACATGCAAGGAAGTAATATGCTTTTATGCAATCTCTCTATCCATTTTTTTTTTTACTTTTATGTATCATTTTTGCATAGACCATGGAGCAAGGTAAGTATCCATACTTTTATGCCTTTTTCAACATGCAAGGAAGTAATATGCTATTATGTCTTTTTCAACATGCAAGGAAGCAGTAGGTAAATACGTACTTTTATGTCTTTTTCAACATGCAAGGAAGTAATATGCAAGGAAGTACCCTTATCAATGCTAATAATGCATCGTTGCCAACCTCTAGTATTAATATTCTAACTCTTTACCACTGCATACCCTTAGTGCGATGGTCACTCCATAGGTATAAGTGTTTATGGGGTGTGAGGGACAAGGGCCGGAGTTCAAGTCTTCAGGAGAAAGTTTCATACACATATACACTTAGATTAGGTTAGAGTAGAATTCTATCTTGCATTAAAAAAAAAGAAAAAAAGAAAAAGAAAATAATTTTGTTGGGTGGCCCCTCCAACCGGTTCTGCACCTGCTCTCGCGTCTGTACTTTATATAGCTTTAGCTTTAGCTCCGAAAAGAAAGATTTTGGTATGGGAAAAAAAGTTCAGTCTTATTAGTGCTACCGAAAGTGTGATAGCAACTTCAAGCTTATCTTTATTTATTTATTTATTTTTTGAAAACATCTTTATTTTTATTCGATATAGACTTTCATTGTAATAAGTAATTTAATATACAGGAAGTGTCAAAACTACGTTGACATGTTTTCATCAAAAAAAAAAAAAAAAACACTATATGTTAGTTTAGACTTTACACTATATTTAAAATATTTATACTAAGAAAAATAGTAATATACCGAAGTAACGTGTAACGCCCTAAAATCATAAGCAATAAAAGTCTATTTAATCTGAATAATCCATTAAAATATTAAATAAATGAAACTAGCAACCTAAAATCTCATCACAAATGTTAGAGCTCTAATCCACCAGAGACAAAACATCCTCAAAATAATTCTCCAATACAATGTTTGATGCCATAAAAATAATAATAAAATCATTAATTTTCACAAGATAGTTCGTAACTATTGTCTCTCAAGAATCTCTGCTCCAATAATCCTTTTAATGTATTGTAAGGGAAAAATAAAGGGGGGGGGGGGGGGGTGGAGATAACTCAATAAGTGGAATTCACTAACATTGGGGTGTGGGAACAAGCCTTTCTAATAAATAATTTTTTTACAATGATTTCATAACTTGTAACTCATCAATATTTCATATATAAAAAGAAAATATCTTTATATTGTGAATCATCATAATACATATATCAATACAATCACATAAACAATTTCTAGGCTTTTCTCGTGGTCAACGTTTACGCCCCGTTGACAGGGTTGTACTGTCCCATTTTTGGGACTGGAACCTCCTTTTCATCCCCTTTCTTAAGGATGGCTCCTTCAGAATCTAAAGGTGCACTCCCTTGTTAAGGAGTTTCCTTTTTTGGATCCTCAATAGTATACTCCCTTGCTAAGGAGCTATCAAATGTGCACTGTTCCTTTTTCTGGGACCGTCCCTTACTAAGGACTAGCTGTAGTATAATGGTCCCTTGCTAAGGACTAAATACAATACTGAGCTTTTAATCACGACTTGCCATAGGTTTTCAAAACACATTTCAATATGCTCACAAAAATAATCCATTCAAGATGCTCACAAAAATAGTCCATTCATAATTCTCAAAAATATATAAAAATATATTCACACATATAAGTTTAAATAAATTCAGGTTGTCCCACAAGTTTTTCATAAAACGAATAGCCAATGTGCACATCAAGCATTTATAAAATATCGATTTACATATAGAATATCAACATATTTTTTTGATATTAATAGTTTGGTAATCAACGCTATTTTGGGAAAACCCCCAAAATTAGTAAACACCACTTACCTCTTAGTTGCAAAAATAAAGGAAATCAACCTCCCTTGAATCACAACAATTCAGTAGAATTAAAACCTAGCCACACCAAAAATAGGTTCATCAATACATAATTTCCCACTTAAAAATCTATTTTCACACTTAAACGGTTTTATCTTAGACAATATTGATATATCCAAAATCCTCTATTTATTCACTTAACTATCCAATACACTTTCAGCTTTGATCAGATTTCTGGACTTAAAAATATTGCTGCCTAATTAGATTTTTCCATTAACGTAATCATAGATATTCATGAAACTTCAATATGGCTAAAAGATAGATATTTGATCAATCTAATATATAGTTGAAGCTAATATTACATCTTAATTCTATCAATCCCATAGCTGACCCCTTTATTCCTCTGATGCCGCCAGACTTAACAATAAAGCTAGACAAGTTTTGAACCTTGGCAGGTGCGTGAATGAGAGATTGGGAACTTAGATAGATAGTGCAATAATATAGTTCTGCCAAATCAATCTTAGAGCCAATAGAGGACCATAGGACTATACATACTATTCATACAAAATCAATTCCTGGACCATATGGCTATATAAACAATTCCTATATAATATTGTAATCATCAACCCAAAGACTCAAAATCTATTACACGGCTGAACTAGTGTGAATGCATATTAACCGATCAACAATTGACGCTTAAAGGGTGATGGTCAATCGGGCAACAATTAAGGCTATGTGTGAATGCATATTAACCACAAGAACCCTTTGCCCATTAAAATAATCATAATTTTAGATCCAAGATGGCCATATACGGATATACATATAAAACCACAAAGCAACATTTTCCCTTTCACATGATGACAATTCCAAGCCTATTACTTTAATTGGTTCAATTTCAAAGTTTGTTGCTTCCTGACATATTGACCATCCTTATCTAATATAATAAACTTATAAGAGCCCTTTTCTATTAGTAAAATAATACTCAGGTTCACAACAATGGCATATTTTTTTTTACTTCTTCTTGCTTTTTGTTTTTTTTTTTTTTTGTTTTAAATGAATTTTGATGAATAGGCTTGTACCTTTGTTTACAAAGAGAAAGTAGAACGAGCCTCTCTTTAGTTGTTTCTTATTACTTGTAAAGAAAGGGAGACGAAACAAAGAGAAAAGTAATGCACAAATGCGAGTCAACATCACTCGGAGCATCTCTTTAGTTGTTTCTCACTAAGACTGAACTTTTTTCCCCTACCAAATGAGCCCTCTCTCTCTTTGCACCAAGAAGACTCAGAAGTTGAACGAAGGATGCTGGCGCTGCTAACAGGTATGCTTGTGTAATTCATATAACTATTAAACAACAATAATACAAAGCCTTAGTCCTAAATATTTTGAGATTAGTTAAGATTGTATTATTTAGCTCTATTTGTCTCTACCCTTTCTCATTCCCTTGACTATAGATAATTATAGATAAAGAAATGAATTAATTTTTGAGGAAACATGATTCAATTTTATTTAGACTAACAAAAATAATACAATTAGCTCAGCAAGCTCAAACAAACAGACAGCAAATTAGACAGTAAACAAGCACTAATCTAAGAACTTGAAAAATTACTGCTTATTTTGCCAAATAGCATAATTTTAGGAAATATTTAGTAGAAAGGCTTCCGGCCAAACTTAACGTACTATAGTTATATATACGTGGATAATTAGATAAGCTTATTTCAATAAAATTTCTGTATTTTTTCCATATTTGATTACCTATGATGAGGCTTATGCTACTCTTGCTAATATATAATAATTAGTTTCGTTTAAATCCTGGTGAAGTTTTTAACAGTTGGGCTTTCCCAGAGACGCGAAGGCTTGTTCAAGTGTTTCCAGAGCCTGTGCGGAAATTATGGAATAATTGGGAGCTACGAGTGTTGGTTCTTGTCAGTCTCACCTTGCAACTATGTCTTCTTCACTTCGGCAGTCGCAGAAGATATAGTGTTAAAACTTGGTTAAGGATCTTTCTCTGGCTTTCGTACCTAGGTGCTGATTCAGTGGCAACTGTTGCACTAGGTGTCATCTCCAATAACCAAGGAAATAGCAATGATTCCCAATTACAGAATGAGCTCAAAGCATTCTGGGCACCGTTTCTGTTGTTGCACCTTGGCGGCCAGGACACAATTACAGCTTACGCTGTACAAGACAATGAATTATGGTTAAGGCATTTGCTTGGACTAGTTGTTCAATCAGGAGTGGCACTCTACATTTTTCTCTTGTCTTGGAAGGTCAGTTGGCTGTCATTTCTTACTATTCCAATGTTTCTAGCTGGGTTTATCAAGTATGGCGAAAGGACATGGGTCTTGAGATCAGCAAATTATGATCCAATCCCTATGAGGATAGAGCGACGTGAAATAATTGATCGCACAAATGCATCCGAGTTTTTAAGGAGTGTGCTAAATGCTGTACCTCTTGATGAATCCAACACTGGATCGGAAATACAAAGGGATGCATTTCCGTTGTTTGAAATTTTTAGATGTCTCTTTCTAAATCAGAAGGTCAACATGTCTAATCGTCTTTTTGGAGATTACTCCAATTTTCGTAATTCTCAAACAGCCTGGAAGGCGATTGAGGATGAACTCGGATATGCTTATGATGTTTACTACACCAAGGCTCCTTTGTTTTTCACAGCTTGGGGTTTCCTCTTCCGTCTATTCTCTTTTACTTCCATCCTTTTTGTGTTTGTGCTTTTCCTTATAATAGAAAGGCACAAACACCCTCAGATAGATTTGATTATTACTTATTTATTGTTGGTTGGAGCTATTCTTATAGAGATATATGCTGTCATTTTACTGAGTGCCTCCGATTGGCCTTGGCCAAAGTATAAAAATAGATGGTTAGTAGAACATATTAAGACACTATTTACTCCAATAAGAAATCGTTGTGCAAAATTGACTAGCAAACAGAGGTGGTCTAATTCAATGGCTCAACTCGATCTGCTTAGCTTGTGCCTCAAAGATAAGTCTCTTCAGGTTGGCCATGGAACCCCAAAACTCTTTGATAACTTGAGAGAGTGGGCCTTCAATCAAATGTTGCCAAAACTAAATGGAGAACTAGAGATGCACTTGTATAGGACCCATAAGCAGGTCTCTGATGATTTGAAAGACTTGGTGTTCAACACGTTCTGGGAAAAACTAAGTTCCAACAGCAATGGGTTTTCCGAAGAGTTCGACAAATACATAACAAATGGAACTGTAAATGTGGAAACTTATCAAAGCATTATCATCTGGCACATTGCCACAGATCTCTGCTTTTACACAGATAGTGGTACGATTGAGCCTAATTTAAGTCGAGAAGTGAGCAAAGACGTTTCAGATTACATGATGTATATTCTTGCGATGTGTCCTTTTGTGTTATCAACAGGAAATGCAACACTCGGTTTTGAATACACTTGCACATTGGTTAAGGATTTTTTTCAACGGAAAAAGCTCTCCAGACTGCCTAAAGCCCAAGTTTGTGCAATGTTGATCTCAGAATATGATGCTTCAAGCAATGAGGTAGACAAGTATTTGTTGAAAGACTCTCTGATATCTTTAGCAGTTCTACTTGCAAAAAAGCTGAATCAGAAGGATGGAAAGTGGGAGACATTGAGAAAGTTTTGGGTAGAAAACCTAGCTTATGTTGCAACTCTTTGTCAGGGAAATAATCATGCTCAACTACTCAGAAAAGGTGGGGAATTTCTTACGCACGTTTGGCTTTTGATAGAACATTTCAACCTCACAGAAAGTTTTCAAAAGTCACGAACAAGACCACAAGAGGAAGAAGCAGAGGTTAGTCCTGGGTCAGAGTTAGGTGGTAGCGCAACTGGCTCAGAGTCTGAATCTGGTTATGGACAGGGTTCTGGTAATGGATCTGCTACAGTGTCAGGTGCGTATGCTAGCTAGTACCAACTCAAAGACCAATTAAGTGTACTTTAAAGGTGTCCTTTGGTGCCAGCATACTCCTCAGTAAATAAATTAGTGTATTAATTCATATCTTTAAGTCAAGCCAATGCAAACTGTGGTTTGGGGCTTGAGTGTTGTATAAAACATGTTGTTCTAAAAAATGATATTGTTCTAAACAACTAGGTTAAATATGATTGGAAGTGTCTCCAACTTATAATTTATGTGTTGCTTAGTGTTGCAAAATCATTACTAGCCTGACAGTATGAGGTTATTGGCTGAAGAGGTTTTTCTCCATGGTATTTTATGGCTTTCCATTAAAATTCAAGTTAAGAGTTATGATATAAATGTGAAACGTAATATCATATATAATGAAGTCAAGAATTTCACCAATGAGCCACACGGTACCTATGCGCTTGAATATCAATCTGCACAACACAAAGAAGGGAAAACCTTACAGAGAGCACCGGTGTGGTGCCGGCCGAATACCCTCCGAAGGTTAAGTCAGAAAATATGCTCACAACTCTAGAGTGCTAGAGAGGGTAAATTATGCGTACCTTGATTTGTGAGGGTCATGGAGCTTTTATAGTAGTAGAGGGTGGACTTCTCTTACTTGGAGTAGAAGTCGTTTCCATGTAGGAATCCTCTTCATCGTAGATCGCGGAATTCCTTCCTTATAAGACTCTTACATCAAACGTGGACCGCAAGCATCTCATACCAAGGGTCCTTATGGCCTTTGGGCCTACTGACATTTCATATTGGGCCCGTCCACTATCGGCCCACAGTAACTGACCGTCAGGCCCATTTTGTGCCCAAATTCTTCCTCTTCAATATATATGCTTCCAATTGACCAATTTGAGCAATTGCTATATGGTTTTAATTGAGTTTCTTCAACCTGAGCATGGGATCTCCATGATCATAAGGTCCTACTATTATTTTATTTATTTATTTATTTTGATGTTTGATCTGGTTCGATTTAGAATTGTATCTATCTGCAAACATTTTCTCGTGATCAAGTCTCCAATTTCAGACACTAATTTTACTTCAGGACAAAAAGATGTAAAAGTACTTACCTTTATTTTAGTAAAGTCGGGTTTTGTCCTCCCTTGCCTTCTAACTCAAGTACTCTGCTTTCGATTTCCAAGTACCTTGCAAGATGCCACCATTGGCTAAGACGTCGTTCCACAACTCTGAAGTTTGAACTTTAGTTTACAAATACCTCAAATTCTTTAATGGTTCATATGGATAGATATATTTGAAATCAGAGATTTGTATTTTGCTTTCATATTTAAATGACTTCAATTGTATATGAGAGGATATATATACACACACACGATGAAATTTAGAGATGGATTTCATTTTATTAATAGGTGGATTTAAAATGATTAGATCTAAAATGCTATTCAAATTCATAATATCACAAGTATTTTTTGTTAGATCCAAATCTCCAAACCTTAAACCATTTTGTCTTGTTAATATATAACGTTTATTAACAATTTATACTAGCAATTGTTCTTCAAATCTAAACTTGACCTAAAATTTCTCAACTCATGAAGTTTAGGTATTAGGCACTGTTGAAATATGAAATTTAAAAGCAAAATGTGGTTACATAAAAAAATATTCAAGCAATATTTATGAAAGAATATAAAAGTTTTGAACAAGTTTACGAGGGTCCAAAATATATGTCCTTTAAGAAAAAATGATAAGATGTTGAAGGGGTGGGACGTGTGGCTAAATAAAATGTCTCTAGCCACACGTACCACTACAAAAAAAAAAGAAAAAAGGAAGGAATGTAGCAAAAAAAAAAAGGAAAGAAAGTAACGTGGGAATGGTTGGTTGCTTTTGCAACATATCACCTTAAAATAAGAGAATTGACATCACATGAGTCAAAAATAAATAAATAAATAAATTAATTAAGCAAAATACTTATAAAACCCCACACTTCAAAAGAAGCGGAGTAACCTGCCTACTATCTGAAAAGTGGAAATAGTGGGGCACGGCTGACCATGAAGTTAGGAATCGTGGAAGAAAAACTGACTCAGACTGCTCCCTGAACTGATCAGTTAAGAGCAAAAATAGGGGAAAACTGCTTCTCAGTTCCTCTATAAATTGGAGAGGAACACGCATAAAAAAAAAAAAAGGAGAGGAGAAGGGAGGAAAAGAAGGCAGATACACAAAAGAGAGCAAGTACACACACAGCAAAGACATAGAGAGAAAAGAGGCACAGACAGAGAGCAACACCAAGCAGAGGAAGAATACGCAGCATAGGTTCGTATATGGGATTTCATCAGTTCCCTTTCTTCACTACTAAAATCTCTCTTTCTCCCTCTACCTTAAATCTGAATTTTTGTTTGGGAAAACAAATGGGGTTGGGTTTCATGAGGAGTTCCTAACTCCGTACATGAAGCTTTATACAAGAGTCCCTGACTCTTAAATCCTATTTGATAATTACCAAATAAAAAATTCTCTCAAGTTGTGGTGTAACACTCTATTAATGAAGTCATTGACTCTACCTCCATTATTGGAGTCCTTGACTCTACCCCACAATTGGAGTCCTTGACTCTACCCTTTTAATGGAATCCTTGATTCTACCCCATCAATGGAGTCCTTGACTCTACCCTCATTATTGGAGTCCTTGACTCTACCCCATCAATGGAGTCCTTGACTCTACCCTTTTAATGGAATCCTTGATTCTACCATTAAATTAATGGAGGCATTAACTCCACCAAATTAATTGTGACTAATTCCTTGGGATTATTGACCATATAAAAATTGATTTGAGGAAATTTTCCAAATCCCAATTCCTAAAACATATTCATAAAGAATAAAGTTGCTTCAAAGGAACCTCAATCCAAATATCATTAAAATTCCTACAAAGAAGCAAATGAAAGAAAAGGAAAATTACTTGGAACTTTAACTTCTCAAAAGAAGAGAATCCTTGATTCAATTTCCATGAAAATATGGTCTTTGACTTATCCTTGAGATTAAAATTAATTACCTCACCCAAATACAAAATTATGCCAATACTTAATTAAAAACCAAGTATTGACTTAGAGATCCATCACTTAAAATGAGAGAAAACCATATTTGAGACTTTAAATCTAAAACCTCAAATTAAGAACTACGAAGTGGCTTGATCCCCGCCAAGGGTACGTAGGCAACCTAAACAAATTATTAGGTGCAGCCACAAATAAATAAAAACACATATTCCCTTAAACAAAGAAAAATAATAATAATAATAATAATAATAAATAAATAAACCTATGTACAAAGACAACATGGTTGGAATCAAAAGGCCGATCTCTTGAAACAAGGGATCGTAATTAAGAGATATATTATCTTGAATGGACACTACTCACATCAATAAAACTCATACGCCAAAAGGCCTATGAGTGAAATTATGTTTGATGAGTTTGACTAATTTGACAATGTTTGTTAAACATAATTTAACAATATTTGTTAAACATAATTTGACGACGTTTGTTAAACATAAGTTGACAACGTTTGTTAAACATAATCTAATAATTATTGTTAAATATTGGTTAACAATTTTCGTCAATAGGCACATCTCGAGAAATTCTTTATGTTCCTAAGTGAATATTTGGTAATATGTAAAAATAGGAATGGAGTGCTTGTCGTAGTGCAATGTACTAAAATTTGGACTGGACTGGACTGTCAGATCAGTTTGAACTTGCATAATTGAATATTGAGTTTAGCTGGTTCTATACGTATAAATTCTCAATACCATAAAATTTTAACCTTTGGTACTTGGGTTGATTGTGTCTTCCACTTCTAGGAGCAATTCTTGTCCATCAAACTTAAACATCCCTTTTGAAAGACACATGAACAAGATGGTTTTCCACAGTGAAATCCAACACATGCTAGACGAGAGTGACAAATGCGAGTCACCATCACTTGACAGCAATGTAAGAAACCCTACTGTGTACAAAGAATCAAGAGTGTCGAAGAGTTAAGGTCAATGTGATTGCAATTTGTTCCTTATCTTTTCCAACCAACGTCTGAGATTTATCCCAGGATGACAAGATTTACACAACTTTGCTTAGTAGGGTGGCATTTTCCTTGTTATTGCTTTCTATGATTGAGGTTTCCACAGCAATGAAATCCAATAAATTAATGCATGCCACATTGACAGTAGCAGTCTAGCTGGAGCCTCCAAAATGGATGTCATACTTTTATAGGATGGAGAGTCGGACACTTTCTCTTGGATATAAGACAATATATGGTTAAGTTGTAAGTTTAATTTTTATATTTTGGTGGTAAGAGAGAGATATGAGTATGTTTGGTGGGTAGATATCTGGAAAATTAGGTGGCTAATGTTCCCAATATTTAGTGTAAGATATTGGTTTACTATAATTAAAATTTCATGAATCATCATTTATGGTCTAGCACATTAAGACATTTTTATATTTTTCAAAAATTTTAGGGTTTGAATTGGTCTAATATTTTGGAGACTTCATTAGAGATGAGAAATATAGTGAGCAACCTTTATTTTATTTTATATTTTTAAAAAACCAATCATTATCATACAATTTTGAACCATTTTATTACAGGCTTGAGGCCTTTTTAAGGAAAAAGAATGGAGTTTTTTTGTAGTGGCAGTTTTAGGCCAAGGCCTAAAGGAATGTTTGATTGGAGTGAAGAGTGTTTGAGTGAAAAATAAAAAAGAGAAAAGTGGGAAGAAAATGGTTGAAGTGGCTATTTGGTTGGGAGAAGAGTGGGGAGAGAAAACTGGTGGGGCTTGGGGTTTTTCTCCCTGAGCCCACCAAAACGCAATCTCTCCAAATTGTGGAGATTATAGGAGAGAAAACATTCTGGACGCTTTGTTTTGTTTTTGTTTTTGTTTTTTTTAGAAAATATTTTTGGATTAATTTCTTATGCTTTTTTTTTTTTCATTTAATGAAGTGCCCATCTATACACAATTTTTTTAAGTATATAATGTGTTACTTTTTGTTTTATTTAACAGGGATATGATGGTAAATTTATACAAACTCTATTTTCAATCCTCTCATTTTTCATTTCAACCAAACAAAAAAAGTTTTCAATCTCTCAACTTTTCCACCCTCCCAACTAAACACAAATGAGAGAAACTAAAATATTTTTTATCATTTCATTTTTCTTTCTCTCCCTATTTTTTATCTTCTCACTTTTCCAACCAAACAGACTCTAAGACTGCACTGACAATAGCTCTAACTATTGCATCCGATCTCAATTTAGAGAGGGAACCTAAGGTGAGGAGTTGGAGTTGGTGGCTATTACACTGTGTAATTGCACCTTTAATGTGAGAGAGAAAAGTTGAAAAAAAAAAAAGTTAAAAAGTTAAAATTAAAAAAAAAAAAAATTCAAAAGCTGAGATTAATGGTGAAAATTCTTAACTTTCAAATCTCATCTCTTAAAAAGCAATTGCATGGATTGCACCAGTGTGTGTTTGTCTAAAAACAACTAGCTTTTAGCATTTTGTTTCACCATTTTTGAAAATAAATTAATTTTTAACTTTTTGTCATGCATTTAACATAAAAATGATAAAAAATGATATCTTTTGGTAAATACTATGTACATAAGTTACAATGAGATACCCAAACGGACACACAACGAGAACAAGCTGCCACCGAGTAGGAAAAGGAGGGCTTCAAGTTGAATAAATCATTGAGCAATTTAAATGATTCATACTTCACCCTCGTCCACAAAACTCTTATCCAAGAAAGGTACACTTGCACCAAGAAGACTGAGGCAGAACGAAGGATGCTACTAACAGGTATGTTAACAAAAAATTACACATAATATAATATATTCAAGTATATGGACATGCTTGTATAAATTCATAACTTTTTTTTTTTTTAGAGAGTTTCAACCTATGACGTCCGTTCCTGATAATAACTATTTATTATCAGACCAAGATACCAATCAGTTTTTGGTGTAAGCGGGGATTGAACCCCAGATCTCTTATTCAACTATCAGAGACTTTACCAGTTGAGCTAACTGGAACTCACTTATAAATTCATAACTATATATAAAGAACAAAACTAAATGAAGAATAAATTTATTTTTTGATGAACATGAGTGTAAGTTTTATTCAGACTAGTAATGACAATACACTTAGTTCAGTAAGCTCAAACAAACATGCAGCCAATTAGACTGTAAGCAAGCACAAATCTAAGAACACGAAAAATTACCTACATATTAAATACATATTGATGAAATAAACTGAATAGATAGATAGAAATAATGCTAATTATATTACCATTTGGGGAGTTATTTGTCTACCTCAAGATATTTATTTATTTTTCAAAATTTTGTTAATGTGGGTCTTCAGTGTTTTCAGAGCTAGCACTTGACAATTTCTTCAAAGTATGTATGGTTCATCGACCACCTGCCACAAGATATCATTTTAGCGGAAGAAAGTTTAAATTTATAATGAGGCATAATTATACATGCTCGTATTAGAAAAACTTATTTCAATAATTTTTTTTAAAAAAATCTTTTCCATATTTGATTACCTTGATGAGGCTTATGCTAATCTTGCTAATATATAATAATTTGTTTTTGTTTAAATCCTGGTTAAGTTTTTAACAGTTGGGTTTTCTCGGAGACACGAAGGCTTATTCAAGTATTTCCAGAGCTTGTGCAAAGATTATGGAATTTTTGGGAGCTAAGAGTGTTGGTTCTTGTCAGTCTCACCTTGCAACTATGTCTTCTTCACTTGGGCAGTCACAGAAGATATAGTGTTAAAATTTGGCTTAGGATTGTTCTCTGGTTTTCGTACCTAAGTGCTGATTCAGTGGCAACTGTTGCACTAGGTGCCATCTCCAATAATCTACGAAATTCTTGTGATGGCAATGATTCCCAATTACAAAATGAGCTCACAGCATTCTGGGCACCATTTTTGTTGTTGTACCTTGGTGGCCAGGACACAATTACATATTTATGCAGTACAAGACAATGAATTGTGGTTAAGGCACTGGCTTGGACTTGTTCAAACAATGGTGGCACTTTACATCTTTCTCTTGTCTTGGAAGGCCAACTGGCTGTCATTTCTTGCTATTCCGATGCTTCTTGCTGGGTTTATCAAGTATACTGAACGGATATTGGTCATGCGATCAGCAAATTGTGGTCTCAACACTCCGACTACACCTTCTTGCGCATCAATAGAAGAACAAGCACTTTGTTATTTTAAAATTTTTAGATATCTCTTTCTAAATAAGAAGATTAGTAATTTTAACCGTAATTTGACAGATGACCAAGTCCTCACTACTTTTGATTCTCAAACCACCTGGAAGGTGATTGAGGTTGAACTCGGATGGGCATATGATGTTTACTACACCAAGGCTCCTTTTCACAGCTTGGGTTTCATCTTCCGCTTCTTCTCTTTTACTTCCATCCTTTTTGTGTTTGTGCTTTTCCTTTTAAATGAAAAGCACAATCGCCCACAAATAGATTTGATTATCTCTTGCTTATTATTGGTTGGAGCTATTCTTATGGAGATATATGCTGTTTATTTACTGTGTGCCTCCGATTGGCCTTGGTCAGCAACTGATGTAGTCACGTATTTCTTTCACACACTATTTGCTCCCATAAGAAACTTTTGTGCCAAACTGACTAGCGTACAAAGGTGGTCTAATTCAATGGCTCATCTCAATCTGCTTAGTTAATTTGTGCGTCAAAGATAATTCTGAACGGGCTGGCCATAAAACCCCAAAACTCTTTGCCAATTTGATAGAGTGGCTCTTCAATCAAATGTTGCTGGAGAACTAGAGGTGACCCATAAGCAGGTTTCTGCTGACTTGAAAGACTTGGTGTACAACATGTTCCTGGAAATATTGAGTTCCAGCAGCAATGGGTTTTCCGAAGAGTAGGACAAATACATAGCAGCTACAAATGGAACTATCAACGTGGAATATTTTCAAAGCATTATCATCTGACCCATTGCCACTGATCTCTACTTTGACACAGATAGTGGTGTGAATGAACCTAAAAATGATTTGCTTCGTAAAGTGAGCGAGGATGTTTCAGACTATATGATGTATATTCTTGTGATGTGTCCTTTCTTATTATCAACAGGGGATGCAAAATTAAGTTTTAAAATAACAAATGCAATGGTTACGGAATTTTTTCAGAAGTTAAAGTTCGCCAGACTCCCTAAAGTCGATGCTTGTGCAATGTTGATCTCAGAATGTGACGCTTTTTTTTGGCCAAAATATGAGGCTTTAGACGTTAGGATAAACAATGATTCATTGGAAGACTGTTACATTTTGCAGTTCTAATTGAAAAGAAACCGAGTAAAATGGAGTGAAAGTGGGAGATATTGAGTAAATATTGGGTGGAGAACCTACCTTATGTTGCAACTCTTTGTCAAGGAAATCATCATGCTCAACTACTCAGAAAAGGTGGGAGAGTTTCTTACGCACGTCTGGCTTTTGATAGAGCATTTGACCTCAAAGAAAGTTTTCAGAAGTCACAAACAAGACCACATTAGGAAGAAGCACACATGGCAGGATAGGGGACTCGGGATTTATTTGTGTATTGAAGTTATCATCAATATCAATATGAACTGCAAATTTAAGTTGATATGTCCTTAAATCTCTCTCTCTCTCTTAATGTGTAAAATAAATTCCAATAGATTAATTGGTTCTAGGTGATTTCCATTTGCTTTTTATCTTTTTCCACCAATGATATGAGACTTGCTTAAAATGGAGTCATTTACCTTGCTTTAGGGCAGTGTTTATTACATAGAAAGTACACACAATTTAGTTTTTTTTAACTAAAGTCTTGATTTTAAGACACGATTTTTAGTTCAAAAAATAATTTGTGTACCATGCGTGCAACAATGTGCGTACCAACAATTAGCCATTGCTTTATATGAAAGTGTCCCAGCAATAAAATTCAATAAATGCATGCCACAGGCACACTAGCAGTCTAGCTAGAGCCCCAAAATGAATGACATTTTATTTTTAGCTTACCCATTTGGTTTTCATGATGTGAAAAAGTGCGGACATGATATAAATTTGGTCTTGGGTTTGCTACTTTGCTCATCGTTGTTATAAAATATAAACAGCAGCTATATTTTTGAAAATACAAGAAGGCTCAGTTAAAGACTCAATTGGTGGCATAGCTTCTATGCTAACCTGGCAATTGTTGAAAATACAAGAAGGCTTGATGATTTTTTGCAGGCCCAAGATCTCTGAGTAAGCCCATTACTGAGATTGGTATGGACTAGAGGAAATTTTTCTATCGGCCCACATATGTCAACGGGGATAATTTTAGTGATTTTTTTGTTTTTTGTTTTTGGTTTTTACTTTTGAGTCTTTTGACTATGGAGAACTGACTATCGTTGTAGGGAATAGTGGAATACTGTTAAAGTGAATACGGTTGTTTGGATGGAAATCTTAGAGAGATTTTGACAATTCCTATGCAAGTGTTGTAACGTTGGACCTTGTTTTATTTTTTACTGGAACTTGTTCAGGGAAGCACTAATCCTTTATTTTTGTTAAAGATATGGTTTTATGGGTTAAATGTGTAATGGTCCAATTTGACATAGCCGTAGTGGCCCCATACCCTTTTTTTTCAGCAACTTTTGTTTGGATGTGTGAAAATTACCCATGAGCAGTTTTGATGGACCGCACATTGGAAAATAAGTACACCAATGCTTTCATATAAAGAATAATAATGTATGTAAACTATTAGTGGGTTCTAATTAGCTCAATTGGTAAAGTCTTTATCAATTTTGTTTACATAATTTTCTATCGATGAATTAATAGAGAAATTAAAAAATGAATTGAAGCTTAAGCAAGGGTTTGACCCAAAAGTAATTTTTTGTTCAACTTTTCTGTTTTCCTATATTTAATAAAATTGAGGATTAGTAGCCTCAAAATCGTTATACAATTGGAGGATAGCTCATATTTTTAAATTTATTTTTCTACAATCTATTTGATTGTTAAATTGGCATCGATCATGTTTTATGAAAATTTGAAAATCTAGATACAAGAATGTATTCATTTTAAAGTGGAAGTTGAATTCAATCTTCAATGTATTCAATTTTTTAGTTGTTTTCAAGGCAAAAAATTTTGTGTAGCTCCAACTAAAAAATTGTAATATGTGATATTTATTACGCTCTTCTTCTGAAATTTTCTCATTTCAATTTAATGAATTTACAGTAATAAATTGCAAAATCTATCCCAGAACACTACAAATTGCTCTGCACAAGCAACAGATGATGTGCTATCTGAAGTTCCTTCTAAAGCATTAAAATCATCAGGCATCTGCTAATTTTTTTTTCTTGATTTTTATTTCACGCAGATTCAATTTTTTTTTTTTGGTTTTGATGTGATTGATTTTTTATTACTCTAATTTTCTTGGAAGGTAATATCTGCCCTTTTTTCAATTAGCCAAATTATTGTTGCAGCAAACGGTGATGAGTTTGATGAGAAAGCAAAGGCACCTGTTGTTTAGCAGAGAGGACGTTTCAAAGTTACATCTGAAAATGTTGACTTAGAAAAGGTGATCTTGTTAATTGTAGTTCCGATTTAGCTTTCATGTGAAGGCTAATTTTCCCCCCTTTCTTTCAGGTGGCCCCAAGTCCCATACTGCAAAAGAGTCACAATATACAGGTGAGGTTGGGTTAATTGTTCCAAAATACATTTAGGTCTCTCTCTCTCTTTCTCATCATTTCAAACTCTCTTTCACTTTATTACTCTTATCTCAGTTTTCTTAGTTTTTACTTTGTTTCTCATTAATCCTTTTTTTTCTTTTTTTTCATTTTGTTAGTAGAAGAAAATTGTAAAACATCTTCTATTTATGTGGTTTTTTTTTTTTAATGTCAATATATTCAAATTGTTTTTTACATAATTTATATTTTTTAATGACTGTCTAGAAAAAATTATTAGATTGGCCAATTGGGAGAGAGACGGTTCAGCGAAAATGAAAACAGAATGAAGTTCAAAATATCGTATTAAGGGCATTTTGGTCATTATAAATAATTTGTACAGTATTGTTTTAATTATTTCTTGAGATGGAGTTGCATTTCTAAGGCAATGTTGTATTTTTTGGGTAATTTTTAAATAGTCCTAGAGCAATGCTCAGGCTCTCAGAAAGGGAGTGAGCCTCACATATGGGTCCCACTATGAGCCCCACCCTTTCGTGAGATCTTGGAGTATTGCTTTGAACTACCTACGCTTTTTCCATGTTTGTTTTCTACTCTCCCCCAAAAGCTGCAATTCCTTACTTTAATTAATGCAGCCTACTCGGCTAGTTCTCATAAAAGTTGCAAAAGTTTAGTCATACAGAAGTAGCCTTTATGCTCCCTCTCGGACTACGGATCCGGATCCTCCCCATTTCCCTTTAAAATGGAGAGGCTACAGTTCACGGTGGGGATTTCGTCCAAAATGATCCACGCTAAAAAATGATCCACGTCATTTAAAATGTACTTAACTCGGGTTCAACGCACTTAACTGGGGTTTAACTCAACCGGACAAAAAAAACCCCTTTCCTCTCCCCAGCCGTTCAAACTCTCTCTTTCAAAATTTCAGAGTTCAAACTCTCTCACTCTCTCACTCTTTCTTTAAACTGAGATTCCAAGTTTTTGGGTTTGGTCAAGGGTGATTTTTTGTGGCAAGATCGGCATGGTCAAGGGCTTAGGTGGTTCTGGTTGGAAGGTCACGGTACTCGATGGCGTGGGTCGTTTTGCGTGGGTCTGGTGGTTTGCAATGACATGGTTGTTGCGGCGGCGAGATCGGCATGGTCATGGGTTTGCTGATCGAATTTGGTCATGGGTGGCTATTCGATTTTGGCCATGGATCGTTTTGGCCATGGTTTGGTTGAGTTTGGGTGTAGGTGTGGGTGTGGTTGCATTTGGGTCAGGGACTTTGGCGGACCAGTGGTGGTGGTGGGTTTGATGAGTGTGGGTGTAGGTGTGGGTGTAGTTGGGTATGGGTGCGACTTTGCCACTACTGGAACCATTGATAATCTCTTGCAGGTTCTTTTGAAAATCCCACATATTATTTTTGTTCTTTTTAAAGAATTTAACTTTGATTTGATTTAATTTTGGGTTTTTGTTAATGGGTTTATCAGTGGGTTTCTGGGTTGGATGAGTTTGGTGGTGGTGGTGGTGGTGGTGGGGGGTGATTGATGGTGGTGGAGGCGGGGGTTGTCGTGTTGGTTGTGTGGGTGGTGAGTTTCACTTTGTTTGCTGTTGTCATCCAAAATGATCCACGCTCAAAAGCCAAACCATCTCTGGCTCCCAAACTTTTTTTTTTCTCTCTTTCTCTCTTTTGCTAGTCTTTTTGCTTCTAAGTTTGATTTTCTTGGTGGGTTTTTTGTGCAGAGAAAGGTTGCGTTGCCTTGTGGGGTTTGCAGAGGAAAAGGGTTTTATAAATGCAAACTGTGCAATGGAAATGCCACCATAGAGTGGTCGCCTATGTATGACCCTGTAGCTATCAATCCTTGCCTTTGCCCCACTTGCGAAGGAAACAGGTTGCTCTCTGATTATTTATTATTATTTATTTATTTGTTGGAGCTCTATTTCAAGTGATTGGTCTACAATTTTTCTTTTGATGTTCAACATATATCTCCTTATGATGTTCTGAGATGGAACCTGGCTATTAACAAGTTGAAAGGTGACAATTATGGTGTTGCTCACGAGGATTGCTTGGGTTATTTGTTATACATTTAGCGTGTGTTTGGGATAGTGATATGGTGTTGGACGCATTGCTACATGAGGAATGTAGTTGCTGCAGAATTCTTCTATTTCAGTACTACTTCACCATTATCTTTATATTTAGGTGAGCTTTACCATTAGTTGAATATTTTTATGCTTATCTGAATAAAGCCAAGCTTAAGATATCTATGCTTGGTTATTTTTCAACTACAAGTTTAAACTTTTGCTATAAAATCTTGAATGAACTATATCTAAGTGTGTTAATACCCATTGAGATCTCTATCTGCATGGTTTCTTTGTCTGGAAATTTATGATCTAAAACATGAAATCCCTCTTGAGCTTCCTTTTTATTGAATGTAAACATCAATGTTTGTTGTGGCACACACCAATGCTAGCATTTGTATATGCATATAACAAATTTCTATTATGTTACTTGTGAGTGTGTGTTCTATTCTTACCCTAAAAAAATGATGAGAAAATTTATATTTGTGTATCATCTTTGATCTTAAGCATGTATAATATTGTAAATTTCAATTGTTGCAGGGCATGCCAAAGAACATTGTGGTTTGGCTCTCACGTTTGGGTTGGAGATCCAGAATTAATTTGGATTGATGGACAAATAATAAATGTAAATGGAGAGGAAGCTGAGATTCAAACTAGTAACAAGAAGACGGTAAGTTGAGTTCATAAGATGTTAAATAATCTTTCCAATCTAACAGGCATTCAATCTTATGATCATATAGTTCAGTTTTCTATGATTAAAATGTTCTTCCAATCTGTTATTCGCCGCGTTCAAGAATTTTTGAGATTTGAACTCCCTTTGCATTTTTAATTTTAGAGTGGTCATTTTCTGTTTTCAAATATTTCCTAAAACAAAGGGAACATAGAGTAAAAGAGGAATTAAAAATAGTAGAAAAGCCTTGTCACATTCCCAGTGAATAGGCTGTTCGGGAAACATTTTCTTGCAAGTATGTTCCTGCAATATGTTTAATTTACAATAGGGCATGCCAAAGAACATTGTGGTTTGGGATTGGTAGTAGTTCCTTATTTTGTTTAATTTTAATTTTTTTTGGAAATGCACAAAAATTGTTTGTGAAAATAAGTGAATAACTGTTAGAAACTTTGAAGCTTAATGCTAAGCTATTTTATATGCAAGATTTGCAGTTTTCAGGGAGATTCATCAAGTTGATAAATGTTCCGAGCTACTCTCCAAATGGGTTGATTCCATTAACTTTCCGCTCATAGAAGAGATGTGAATTGAGGCAAGGAACAGAGTACAGGAAATCTCTCAAGTTTACCATGCCATCAAGGAGGGATTAGATTTTTGACCCCTTGGAACGATAGTCAAGGAGGTCTTTGTGTAGTTTAACACAAACCATCACAATGGAATACCACTGTAGTTAATAACTTTTTTTTTCAATGTCAAATTTTCAATTGGCTAATTCCAAAAGCAATTTTGGTTCTGGGGAATGCAAGAATCAAGAATCAGTTGATGGCTTTATTTTGATTAATATATGTAATGTATACAACTCTGTTTTGCTAATAGCATGTAGTGAAGGAGTTCTGTTACTAGCGTTTTAGGCCTTAAATGTATTTCAAAATTTTTATCCTTCTAAATGGAGCATATGCCCAAGAATAGGCCAGATTTTTGTATTTCATTGGGTTGTTTTAGTTGATTTTATTTTATTTTATGGATTTTTTCTAATCTCAAAATCCCAAGGAGCCGGTAAGTTAGGGGTCATTTGGTAATGTTGTTTTAGTAACGTTGTTTGTGTTTTTTGAAAATACGTATGAGTGAAAAAGTGTATAGAAATACGTGTATTGTTGTTCAAATACTAAAAACCGTTGTTTAAAATACCTTACCAAATACCCTTAAATTTTCATAAACTTTTTCATTTTTTTCCCATTTTATCAATATTATAAATGGAAAATTTGAAAAGTCAGGGGGGACCATGGTCCCCCCTGTCCCCTCCCTCGCTCCGCCAGTGATTATATATGCTAGACGAATAGAGTGAGAAGAAATACGAGGTAACATCACTCAGAGTAATAGTAGACCCCATAGAAGGTGCTCTCTCAACAAGGAGCAAGTATTCAGTTGTTTAAGAGAAAGTGAGAGAAGAAAGAGAGAAGAACGTTGAGTGACAGCAACGTACGTGTAAACCCCACCAAGTAGAAAGAACTCAGGAAGGAGCTCCTTCTATAAGAGCAATGCAGATGATTCATACTTAACCCGTCCACAAAACTCTCGATTCCAACAAAAGACTTGTACCTTTTCTCCTAAAAAGAAAGAAAGGAAGAAAGAAAGCCTTGCACCAAGAAGGCTATTTTTGTTCTTTCCCTACATTTTTCATTTCCTTAACTATGAAGAACGTCAAAAATAAATGAAGAATATATGCTTATTCAGACTAACAAAGATAATACAATTGGTTCAGAAAGCTCAAACAAACAAGCAGCAAATTAGACAGTAAGCAAGCACTAGCAACATGAAAAATTACCTAGATATTATATTACAAATTGATGGAATAAAGTGAATAGATGGATAGAAATAACAGTATATTACTATTTTGGGAGTGATTCGTCTGCCACAAGATATATATTAGAAACTTCTTTTAGCCCGGGTGTTCAATGTATTTCAAGCTCCTTCCCTCAACAGCAAAAAAAAAAAAAAAAAAAAAAAAACACACACACACACAAGAAAGAGGAAAAGAAATTCTAATACAAAGACTAATGTAGCATAGTTATTTATATGTACTCATATTAGGAAAACATATTTCAGTAAAATTTTGACTAGAGTACATTTCTGGTCCTTAAAATTTGGGGGTAGTTATTATTTTGATATTTTACATTTTTAAAATTTTCATTTTGACCCTTCATATTTGATTTTATTTTCATACCTAGTTATATTGTTCATTAACTGACTTGTAACTACTAACTACCACCCAATAAGACACATTACTCATTTAATTCAATTTCTATTAATAATATGATCATTAGACGCTAGATAAGTGTTGTCTATTAAGCCATGTAACCCATATAAGTCAATTTATGTTAATAATCTACTCATTAAGTGTCTAAATAAGTACTGTCCATTATGGCATGTTACCCAAATAATTCTTGATGTTACCATTTTACTCCAAAAATATACCACATTACACTTTAAAATGAAAATTTTGAAATATAAATGATTAAAATGAAAATAGCCTCACATTTAAGGACTAAAAGTGTTCTTTAGTCTAAAATTTTTGTATCTTTTCCATATTTGATTAACTTGATGAGGCATATGCAAATCTTGCCAACACATAATTAATAATTTGTTTTCGTTTAAATCTTGGGGAAGTTTTTAATAGTTGGGTTTTCCTGAAGACGCGAAGGCTTGTTCAAGTATTTCCAGAACCTGTGCAGAAAGTATGGAATAATTGGGAGCTACAAGTGTTGGTTCTTGTTAGTCTCACCTTGCAACTATTTCTTCTTCACTTGGGCAGTCGTAGAAGATATAGGGTGCGTTTAGATACCGTTTATTTTACTAAAAATTGAAAACAATAAAAAAAAATAAAAAAATTACTGTTCACACTGAAAGTACTTTTCATTTGCCTATTTACACTGATCATGTCCCATGAATAGTGCTATAGGCACTGGTTAAAAAAAATAAAAATAAAACAGTGAAAAACGCAAAATGTGGCCTTGGACTCCGGATCCAAATGCTCACATAGTGTTAAAACTTGGTTTCAAGATCATTCTCTGGTTTTTTTACATAAGTGCTGATTCAGTGGCAACTGTTGCACTAGGTGCCATATCCAATAATCAAGGAAGTTCTTGTAATTGCAAAGGCTCCCAATTACAAAATGAGCTCACAGCATTCTCGGCACCGTTTCTGTTGTTGCACCTTGGCGGCCAAGACACAATCACAGCTTACGTAGTACAGGACAATGAATTGTGGTCAAGGAACCTGCTTGGACTAGTTGTTCAATCAGTAATGGCACTCTACATCTTTCTCTTGTCTTGGAAGGTCAATTGGTTGTCATTTCTTACCATTCTAATGCTTCTTGCCGGGTTTATCAAGTATGTCGAAAGGATATGGGTCATGAGATTAGCAAATTGTGGTCCTAGCACTCCGAGTGCACGCAAACCAGTTGCTGAACCAACCATAGAAGAAGAAGCACTTGGGCTGTTTAAATATTTTATAGGTCTCTTTCAAAATCAGAAAGTTATTCATGCTCGAGCATTGTCTGGCCATTTTGACAGCACTTTCATGGCTGGAAGGTGATTGAGGTTGAACTTGGATATGCTTATGATGCTTACTACACAAAGGCTCCTTTGTTTTTCACAGCTTGGGGTTTCATCTTCCGTTTCCTCTCTTTTACTTCAATCTTTTCTGTGTCTGTGCTTTTCCATTTAAAAGAAAGTCAGAATCACTCACGGATAGATGTGATTATTACTTACTTGTTATTGGTCGGAGCTATTTTTATAGAGGTATATGCTGCCATTTTACTTAGTGCCTCTGTTTGGCCTTGGCGAGAATATGAAGGGTTAATGGAACTCCTTCAAGCAAAATTTGCGACCATAAGAATGTTAGGTTCCAAATAATATTATTAACAATATTAGCAATCCAAAATAGCAATCACATATAAGAACACAAATATTTACGTGAGAAACTTTTCTTTTTAAAAGGAAAAAATCACGGGACAAACTCCGAATAATTCACTATTATTAAATCAATTACAATAATTTTTGTGTATGCCTCACGACTAAAGAAAAAAAATCTCTTATTTTTCTTTGCTCTCACACACACAAATTATCTTTCTCAAAAGCGACAATCCTTTTTTCTTTTCTTTTTTAACTATGTGGCACCCACCTTTTTCTTTTCACTGTGCGGCACCTCCTTTTTCTTCTTGTTTGTGTTCTACTTTTTAGCACACCACACGCATGCCTTTTTTATATTGAATTCTGCCGCCTCACACTCCTAGGAACATATGGAGTGTTGACTTTCCACATGTCTCCAATTTCAAGTTGAAATAGAAGTCCTCTTCAGTTGGGCTTAGCTCATTAAGGAGCTTTATGTGGGTTGGACTTTGGTGCCAGCTTGCACCAAACAAAGAAAACATTGTGCTAAACTGATCACTAGCAACCAAAGGTGGTCTAATTCTATTGGTCAACTCAATTTGATTTGCTTTGCCCTCAAAGATAAGTCTGATCAGGTTGGCCGTGGAACCCCAAAACTCTTTGCTAACCAAGGTTTTCAAACATGAACCGTTTATTGAATCGTAAAAGGGAGAGGTTTAAGGTTTTTGAGGTTAAACCGTGATGACGTCATAATTAATTTAATAATTAATTAAATCATAAATATAGATATTAAATTTATAAAACTAGCAAAATTGACTAATATATCTATATATGTAAGGGAAATTTAATGATTTTCAAGCATATATTTAATAATTAAATAAGAAAGTTAATAAAATAAAATAATAACCATGAAAACATTAAAATTTATGATTAATTTTTGAAGTAAAGTTGAATATCTTTAAAGGATTTTAATTATAATTTTTTTTATTACTCGTAAGAGATGGATAATTTAATTAAGTAGAATAAAATTGTGTTAAGTTGTTTTTATAAAAAAAAAAAAAAAATTGCTAAGGGGTTGGACAGCACGGTTCTCACTGGTTCGTGCGGTCCAACCCTGGTTTTAGGGGTTCACAAAATTAACAAAAAATCCGGTTCTTTAGGCTTAAAAAACCGATTTTCATCCCGGTTCTCGGTTTTCAAGGTTCGACCTCCCAGTCCGGTCCTGTTCTGAGAACCATGTTGCTAACTTGAGAGAGTGGGTCTTCAATCAAATATTGTCAAAACTAGATGGAGAACTAAAGATGCTCTTGTATAGTAACCATACGCAGGTCTCTCCTCAGTTGAAAGACTTGGTGTATAACATGTTCCTCGAAAAATTAAGTACCAACACCAATAAGTTTTCTCTAGAGTACGGCAATTGCTTCCGAATGGGAATTGGAAATGTAGAAATTTACGAAAGGATTATGATCTGGCACATTGCCACAGATCTCTGCTTTTACACAGATAGTGGTGCGAACGAACCTATAAAGAAGTTACGTCGGGAAGTGAGCAAGGATGTTTCAGATTATATGATGTATATTATTGTGATGTATCCTTTCGTATTATCAACAGGAAATGCAATAGTCAATTTTGAGAACACTTGCGCAAAGGTTGAGGAAAAATTTCAAGCGAAAAGGCTCCTGAGATCGCGTACAGCCAATGCTTGTGCAATGTTGATCTCAGAATTTGAAAATCCCCCAACAAAAAATTTATTATTGGCAGACTCCCCGTTACCTTTAGCATTTCAAGTTGCAAGAACACTGAATCAAATGGATGAAAAGTGGGAGATATTGAGTAAGTTTTGGGTGGAGAACCTAGCTTATGTTGCCACTCTATGTCAAGGAAATAATCATGCTCAACTACTCAGTAAAGGTGGGGAGTTTCTAACACACGTCTGGTTTTTGTTAGAGCTTTTTGACCTCACAAAAAGTTTTAAAAAGTCATGAACAAGACCACAAGGGAGAAAAAGACATGGCAGAAGTATAGCAACATTAAATTTTACATCTCATCTTTTAGATATGTATATAGATTACAAGAATTTTTAACTGTGATTAGACTAGTACTTTTGAGGTATTTCATATATATTGCTAAAACTATTTTTTATATTGTTTTAAATGGTATTAGAGCCAACCTAGTAACCTTGACTAGGCTTGGAGACATTGCCCCACAATGTGAGCTTTATAAACAATTATAGGGAGCTTCAATTGTAATTAGACTTATCCTTTTAGGGTATGATGCATATGTAACTAGTGCTTTAGAACAAGATCATAATAGATTTTTCATATTTTACTACCAAATACCAATCCTGGGTCAAATAGGGCCTAAATTTTCTAACCAAAAAATATTATTTTGGGTCAAGTGAGGCCTGAATTTTTTTAGCCCAAAAAAATTATTTTGTGCAAGTAATCAAGAAAAGTAAAGGTCTTATTTAATATTGCAACAACATTACACCTGTCCGGCCGGTTTGAAGGATCTTTTTTTTCCCCCCCGATATAATAAGTATTGAATTATGCTTTTGGAGAGCAACTAGTATTGATATTGGACAACCCTTATAAGTTTAGATAACTTTTGCTAAAAGTTACTCACTTATTACTTCATAGTAATAACCATTAACCAAGGGACATAATTTAAATAGCTCTTAATTTAAATAAACTTGGTTTGGGGAAATGTTGTACCGTATAGCATTTTGTCTCTATTTATTTTTTGATGGAACTCTATTTATTTTATTGGCTTCAAATTAAAAAGCTCATCATATTTGCAAAAATCCATTTATTTTTACAAGTTTCCTACCATAAGATGTTGAATAGAAGACCAAAGGGGACTGAAATTGACCGATTAGACCAAATGGCATGGAATTAGATGTAATTGGACCGAATAGAAATCTCTTTTAATTATGTAGAGTCTCCTAGGACCCTTTACTTTTATCAGTGTTATTTTTCCTTTTTCCTTTTTACATTGGGTAATTGAAAGTGTCAAAAAAGCAAAACGCACTGCAAATTGGCAATAGTGTAATCTAATAATAGAGGTATGTCTTTTACTTCAAAAAGGAAAATGAAATTGCAATCTATAAAGAATCTATTTACCGAGCTTTTATAGTAAAAGCCACGACATTTTATTATGACATGGAATCTTCAAATCAGGATCTAGAAACCCCACCATCACATGTGAAAATATTCTTTAGAAAAATTATAATGGGCATGTGTGCGCAATTTTAAATTTTCACTTTTTATGATGAATTCATTAGTTCAACTAATTTTTATGACATACTCACTTGAGGTTTAAAGGAAAATTATATATCCCCGTGATTTTGTATTACTTTAATTCAATAAAAACCTATTCATGTTTTCATGACATTATTTCTTGTTATTGCTTTAATATTTTTTAGTATAAATTAGTCATTTTCTCTTCCATTTTATGCATAATTTGTTCCCCTCACAAAATGTGATCTCTCTCTCTCTCTCTCTCTCTCTCCCTCTCTCAATTTTATAGTGGATTTTTTTTATTGCATCTCTACTTTAGGTTGATAGATTTTTGTATTTTTTAGAACTCCATTTTGGGTTGATACGATTTAGTTTTGTGTTTTAAGTTTTTCTTTTTGTTCTCTTTGATTGCTAAATGTTATGTAGAAGATAATGAGATTCTACTATGTAGCACAATTACACCATATAATTAACAACAACAATATGGAATGGATTAAAATGCTTTTATCATTATTTAAATTACAATATTCCTACGTTGTTCTTTAGAAAAATTATAATGGACATGTGTGCGCAATTTTAAATTTTCACTTTTCATGATGAATTCATTACTTCAACTAATTTTTATGACGTGCTTTATTTCTTTATACTATTGAGATTTAAAGATAAATTATTTATCTCCTTAATTTCATATTACTTTAATTCAATAAAAGCCTATTCATGTTATTTCTTTAACATATTTTGAACATTTAATATAATCTTTCACATGGTAGTTTAAAGCATTATCCGTGTATCGTGCGGGCCGTTTGCTACTATATTATAAAAGTTGGGTCCCTAAAACTGGTGGATGCATAAAATGGTGATAGGTGTCCTTTTATCAAAGCCTATTACAAGAACATGAGTGAAAACATCTAATAATACCACTGGTCATATGCTTTTTGTAGAAGCTAAATCCAAAACCAATCGTCTTCCAATTAAGACAGACAGCAGACGTCTAATTGTTTATACATTATCTCCTTGATTTTATAGGGACAGTGGCAGCTGAACTAGTATGAACTAATTAGGTTCAATGATGAGAGGAAGGGGGAAATGGAGAGTTTCATACATTAAAGAGATTACATGGGAAGCTAAAAATAGTGGAGAGAGAGAGAGAGTCGTGGGTGTTATGAAAGCTGAAGTGGAAATTGTGAAATTGTTAAAATACTAATAGAAAAAGAATGAAAATAAAATAAATTTTTTTATTAATGAAAATAATGATGTAAGCGAACTACTTATTAGCTACCAACCCAAGTTGGGTGGAGAGTTAAAGTGTAATGGCCCAATACAATTAATTTATAGAAATGGCTTATCAAGGTCAACATTTTCAAGCCTTAATGGTTTCGTTTAAATTAATAGGAATACAAAAGGTTACCAGTAAGAAAGAAGAAGATTCCTATAGTAACTATTCCTCAGGTTAGTCCGAGAATCATCGGTTCATATAATATTCAAGTCTCGGTTACAAAGTTTATGGTTACACGATATATGTTTTTCTCTAATTTCTCCCTCCCCCCATTTTGTAGGAGTCCCTTTTCCTTACATAGCTGCTTGAAGCGCATCCTAGCCTTCCACTTGTATAATCACTAATCTTTATTTAGATGCTTGTCCCATCAGGGCTTTGTTGGGGATGGTAGAATGTGTTACAAGCTATGAGGGTATTGTTCAGGGGTCATTCTTTCATTAATACGGATAGTTAAGTTAGTGCATTGCATTGAATGCGGAGGTGATGGGTACTTTGCTAGGAAACTTCCCATCTTCTTTACTTGCATGTCTTTACTTCTTTCCCCGGTCTTTAGTCTTTTGGTCCAAGTGGCTTGTCTAAAGTCTCTTTTGTTGTTGTTGTTGTTGTTGTTGGTGCTTAATATGTTTATGGACGTTTCCTCCTCTCTTTTTTTTTTCTTCTTTTGTGGGTGCTCAATATGTTTCTTTTCTCATCAGCTATGGTTCGTTTTTGTTTTTATTTTTTATTTTTAAAAATATTTTTGGATTAATTTCTTATGCTTTTTTATTTTATTTTTTTCATTTTAATGAAGTGCCCATCTATACACAATTTTTTTATGTATATAATGTGTTACTTTTTGTTTTATTTAACAGGGATATGATGGTAAATTTATACAAACTCTATTTTCAATCCTTTCATTTTTCATTTCAACCAAACAAAAAAAGTTTTCAATCCCTCCACTTTGCCACCCTTCCAACCAAACATAAATGCGGGAAACTAAAATATTTTCTATCCTTTCACTTTTCCATTCTCTCCCCATTTTAGCTTTTTGTCATACATTTAACATAAAAATTATAAAAAATGATATCTTTTGAAAACATTATGCAAATAAGTTACAATGAGATACCTAAACAGACACATAACGAGAACAAGCCACCACCGAGTAGGAAAAGGATAGAGCATTTGAACAACTCTTTGTCAAGGAGATCATCATGCTCAACTACTCAGAAGGGATGGGGAGTTTCTTACGCACGTCTGGCTTTTGATAGAGCATTTCAACCCCGAAGAAAGTTTTCAAAAGTCACAAACAAGACCACATAAGGAAGAACACATGGTAGGATAGGGGACTCGGATTTATTTGTTTATCAACTTTATTGAAGTTATCATCAATATGAACGGCAAATTTAATATGTCCTTAAATCTCTCTCTCTCTCTCTCTCTTAATGTGTAAAATAAATACCAATAGATTAATTGGTTCTAGGTGATTTCCATTTATTTCTTATCTTTTTCCACCGACGATATGAGATTTGCTTAGTATGGTGACATTTACATTGCTTTAGGGTAGTGTTTATTATACAAAAAGTACATACAATTTAGTTTTTTAACTATAATCTTGACTTTAAGACACGATTTTTAGTTCAAAAAATAATGTGTGTACTGTGTGTGCCATAATGTGTGTACCAACAATTAACCATTGCTTTATATGAATGAGGTGTCCCAGCAATGGAATCCAATAAATGCATGTCACAGGCACACTAGCACTCTAGTTAGAGCCCCAAAATGAATGACGTTTTATTTTTAGCTTACCCATTTGGTTTTCATGATATGAAAAGGTGTGGACATAATATAAAACAATGTGGATATTGTTAGATATGAAACAATCAAATCCTAAGTTTAATTTGATTATTCAAATATTAATGGAAAATTATTTTGTACTCCCGGACTACCATAAATACGTATTCACTCCTCTCACATGAATGATAGGTCCCATTAATTAAATTCACGGTAGGACCCACCACTCATGTGAGATGTGAGAGGAGAAACTACACATTTATCGTACTCCGGAAGTACCTAATAGTTTTCCAATATTAATAGAGTCAAATTAATCTCTCAACTTTAACTTTTGAAATAGAATAAATCTGTTTTTGGGTTTGCTGCTTTGCTCATCGTTGTACAATTATAACAGCAGTTATATCAGGTGGCTAACGGAATTCAAATAAGTTAAACCAAAAAAAAAAAAATGATATATTAGCACCTTGTTAGCTGTCACTGTAAAAACACTTCATTCTCTCTACCGTGGACTATGTGGTTATGAGGCAGCAGAATCAGCGGCCTCTGCATTGCCCAGACCCTTGCCTGCCAAGCACAACGAGGTCGTGGATTACATTGCAAATCATCGGCGCATATTACATTGCGCAAGACTATATGATAAACTAATTTAATAATTAATGAGTGTTAACCACTTGTTGTAAAGATAAAGATTTGGCGCAATTACTACTACTACATATGATATATATTACAGGGACAAATCCAGAAGGGGTTGAAGAATGAACAAGAATTTATTTGTTGGTTGTCAAAAAAATTATTATGTGAGTTTCAATTAGTAAAGTATTTTATTATCAATTAAGATATTTGAAGTTAAATTCTGCCCTATACTATGAACCGATTATTATTTTAGTTTGATAATAAAAAACAATCATCATGAAGTAGATATCTATGTTGAATTTGTTTTTTATAAAATAAATCATATTTTTTCAATATCAAGGTAAAATATGGGCTAATAATTGATTATAGGTTTTTGTTAAATTTTTTGGATCGATGATTTTTGGACTATGATTGTTTTGGGCTGATGTATGGATGTTTGGGTCGATATGTTATGAGGGACCCAGATTTTGTAGGGAGTGGACAAGTTTGATTTTCCTTGGTCTCAATTCAAATTAGGCTAGGATATATCTACCAAAAAAAAGTTATGCAACTCAGGGGCTAGGGCCCCATTGGGGCTTTATATATAACTATATAAGTACGTATTTAGTTATTTACTAATGATTTTCATTGAGTTTCTTCTACTTCTACAAATGTAGAAGTATAATCATTTATGTGAATTGTTGTTTGTTGTATGTAGGCTCATATGTGCCCAAGATGAGCTTCAAAATAAAAAACGGAAAATGCTCAGGTTAAAATGTGATATACTTTTATCACATGCCTTGTTTGGGTTGTAAAGCTAGAATTCTAACATATCAGTTTCAGGTATGATTCCACTAACCAACCTGCGCTCGGGTGGATCTTGAACAAAATTCTTCAAACTCCAGAAGAAAAACTTGGTCTTAAAAGAAAACGGGGGAAAAAAAAAAACATGTACCAGGAATTGTATCATTTACTACTACAGGTTTATATTATATGTATTGTAAGTCTGTTTTCTTGTAGTAGGTGATGAGAAACAAATTATTATGAGTTCTTCAACTAGTGCAGATTCATTATTGATATAATCTTTGAACATGGTTTTAGTATATTTTTTTTTTAATGTTCTGCTTTTAAGTTGTAAATATGAATGACCTCTAAGTGAGTCACATTCTTCAACTCTCTAGAATTGGGTTTTCTTGCTCATTTATTAAATTTTGTTTAGCCTTATCTTTCCTAAACCCCCGTATTCTTGGCAGCTTTGGTTTTTCATGTAAAGATCAAGAAAATAGTGTAGACAAATTTCGAAATAGATCATTTCTATCATTCTCCATGCGTAAGTGATAAATTCCACAAACTAAGGGCTTGTTTGGTTAGTTTTTTTTCATCACTCAGTTTTCGTCACTCGTCACTCGTCACTCATCACTCATCACTTAAAATATCCCAAATCCCTACACCCCACCCATTTGGCACCATCACTCAAAATTTTCAACTATTTGTGGGCTCCACTCCTATAACTTGGTGTAGCTTTTACTTTTTTTTTTTTTTTTTTTTCTTCAACGCCCAATACCCAAACTCACCAAACCCAGTGAAAAAAAAAAAAAAAAAAAATCCAGAAACCCGAACCTAGTGAAAGAAGAAGAAGAAGAAGAAGAAAAAGCCACCTAGTGTGAAAGGAAAAAGAAAAAGAAAAAGAAAAAAAGAAGATGAAGAAACCAAACTCACCGAACCCAGTGAAGAAAAAAAAAAGAAGATGAAGAAACCAAATTCACCGAACCCAGTGAAAAAAAAAAGGGTCAAAAGTTGTGGCTGACTCTGACTGTGCAACCCAGTACGTAGTTTTAATTACAGAAATGCCATTGAAAACAGAGTTATGGAGACTGAAAACACCTAAAATGTGTTTTCAGTTTCTATAACTCATCACTCAAAAATCAGAGAATTGAGTAATGAAAACCATCATTCAAAACCAAGCCAAACAATCATCCATCAGTGGGACCCACACGATTTGAATAATGGAAATAGAAAATTGAGTGATATCACTCAAAACTCATCCCATCCAAACAAGCTCTAAAACTTCCAAGCACATACTGTTCTCACTATGTGACATATCATATCATAGCCAAAAAGGCAGGATTTTATTTTTACTGTTCAAGATTGTTGTAAAAAATATCATTTGATTAGAGTGTCTTGGGTATTACGTGTCCTAAATTATTGGAGACATCTTGAAGTTGGGTTAGTTGTTGTGGGGCAATTAATTATCCACATTCTTAAGGTAACTGTGCACTCTAATGATGTAGTTTGCCACATTACGAAGAAGGTGCTCGAGACTTGCAATATAAATAGAGTGACATCCATTAAGGTCATCACACTTCAATAATAAATAGTAGAAGTATCATCTCCATAACAATGTCTACAAACAATGTTAGTAGTGAAAGAGGTTCAGGCTATGGGCTTGGGTCTGGTAGTGGTTCAGGCTATGGGGTACAATCAGTGGTTAGTTCTGCTGTGATCAATGTTGAATCTGTTGTTGAAACGCTTGTAGATACAGTTACTGGGGCAGAATCAGGTGGCAGCACAACTGACTCAATGTCTGATTCTGGTTATGGACAAGGTTCTGGTTATGGATCTACTCCAGTGTCAAGTGCTGATGCTAGTACCACCTCAAAGACCACTTAATCAGTTAATTGTACTTTGGTGTCTTCTAAAAAAAAAGTGTACTTTGGTGCCAGCATACTTGTTAATAGCTTTAAGTCAAGAGAATGCTGGCTAAATTGTGGTTTGGGGCTTTGAGTGTTATATGAAACGCGTTCTAGATAAGCAGTTCTTGTGTTATGAGTAGGGGTGGCAATTTTTACTCATATCCATGAATCCACCCATTACCCACCTTATTTGGATAAGTCTTAACCCAACCTATTTGAATATTTGAGTTAAATGGGTAAAAACCCATTTGGTTATTTAATTAGATGGGTCTAAATGGATAAATCCACTAATACCCACTAAACCCATCTAAAATTTAAATAAACAACATAAAATCTAAATTTCTAGAAAATGACCAAAATACTCTTGAAACCTAATAAATGACCAAAATACTCCGAAAATCCAAAAAATTACCAAAATACCTCCAAAACCCGAAAAATGACCAAAATACCCCCAAAACCTAAAAAAATTACCAAAATACTCCAAAAACCTAAAAATTACCAAAATACCCCCAAAACAAAAAAAATGACCAAAATATTCGTGAAACCCAAAAAATGACCAAAATACCCCGAAAACCCAACAAATGACCAAAATACTCTCAAAACTCAAAAAATGACTAAAATACCCCCAAAACCTAAAAATTACCAAAATACACCCGAAACCTAAAAATGACCAAAATACCCTCAAAACCCAAAAAATGACCAAAATACCCCCGAAACCCAAAAAATGACCAAAATATCCCCAAAACCTAAAAAATGAACAAAATACCCTCAAAACCTAAAAAATGACCAAAATACCCCGAAAACCCAACAAATGACCAAAATACTCTCAAAACCCAAAAAATGACTAAAATACCCCCAAAACCTAAAAATTACCAAAATACACCCGAAACCTAAAAATGACCAAAATACCCTCAAAACCCAAAAAATGACCAAAATACCCCCGAAGCCCAAAAAATGACCAAAATATCCCCAAAACCTAAAAAATGAACAAAATACCCCCAAAACCTAAAAATTACTAAAATACCCCCAAAACCCAAAAAATGACCAAAATACCCCAAAAACATAAAAATTACCAAAAAATTACCCAAATACCCCCGAAACCTAAAAATGACCAAAATACCCTCAACACCCTAAAAATGACCAAAATACTCCCGAAATCCAAAAAAATGACCAATATACCCCCAAAACCTAAAAAATGAATAAAATACCCCTAAAACCTAAAAATTACCAAAATACCCCCAAAACCCAAAAAACGACCAAAATACCCCCAAAACCTAAAAATTACCAAAAAATGACCCAAATACCCCCGAAACCTAAAAATGACCAAAATACCCTCAACACCCTAAAAATGACCAAAATACCCCCGAAATCCAAAAAAAAGACCAAAATACCCCCAAAACCTAAAAAATGAATAAAATACCCCTAAAACCTGAAAATTACCAAAATACCCCCAAAACCCAAAAAATAACCAAAATACCTCCAAAACCTAAAAGTGACCAAAATACCCCCAAAACCTAAAAATTACCAAAAAATGACCAAAATACTTCCAAAACCCAAGAATGACCAAAATACCCTCAAAACCCAAAAAATGACCAAAATACTCCCGAAACCCAAAAAATGACCAAAATACTTCTAAAAGCTAAAAAATGAACAAAATACCCCCAAAACCTAAAAATTACCAAAATACCTCTGAAACCTATAAAATGACTAAAATACCCCCGAAACCTGAAAAAATTACCAAATTACCCCGTAACCTAAAAAATGACTAAAATACCTCCGAAACCCATAAAATTACCAAAATACCCCATAAAGTTAAAAAATGACTGAAATACCTTGAAACCTAAAAAAAGGACTAAAATACCCCCCCTGAAACCTAAAAATGACCAAAATACCCCCAAAACCTAAAAAAAATGACCGAAATACACTCGAAACCTAAGAATTACCAAAATACACCCTAAACCTAAAAAATAACCAAAATACCCCATAAACCTAAAAAATGGCTGAAATACCCTTGAAACCTAAAAAATTACCAAAATACCCTGCAACCTAAAAAATGATCGAAATACCCCAAGACCAAAAAAATGACTAAAATAACCCCAAAACCTAAAACAATGACCAAAATACCCCCGAAACCTAAAAAAATAATCGAAATACCCCCAAAACCTAACAATTACCAAAATACACCATAAACCTAAAAAATTACCAAAATACTCCCTAAACCTAAAAAATGACCGAAATATCGCCAAAACCTAAAAAATAACTGAAATACCCCCGAAACCTAAAAAAATTACCAAAATACCTTGAAACCTAAAAAATTATCGAAATACCCCCAAAACCTAAAAAATAACCAAAATAACCCCAAAACCTAAAAAAAAAATGATCGATAAAAACCCCTGAAACCCAAATTATGACCAAAATACCACTAGACATGTAAGATAACCAAAATACACCAGAAACATCTAAAATTACCGAAATAGAGGTTTAGTATATTTTGGATGTTTCGAGGATATTTTTGACAAATTAAAGGTTCTAAGAGTCTTTCAGTCATTTTATAGGTTTCGAGGGAATTTCAGTAATTTTTTAGGTTTCGAGAGAATTTTGGTAATTTTTTAGGTTTCGGGGTTATTTTGGTCATCTTTTAGATTCTAAGGGTATTTTAGTCATTTTTTAGGTTACGAGGGCATTTATGTCATCTTTTAGTTTTAGGGTTATTTCAATAATTTTTAGATTTTTTGGTTATTTCGGTAAATTTATAGGGTTCAGAAGTATTTTGGTAATTTTTAGGTTTTGAGGTATTTTGGTAATTTTTTAGGTTTCGGGGGGTATTTTGGTATTTTTTGAGTTTCGGGGGTATTTTGGTTATTTTTTGGGTTGTGGGGGGTATTTTGGTCATTTTTAAGTTTCAGAGGTATTTTGATCATTTTTAGGTTTCAAGAGTATTTTGGTCATTTTTGGGTTTCGGGGGTATTTTGGTCATTTTTTGGGTTTCGGGGGTATTTTGGTCATTCTTGGGTTTCGCGGGTATTTTGGTCATTTTTTGGGTTTCGGGGGTATTTTAGTCATTCTTGGGTTTCGCGGGTATTTTGGTCATTTTTTGAGTTTCGGAGGTATTTTGGTCATTCTTGGGTTTTGGTGGTATTTTGGTCATTTTTTGTTTTCGGGGGGGTATTTTGGTCTTTTTTGGGTTTCGAGGGTATTTTGGTCATTCTTGGGTTTCGCGGGTATTTTGGTCATTTTTTGGGTTTCGGGGGTATTCTAGTCATTCTTGGGTTTTGGTGGTATTTTGGTTATTTTTTGAGTTTCGGGGGTATTTTGGTCATTTTTTAGGTTTCGGGAGTATTTTGGTCATTTTTTGGGTTTTGGGGTTGTTTTGGTCTTTTTTTGGGTTTTGGAAGTATTTTGGTTATTTTTAGGTTTCGGGGGTATTTTGGTCATTTTTTGGGGGTTCGGGAGTATTTTGGTTATTTTTTGGGTTTCGGGGGTATTTTGGTCATTTTTTGGGTTTTGGAAGTACTTTGGTCATTTTTAGGTTTCGGGGGTATTTTGATCATTTTTTTGGGATTCAGGAGTATTTTGGTCATTTTTTGGGTTTTGGGGGTATTTTGGTCATTTTTGGGTTTTGGAAGTATTTTGGTCATTTTTTGGGTTTTGGAAGTATTTTGGTCATTTTAGAGATTTTGGAGGTATTTTGGTCATTTTAGTGGGTTTTAAGCATATATGGTAATTTTAGAGATATCAGGGGTATTTTGGTCATTTTAGAGGTTTCATGGGTATTTTGCTCATTTTAGAGATTTTGGGGATAATTTTAGATGTCCAAGGGTATATTGGTAATTTTGGAAGTGTAGGGGTATTTGTATCATTTTAGGTATTTAAGGGTATTTTGGTAATTTTAGAGGTCAAGAGGGTATTCAAGTAGTTTTAGAGGTATTTGAGTCATATTGGGTTAAATGGGTGGGTTACTAATTAAATGGGTTGGATTGGTAATGGATAATTAATTTATATATAAACGGGTCATAAATGGATAAATGGGTAATTACACACCCAACCCATTTATGACCCAATCTGCCCATTTGCCACCCCTAGTACTTATGAGTCTTATGGCATAAAAATCTATAAAAAAAAAAAATTGATATTGTTCTAAATAACTAGGCTATATAAGATTGGAAGTGTTTCCAACTGGTGCATATGTTGCTTAGTGTAGCAAAATCAGTCCTAGCTTGACGGTACGAGGGTTATTGGCTGAAGAGATTTATCTCCATGGTATTTTATGGCTTCCCATTAAAATTCAAGAGTTACGATATCAAATGTGAAAAATAATATCATTCGTCAAATTACCAATCTGAGCAATTGCTATATGGTTTTATTTGAGTTTCTTCTACATGAGCATGGGATCTCCGTGATCATGAGGTCCTGCTTCCTCTTCATTCTTCTTTTTATTTATTTATTTTAATTATGTCTGATCTGGTTTGATTTACAATCGCACCTGCAAACAGTTTCTAATGATCATGTCCTCAATTCCAAGCACTAACGTATATCACTTCAGGACAAAAGATATAAAAGTACTTACCTTCTTTTAGTAAAGTGAGCTTTTGTCCTCCCTTGTCTTGTAACTCAAGTACCCTGCTTTTGATTTCCAAGTACTGCCACCATTGGCTTAAGTCTTAAGATGTGGTTCCACAACTTTGAATTTTAGTTCACAAATCCATCAAATTCTTGAATTGTTCATTGGGTAGTAATATTTGAAAGGAGAGATTTGGATTTGGATTTCAATTTTAAATTTAAATGACTTCAATAATACATGAGAGGATATATTGTTTCTTCGATTGATGAAATTTAGAGACGGATTTCAGTTTTATTAATACTAGTCGTAGACCCGCACGTTGCGCGTAATAATATTATTGTTCTAGTTATTATTGGTTAATAGTTGGTTTTTCATTTTCTTTCAAGTTAATATATTGACTTTAAAAAAAATATACAATCTAATATATTAATTCAACAATAATAATAATAATAATAATATTGAATAAAATAATATGAGAAGAAAAAACTAAAAATAAAAGATATAACAATAAACACCAAATTATTTAAATCATATTATGTAATATTATAATATTAAATTCTTATATACTATCTTTAATTCTTTATAATGCAATATGATAAAATTTAACAACCAAAGTACCCCCCCCCCAAAAAAAAAAAAAAAAAAAAACTTAAAACACAATTAAATTGCATCAACCTAAAGTTGAGTTCTAAAAAACACAAAAAAATTTCAACCTAAAGTAGAGATGCAAAAAAAAAAAAAATATATATATATATATATATTGTAGGGGAGAAATTTGTTTCAGCCCCTTGCAAGCTCATTGTTCTCTTTGGGTAGCCAGGCACTAGTGTACCGCTACTCACCTCCAGAAGCATATAAAGCACTAGTGGGGCGCTTCTCTAACCGATGTGGGACTCGACGAGTACAAGTCCAAGCTAGGCGCTTGCTTGCTCGTGCCTGCACTCGAGGCCGAGGACAAAACCTTGCGGGCCTGGCTACCTAAAGAGGACAATGAGCTTGCAAGGGGCTGAAACAAATTTCTCCCCTACAGAAAGCGCTTTTTGGGGTTGGGATGAGCCTTAGCTTGCCACCGCCCCATCTAATTGTTGTCCGACCGCGGTGCCAAGCGCGATGCGGGTTTTGTCCTCGGCCCCGAGTGCAGGCACGAGCAAGCAAGCGCCTAGCTTGGACTTGTGCTCGTCGAGTCCCACATCGGTTAGAGAAGCGCCCCACTAGTGCTTTATATGCTTCTGGAGCTTGCACTAGTGGGGCGCTTCTCTAACCGATGTGGGACTCGACGAGCACATGTGAGTAGTGGTACACTAGTGCAAGCTCCAGAAGCATATAAAGCACTAGTGGGGCACTTCTCTAACCGATGTGGGACTCGACGAGTACAAGTCCAAGCTAGGCGCTTGCTTGCTCGTGCCTGCACTCAGGGCCGAGGACAAAACCTTGCGGGCCTGGCTACCCAAAGAGGACAATGAGCTTGCAAGGGGCTGAAACAAATTTCTCCACTACAATTAGTTTATGCCACTAGATTTTTAACTAAAATGTACCTATTTAACAGTTTTAACTATTAACATTAACACTTACAATATAAAGTGAAAGTTCCATAGGTATCAACCACTCTTATTGTTGCATGCAACCCAGTTGATTGCTTGCTCTGTCTTTTATTGCTAAAGCTGCTTATATTCTTTATGTATCACTCACTCTCATTGTTCCCTATACTAATTAACGAAGGTACTTTATATGCATCATATGAGCTTTGTATGCTTAAAACACAGTTATATTGAAAAGGTTAATCATTCTTTTGCACAGCTGCACACGGTTTTGCATCTTTAGCTAGAGCTAAGAGGTAAATTTGTTGATATTACCGTGATTCTATAATATCTGTGTCTGATCAAATCAGTACTTAAATGGTTTAAATGTATATATGACGTTGTTCAATCAATGAAATAAATGCATTACGTTTTATTTTGTAAGTTTTAAAGCATTAAAAATAATATTTCATGGATACCCTTGTTTCTCAAACAATATGTAAAAAACATGATTGAATGAATCTATACAAGACCAAAAAAAAAAAATTCTATATGCATTTTTTTGCTCTTACTTCACAGGATAATGACATATACTCCCAATTTTTTTTTTTTTTTTTTTTGACTGCAGAGTTTCTAATTGATAATAAAACCTGTCACAATTTGCAATAAAATTTTCTAATTGACAATACATTTACCTGAAATAAAACCTGTCATGATTCAGAATATAAAAAGAGAATCATATGGCTGAAGATACATCTTAAAATAAAATTTGGCACAAATTTTTTATAAAAGTTTCTAATTGTCAATACATTTACCTGAAATAAAACATGTCATGATTCAGAATACAAAAAGAGAATCGTATGACTAAAGATACATCTTAAAATAAAACTTGTCTCAATTCAAACTACAAGAAGATGGTTCTATCCACTACAATTAAAATATTGTATAGCAAAAAATATTTTCTTCCCAATGCATTCTCTTGGTAACAAAACTTGTTACCAAATTGAAGATCTCTCTCTCTCTCTCTCTCTCTCTCTCTCATTTTGAGTGCTATATTAGGATTCCCCAAATTGAAGATAATATTCAATCTTACCAATGGGCTACACATTGGAAGAATTGTCTACTAAGATAATGAGTGCTTCTCTTGCTATGTTATAGGAGTAACTCTTAGGTACTCTCAAAGCATGGTGAATAATGTTCCCTTTATCTCAAATTTATGGTAGAATCCACTCATTAAATTCACGGTGGAGTTCATCATGAATGTGAAAGGAGGGACTATCATTTTACTATATTCCAAGAATACCTAAGAATTTTCCGTGTTAAGGAAAAAGTCAAATGCTATGTGATATGGCATAATCACCAATAGCCATATTGCATTCAATTATATTCATATTAAATTTTGAGTCATCAATGATGCTATGGTACTAGGTATGAAAACCAATTTGTTAACAATTTTTGATATGCTCCTACAACCAATTAAGAAATTCACTACAAGTTGGATCAAATTGTTTGTGTGCCTTCAAATTGCAGGTTTTTTGTTTTTTTACACAAATGCATGAAAGTGGTAAGTCCATCATAAGCATAAAGATGATCATAAGTTCAGATACTGACAAACAATTGAGATACTGTGGTAATAGATTCTAATATCATTTGTCCCTTTAGTAGATTCTAATAGCATTTGTCATTTAACAATTTATAGGATTCTAGTTACAAATATTTGGCATAAAATCTATGATGCAAAAATAATTTTGGTATCCCACAGTAGAAACTAGAGAGAACTACATAAACTTTTAGTTAGATGCACACCAAATTTTTATTTATTTATTTTTTAATTTTTTTTTTTTAAGTCTTCTTGTTGTATTTATTGTTTTAGTTTGAGACCAATATAATTTAATTATACTTTCTATTAGACATGGCAAAACGGGTCAAAATTTTTTGACCCGACCCAACTCGAAAAATACCCGACCCGAACCCGATTTTTTTGACCCGAAGCAAAAACGGGTTGACCCGTGACCCGACCTGTGTTTTTTGTGGGTCAACCCGACCCGACCCGAACCAGAACCATTTTTTTAAAACTTTTTTTTTTGAGTAAAAAAATAGTAAAACTAAGACAATATTGATTTAATTGTTTATTGTGAACTTTAAGGAAACAATTGATACATTTACATAACTATATGCAAATTAATTGAAAGATAAATGGTTGAACATTCTGTAATGAGTAAATATTTTTAGATATTAAATAGCAAAGTACATGCCAAGATAATCTGGTTACAGTAGAGTTAAAAACATAGATTTAAAATTGTAGACATGTGAGAAATATTCACAAGTGTGAAAATAGTGAAGTTAAAGTATCAAATTAGCATAAATTATGAATACTTAGACCTATTTTTTAATAATTTATGTCCAAAATAAACGGCATTTCAAAATAAATTATGATATTTCCTAGATTGTGTGTTGCTTAACAATAATATTGATGGTGCAAGAAAAACACCATGCCAATTACTCGTCCATAGTGCCGTCCATAGCATGTACAAAGCGATGAACGAGTGGTTGGTACACTCGTCCTTGACCGTCTACTTCATCTGCCATTCACCCGTCCAGGGGAGGACGAGGAAGCAATGAACCTCGTCCGTCATTGAAGAAGGACGAACAAGGTTCAACACTTCCAACCAAGAATCACGCTGAAGAGTCGTACTGTTTGGATCTCAACACAGATCCCGATGAGGTGACTCCCATGGCAGTTATGGAAGTTACCCTCTGAATCCTCCAAGCTCTGCGACGATTAGAGAAATAACCGATTCCCAACACTATATAAAGACCCTTCTACGCAGAGGTATGGGGACTTTTTTTCTCTCTTTTAGAATTCCAGATAAAAAATTGTTGAAGTCTTTGAAGTCTCTTCTTCCTACTCTAAATCACTGACTTTACCATCGGAGGACCCTAGACCGGCCTCCACCGGTCTTTCTCTGATTGAATTTGGTGTTTTCAGGACTTGGCCTTCAAGATCAGCAGCATTCGAAGACTTTTCAGCCCACTGATCTCATAGAACTTATCAGTTGGCGCCGTCTGTGGGAAAGAATTATTTCACGCTTGGACTTCACTTATTGAACTCCGTGTTTTCTTTCTCCGACAAAGGGCTGAAATGGTTCGGACCAGATCAAGGGCTACCAGTCCGGGCCCTCAAGAGAGTAGAGACGCTTCCAGCAATCCTCATCGCCCTCAACAATCTGCACCAGCCATGCAACCCCCTTCTACCCAACACGTCCAAGCAATGGCCACCGCTATGGCAGAGCTGACTCGCCAGAACCAGGAATTGAGGAGAGAGATTACCTTTAAAAGGCAACAATATGAGGCCTATGGAGAAGACCTTGGACAGAGTCAAGGGGATGGAAGACGTGCAGATCCGGAGAGCCAATCTAGGGGTACCATTCCTACAAGGGTACCACATTTGGAAAAGGAGATGGATCAAATGAGGAGAGTCATGGACGAGATGAGGGAGAACATGAGGAGAACCAATCCTGTAGAAGACCTGGTTCACCGAACTGACTCACCCTTCACAGCCTCTATCAATGGTCATCCCTTGCCTCCGAAATTCAAAATGCCTTCCTTGGATTCGTATGATGGAACGCGAGACCCTTTTGACCATATCACCATTTTCAAGACTACCATGCACCTTCAGGGGGTTCCTGATGAGATAATGTGTAGAGCCTTCCCCACTACCCTCAAAGGGCCCGCGCGGGTATGGTTTAGCAAAATACCCCCCAACTCGGTGACGTCCTTCGAGGAGCTAAGCAAGTTGTTCGTAAACAATTTTATCGGAGGGCAGAGGCACAAACGTTCTTCGTCTAGCTTGCTGACCATAGAGCAAGGAGAGAATGAAAGTTTGCGGTTATTCATCACGCGGTTCAACATGGACGCCTTGGCAGTGGACGAGGTCGACGATAAGCTCCTCCTCGCAGCATTCCATAATGGGGTTCACTCTGATTTGTTTATCCACAAGTTATACGAACAGGCGCCTCAAACCATGGCTGAATTAGTCCATTCAGCCCAGAACTTTATGAATGCAGAGGACGCTATCATAGCCAAGAAGAGGAAAAGACTTGAAAGAGTAGAGGCCAACCCAATGCGTCAGTCAGAACAAGGTCCTCGTCCTAAGAAGGGTCGAACAGAAGATAGGAAAGACCGAGACAAGAAGGCAGGCCCTTCGGCGCGGAATCAACAGTACACCCCGTTGAATATGCCACTTGAGCAAGTCCTTATGCAAATCAAGGACGAGCCTTCCTTAAAGTGGCCGGAGAAGATGAGGGGAGATCCCAACAAACGCAACCGAAGTAAGTATTGTCGCTTCCATAGAGACCACGGGCATGATACGGACGAGTGTTTTGACTTGAAACAGCAGATTGAGAATCTTATTAGGCAAGGGAAGCTGAAAAATTTCCTTGGAAGGGACCATAAGGACGAAAAGTTGAAAGGGAAGATCGAGGAATCGTCACGACCACCGCTCGGAGAGATAAGAGTCATAATAGGGGGAAGTTCAGCTGGACAATCGTCCAAAACGAAGAAAGCGTACCTGAAGGAAGTGCAGAGCGTCCAACTTTTTGGACGATCATCAAGGGCAAGATCCATGGACGAGCAAGCAATTACCTTCACGGACGAGGAAGCCGAGAGAATCCACCACCCCCACGATGACGCCATTGTTATCGCCCTGCTTATTGCTGATTACACAACCAGAAGAGTGTTGGTAGACAACGGAAGTTCAGCGGACATCCTCTACTACCCTGCCTTTCAGCAGATGAGGGTTGGACGGAACCAACTTCGTCCAGTACACTCGCCTTTAGTAGGTTTTGGAGGAATGAAGGTACAGCCTGTAGGTACAGTAACATTGCCAGTGGTGGTAGGAGCATATCCACGACAGTTGACTACCGATGTGAATTTCCTAGTAGTAGACTGCTCGTCCTCTTATAATTGGAAGACCGACCCTGAATAGGTGGAAGGCGGTCACGTCTACCTACCACTTGTCAATCAAGTTCCCGACAGAACAAGGAGTGGGGGAAGTACAGGGAGATCAATTGGCAGCAAGAGAGTGCTATCTGGCCATGTTGGCTACAGACGAGCAATTTCAGACAATGAATATCGAAGAAAAGAAAGTTGTGGCAGAACCCATTGAAGCGTTGGAAGATATTCCTTTAGACGATAAAAACCCTAAGAGGTGTACCAGGGTTGGGGCAGATCTGGAAGCAAAGACCAAGAAAAATCTCATTTGCTTTCTAAAGAAAAACAGAGACGTGTTTGCATGGAGTCACGAAGACATGCCGGGTATAGATCCTAATGTTATTACCCACCGTCTGAGTGTATGCCCTTCCTCCAAACCAGTCCGACAGAAGAAGAGGGTATTTGCCCCAGAGAGAGACAATGCTGTTAAAGAGGAAGTTCAGAAGCTGATTACAGCGAAGTTCATTCGTGAGGTATACTATCCTGAATGGTTGGCCAACGTGGTCATGGTCAAGAAGGCGAACGGCAAGTGGAGAATGTGTGTTGATTTCACTGACCTGAACAAAGCTTGTGCAACGTACCAACGGCTAGTCAATCATATGTTTCGTCCACAGATCGGGCGGAATATGGAAGTCTATATAGACGATATGTTGGTAAAAACTCAGGACGAGAATAGGCATCTGGACGACTTGAGGGAAACATTCGACACACTGAGGCAGTATCACATGAAATTGAACCCTAGCAAATGTGCTTTTGGAGTGTCATCAGGGAAATTCTTAGGGTTTATGGTCTCCTACAGGGGGATCGAAGCAAACCCTGACAAAATTCAAGCAATTCTGAACATGAAGCCCCCAAGCAATGTTAAGGAAGTCCAGTCCCTCAACGGTCGAGTCGCCGCCCTCAACAGGTTTGTCTCTAAGGCTACTGATAAATGCTTGCCATTTTTCAAGGTTCTTAAAAAAGGATTTGAATGGACCGACGAATGTCAGAGAGCTTTTGAAGATTTGAAAACATATCTCGCTAAGGCTCCTTTGTTGAGCCCGTCCGTGCAAGGAGAAGAATTGTATTTATACTTGGCAGTTACTCCACACGCAGTGAGTTCAGCATTAGTGAGGGAAGAAGACAAGGTACAAAGACCTGTGTATTATACCAGCAAGGCACTGAGGGGAGCGGAAGGACGATATCCCCTAATGGAGAAATTAGCTTTTGCATTGATAACAGCCTCCAGGAAACTAAGGCACTATTTTCAAGCTCATGTCATCAATGTCATGACAGACCACCCACTTAAGAAGGCAATGAACAAATTGGAGGCCGCAGGACGTCTAATCCAATGGGCCGTCGAGCTCAGTGAATTTGATATAAAATATCAGCCTAGGCACGCCATAAAAGCTCAAGCTCTAGCAGATTTCATCGCGGAATTCACCTCAATCGGTGACGAAGGGGGCGAAAAGGAAAATACTAAGTGGGTCGTCTATGTGGATGGTTCGTCCACACAGCACACAGGAGGAGTAGGTGTGGTTTTACAATCTCCAGAGGGGGATAAGCTAAAACACAGAGTCCGTCTGCAGTACCAGACAACTAATAATGAAGCTGAGTATGAAGCTCTCCTCAAAGGCATGGAATTGGCCAAGTCCGTAGAAGCAAAGTCGCTCCTTGTCCTGGGAGATTCTCAGCTAATCATAGGCCAAGTGAATGGCGTGTTTGAAGCCAAGGAAGAGCGAATGAGGAAGTATCTAGCCAGAGCGATGCGCCTTATAAAAAAGTTTGAGGAAGTTAATTTCGTTCAAATCCCACGGGAGGAGAACATGGAAGCTGATGCCTTGGCAAAAGAAGCCTCGACGAGTGAAGCCGTAGATGAACTTGATGAAATTCAGTATATGCCAAGTATAGACATCCTGGAAGTACAACAGGTGGAGAATAGAGCAAATTGGATGACTCCAATTGTGTCGTACCTGAAAGACGGACGACTCCCAGAGGAGAAGGACGAAGCAAGAGAGCTAAGGGTAAGAGCGGCCAGGTACGTTCTTATGAACGAGATTCTTTACAAAAGAGGTTTTTCCTAGCCTTATCTTAGGTGTTTGGCCCCGGACGAAGCAAACTACATAATAAGGGAAATTCATGAGGGAGCGTGTGGCAATCACTCAGGAGCAAGGTCGCTCGTCCATAAAATCGTCCGTGCAGGATATTATTGGCCAAGTATGCAAGCTGACGCTAAGGCCTACGTCAAGGTCTGCGACCAATGCCAAAGATTTAGCAACGTCCCCAGGCAGCCATCAGAGTACTTGACTCCAATGACGGCCCCCTGGCCTTTTGCACAGTGGGGACTAGACATTCTGGGTCCTTTTCCACTAGGTGTACGGCAAATGAAGTTTCTCGTCGTTGGAATTGATTATTTTACGAAGTGGGTAGAAGCAGAACCCTTAGCTAACATCACACAACAAAATGTCAAAAATTTCGAATGGAAGAACATTGTGTGCAGGTTTGGGGTGCCCAGGGTGCTGATATCTGACAATGGACGACAATTTGACAATGCATTGTTCAAAGATTTTTGCCTACACTTCGGAATTCAAAATCATTACTCCTCGCCAGCCCACCCACAAGCTAATGGACAGGCTGAAGTTGCAAACCGATCCTTGTTAAAGATAATCAAGACTCGGCTTGAGGGGGCAAAGGGAGTATGGCCAGATGAGCTACCAGGTGTTTTATGGGCATATAGGACCACAGCCAGAACCCCCACAGGGGAGACTCCTTTTAAACTAGCCTATGGAGCTGAAGCAGTCATACCTGCGGAAGTGCACATGGCCAGTCACAGGGTGGCAACCTATCAGGATGAAGCTAATGAGGAGCAACTCCGTGTAAACCTCGATTTGATAGACGAGGCAAGGACGGACGCTGAACAAAGAATGGCGAGGTATAAAAACTTGATGGCTAGGCAATATGACGCAATGGTAAAGCCAAGGCGATTCAACATAGGGGACCTCGTCCTGAAAAGGGTTTCCTTAGCAACAAAGAACCCAGCCCATGGGAAGTTGGGACCTAACTGGGAGGGCCCCTACAGAGTCATAAACTTCAAAAGACAGGGATCCTATTACTTGGAAGCCCTTGATGGAAGGAAGCTGGAGCATCCTTGGAATGTGGAGCACTTGAGGAGATACTATCAGTAAATTGCCAGCCTAAGGGAGCATGCCTCTGGACGAGTCCAGGGATTACAAAAAAAAAACTTGTTTATTTATATGTTTTCAGTGTGGTTTTGTTAAGTTAAGCGTATGGACGAAATTATGGTTTGGTTTGTATTTGTTTTAATAAAGGCATTAGCCTCTAAAGTGCATGCCTCGTCTATGAACAATATCTTTGTTATGAACTATGTTTGTGGAATATACATAATGTTGTGCAAATTTATGTTTTCCATTGATTTTTGTTCGTATTGACTCCTGAAGAAAAGCTCAAAAGCTCAAGACGAGAAAATTCTCTGGACGCGGAGATGTGATCTCAAGCTTTCCTGGAAAGCTAAGGCACAGTCGTCCAAATCAAAGGACGAGGTAAAGCTAATGCCTGGAGAGAATGTCGAAATATAGCCAATACATTCTCGTCCATAGGGTGAGCAAGGTAAGACCTAATACCTAATCGTACCATGATCCAAAAAGTGCATAGACGAGTGCATGTTAAGCCTTGGACGAAGAAAAGTTGGCTATATTTCAATCCTGTTAAGGCCCTTTATTAAAACAATCCAATCCATGGACGAGTAAAATATAAGGCCTTGACTTCAGCACAAAGATCAACCAAGTCTATGGACGAGAAATGCTGTACCATTTCTCAACAAGTCCTTGGACGAGTAATATTGATTATCACCATTTCGTAGACGAATTACATTCCAAGTTCCAATGGAAATGGTAAGTATATGTAGAATATGGACGAAGTCAAAAGAAAAATAAAATAAAACTCGTCCATACATGTACAAAAATAAAGTGACATTCATTAAGCCAAGGTTGGATATCCTACATCCAAAAACCCTTGCTAATTAAACTAAAATGATGTTTAAAACCTCGTCCTAAAACCTTGGACGAAATAAATGTACTGAATTTACATAAAAAAGGTCTCAAAATAGACCAAACAAAAATACAACAAGAAAAATTCTTAAGTAGGAGGGGCAACGTTGGGGGCGTCCTGAGGCTGGGTCGTGGCATCGTCCTCTATATTGGCGTCCTCAGAGTCAAGACCAAGGAGAGAGCTAGTGGTGGCAGGGTTCAAGTTGAGGACGATGGAGCTGAAGTCCACATCAGGGAACTTCTCAGCAGCATCCATCCTGAAGTCTTCAAACCCTGCTGCATAGTTGGTATCCAAAGCGTCTGTGTATTGCTTAGACGCTTTAAACTCAACCACTGCATCTTCCTTTGCTTTGGAGAGAAGAGTCCCATATTCATCAATCTTTTTCTTCAGGACCTCAAGACGAGCGTCCTTCTCCGCAGCACTGGTCCTCAGCTCCTCAACCAAAGCCTTCAACTCCTTCACCTCGTCCGTGGTCTTGACAGCCACTTCAGCCCATTGCTTCGCTTCAGCTTTCAACTCTTGGTTCCTCGTCTCCAACTGGATCCTCGTCTTGTCCAACCCCGTAGCCTGCCTTGACGCTGCTATAAACTTTGACATGCCCTACAAAAAAAGAGGAAAGACACAACCACGAATAAAAATCAAAAATAGATACAAAGAAAGAAGATGGAAATATTTGCTCAAGACGAGGTATAGGTATTACCTTGAAAAGGTCGTGAACACCAGAGTGTTCAAATTCCTTAAGGGACATATCATAGCAAACGTTTATATCCTCGTCGGTGACAACCTTCTTGAAGCGTTCCCAAGCCAGGTCCTCGTTTTCAATAATGTTCGAAGGGACCATTTTGGAAGGCTGAGACGGGGTTGATACAGTCTTGGACGGAGTAGACTTAGACGGAGTGGACTGGGACGGAGTGCTCTCAGTTGGAACAGACGAGTCCACGTCAAACACTGGCACAGACTGCTGGGACGAGGGAAGGGTAGGCTTAACTACCTGGGACGAGCTGGACTTGGACTTTTTGCCTCTTCAACTAGGGAGATTTCCCAAATCTAGGCCCTTTGACAGCGTCTTCCTCTTCTCCCCAGTCACAGGACGAGATTGAGTTTCAGGCTCAGGACGATCCCCCTCAGCAGCCACGTCCTTCCCCTTGTTCCCTTTCATTGTTGCCATTCCTAAAAAAAAAAAAAAAAAAAAAAAAACTAAGTAAGAATACTTTAAGTTGAAATAAAGTAAACGATGTACATGGACGTTTAAAACTTAGGACTTACTTCTTCTTACTGTGACTTCGTGTGCAATTGCTACGTCAGACGGGTCGGGGCCCAAATTCCACCTAGCAAGTCGTCTAAGGGAAACCAAAGAATGGAAGTCCCTATCCGCGTGTAGACAAGCCCTGTGGACGCGGTCAGGGTGGAATTTGCTTAAGGACGGTCGTTTAACAGTTGAAGCAAGACAAGTTAACAAATTTTTAGTTAATTAATCATTAATGCTGAAAAAGAAAGGGAAATCAAAAGAAAAAGGGGAGCAACTTACCCTCAGGACGAAGGTTTCCTAGGTCCTCGGTATAACGACCAAACGTGTCCCGGCCAACGTCTACAGGATTTCCAGCCCAGAAGCCGGAGACGAAGAAGAATTCCGTCTTCCATCTTCTGTCAGACGAGGCCAGGGACTTGATTAATCTACAATCTCTACCCCTGGCTGTGAATTGATGAAAGCCAGGGGACTGGTGTATCTCTGAAGGCTTGTAACAATAGAGGAACTCGTCCACAGTGAGAGGACGGTCCCTTCCAAACACTTCACCCCACAAAATTTGCATCGAGATGATTAATCTCCATGCATTTGGGTTGAATTGACATATTCCTAAACCTAACCTAATCAACAACTCTCTAGTGAAGGCGTTTAAAGGAAACCTTAAACCCCCTAAAAGGTAAGCCTCATAGACGCCTATCCCAAAGTGAGGGTTGCAACACCATTCCCCTCGGACGGGCAACCTAGGGTTAAACTCGTCTGGAATTTGGTACCACTCCCTAAGATTTTTGAGTCTTTGCTCGTCCGTCCTAGAAGGGATATCTATGGCACAACTATAAACAGTTACCTCCTCCTCGTCCAAAGGACCAGAAGGAGGGGCAGTGGACGAGGTACCAGCTTGAGACCCTGAGGCCTTCCTAAGCTGCTCCTGTACAACCTCTATAGGAAGCCCAGGGACACTAGAAATATACTCCTCGTCCGTGGTGTTCCCCCCACTACTATCACTACTACTAGAACTGTAGCTACTCTCGTCATTGTACTCGTCTATGGCCTTATCTACACTATCACTAGACGAGGAAAGTACAACATCAGCCATCTTAATAGAAAAACTAAGGACGAAAGGAAGAAGAATACCTGGATCTAGGACGAATGACAGCTATGGACGCGAGAAGCTTCTAGACGAAGTTCTAGGACGAGGAAGGACAAGGAAAGAAATTTCGAAAATGAGGGAGGGTAACGGAGGTATTCCACTATTTATAAGGAATAAACCTTAGCATCTGAAGCGACAGAACCAACCAGAGGCTGACACGTGGCACCTACCTCGAAAAACTGAATCGACGAGACTTGTCGCCAATAAGATACCGACACGTGGCATCTTTACTCTTAGGAACTCTCGTCCATCCTGAGGAGAAAATTACTGTATTCCCTTGGACGACACATGGACAAGGGGGCAACTGATGGTGCAAGAAAAACACCATGCCAATTACTCGTCCATAGTGCCGTCCATAGCATGTACAAAGCGATGAACGAGTGGTTGGTACACTCGTCCTTGACCGTCTACTTCATCTGCCATTCACCCGTCCAGGGGAGGACGAGGAAGCAATGAACCTCGTCCGTCATTGAAGAAGGACGAACAAGGTTCAACACTTCCAACCAAGAATCACGCTGAAGAGTCGTACTGTTTGGATCTCAACACAGATCCCGATGAGGTGACTCCCATGGCAGTTATGGAAGTTACCCTCTGAATCCTCCAAGCTCTGCGACGATTAGAGAAATAACCGATTCCCAACACTATATAAAGACCCTTCTACGCAGAGGTATGGGGACTTTTTTTCTCTCTTTTAGAATTCCAGATAAAAAATTGTTGAAGTCTTTGAAGTCTCTTCTTCCTACTCTAAATCACTGACTTTACCATTGGAGGACCCTAGACCGGCCTCCACCGGCTCTGATTGAATTTGGTGTTTTCAGGACTTGGCCTTCAAGATCAGCAGCATTCGAAGACTTTTCAGCCCACTGATCTCATAGAACTTATCAAATATGATATTCATAAAACAGACCATGTATAAATAAGTAAGCAATCAAATTTTAAAGTATATCTCAAATTGAAATAGAGTGTCAACCACAACTGATAATATATTATAAAATTAATTTTCAAGATTGTAAATTTCTTATATATTTTTATTCTTTATCAAATGAGTTATCCAATAAGTCATTTGTAATTTTGTTTTATATTTGGAATGTTGATATTGTGTAGAAATAAAATTTGTGTATTTGTTTTACTTATCTTTGTGTTATTTTGTTTTAGATAGTAATATTAGGATTTGTATAATTTTAAAATTGTTGAATAAGTATTAATAAGTTTAACTGAGTTCATTCTTGATATAAGTGGTGAATTCAAAATAATGCATTTTATATCAAGTAATTTGTTGCATAACTTTCCAAATGACAGATACATGTTGTTTTCTATATAAAAATTTAAAAAAAAAAATTCATGTGAAAAATACGGGTCAACCCGACCCGACCCGAACCCGATTGACCCGAACCCGATTTTGACCCGCTTAAAATGACCTGTGACCCGTTTGACCCGTAACCTGATTGACCCGACCCGTAACCCGACCCGACCCACCCGTTTTGCCATGTCTACTTTCTATGTAAAGTTTGAGACCAACATACTTTTAGGCAAAGTTTCCGGTGCATTGTATGTGTTTTGGACTAGTTACTAAAAAAAACAAGTCCATATTCATTTAAAAAAAAAAAAAAAGTTTATACTTGCGTTTTTGTGTCGGCATTTTCAAAAAATTTAAACATTTACAAAAATCTGGAAAAAAAAATAAAAAAATTAAAAATTTGAATCAAAAACTGATTGTCATTAAAAATTAACAAACCGAAGTATAAAATGATTGTCATCAAAAACTGAGCACACCAAACCGAAGCTTTGCACATATTATTTTTGATAATTGGTTCACCCCGTATCAGATTAGATGCAGACCTTTTTCTTTCGGCACAATAATTTAGCACCCAGCCAAAACTACAATAAAAATACTATCTTATTTACTTAAAATCAACTTAAATAAATCAATTTATTTACTTAAAATCTCTCTCTAAAAAAAAAATTATTTACTTAAAATCATATTTTGTCCCCCTTTTTTTTTATTTTGGTTAAAACCTATTTTGTTTGTCTCGCTTTTAAACAGCCAAAGGCTTGCCGATCAAAAAAGGATTTAAAAAAAGAAAAAAAAACTACTAGCCAGAGGCATGGTGATGATCTTATAGAATAGAAGTCGGCCTTATGAACAGCGGTTTCAGAGTGATTGAATAATATGATCGATGTGGCACTAAACCACGGCAACCGAGAGGGAGTCCTGCGGTTAACTACAAAAACTGTCAAAAGGAAATTCAAAACCAAAGGCACTCTACTCTCTATTCGCGCCGTTTCGTGCCACATTCTGCTTGATCAAATGTCAATTCGGTTTTTCCACTTCGTAATTGAATACAACTTTTTCACATTCTCAGACTCTCTCTCTAAACCTGTATGCTCTTTTCCTCTGTCCTCTCTATATGTTAATGCATTTATTTCAAGTTTTACTAACACTTCTCTAGACTTTAGGCATACATTAATGTTAACCTTTTTTTACAACCGATTTCAAATTTCCCTGAATGTTAATACTTAATCGTGTTCATCACTCACAGTTGATCAACTTAGCAATTATAAAATTTGTAGTGAAAGACACAAAAAAAAAAGAAAAAAAAAATGGACAAGTGGGTCCTATCTTAATAACTTCATCTATTGTTCAAATGTTGAATTTTGCTTGTATATTTGGTAGTCGACTGAGTTATCAACCTTTGATATTGGCCCATGATTAGGAAATATCTGTTGTGACTTCCTCAAACTTATCAGGGATTTGTTTTTTTTCTCATTTCAGATAGAATTGATGTCATAAAGTTGAGAAATAAATGCACCAATTGTTATCGGGACTCAAAATGATGGGGTCATTTCTTTCAAGAGCACTTCTGTATGTAACAAAAAGTGATATGGGAATTCCCCATTTTCATCAGTTTTGCTTGTTTGTTATACAGGAAAGTTAACAACATTCACTTGTATTTGCAGGCTTGTTTTTGGCTATACCTATCCGGCTTATGAGTGTTTTAAAACTTTGGAGAAGAATAAGCCAGAGATGGAGCAACTTCTTTTTTGGTGCCAATACTGGTATGTATTTTCATGTTGTGCTAGTATGATAGTATCTTAGGGTACAACTTATTTTAGTGCTAAAATGTGTCATCTTCTAATTTTGTAGGACTATAGTTGCTATGCTTACAGTCTTTGAGAGAATTGGGGATACTTTCATTTCATGGTATGTAATTTTTTAACACAACACAAATTAGTTGATTTTTCATATAGTCCTGTTCTCTTTTGCATTTATTTTTGGATTCTTGACTTTCATTTTTTTTTTTTTTTTTTGGACAAGGCTACCACTGTACAGTGAAGCAAAGTTGGCAATCTTTATATATCTTTGGCATCCTAAAACAAAGGCACGCATTTGACATCTTGAACTTGCAGATCTATTTTGTTTAATTAACTTATACATTCCTAACAGTTTCTTTGACATAATAATTTTTAATTGTTTCCAGGGAACATCATATGTTTATAATTCTTTCTTCCGGCCTTATGTGGCTAAACATGAAGGGGAAATTGATCACACCTTATTGGAGTTGAGAGTTAAGGCTGGGGATATTGCAATTCTGTATTGGCAAAAGGCTGTGAGTTTTGGCCAAACAAGGTTTTTTGAGATTCTGCAGTATGTTTCTTCTCATTCAGCATCACGGCCTAAATCTGATAAGGTATCCATTGACAAGGAAAAGTAATATCTGCTCTAGGGATCAGAAATCATTTGTTTAGTGCATTCTACACTGTATTCTTCTGATGGTAATTGTTAAAATTGGGATAAGAATGTTGATTACTCATTCTTTGGCCTTAAGCTAATTATGCAGAAACTGTGTATACTTGATCCTTATACATCAATGTTTTTTTTTTTTTTTTGGGGGGGGGGGGGGGGGGGGGGGGGAGGGGGCGCCTTTCATATGGTTTAGCACTGAACTTAAGAAGTTGGAGTTAAGGCATTGTTGTGTTAGGAAAACTTTATTTGTTAAGACAAGGTACTGAGATTGTATTTAACTAAATTTAGAGTAATAACTGAGAGAATATTTGTTTCGTTGCACATCATCCATAGCCCGTTTTGATATTTTTATTTATATTTTGCATTAAGTTTTACCTTATCATAGAATATAATATGATACGTTGAATTGAAGGCCTTCTACTCTATGCATGTACAAGACTCAAATTTTATAAAGCAAATTTTGGCCAGAGTAATTCACAAAGTCATATTGGCTTTGATCTTATGTGTTGCTTCTGCACTACTGCTTTCTGCAAATGCTTGTTTATTGTTCAATCTCTTAAAATGGCTGAATGGTGACTAAAGTTAATTGCAATAAAAATGGATTTTAATATAGTAAAAGTGTATAACCTTTGTCAAGGAATCTGTAAGTTGACCATACACACAATATCAGGTTGTGTCTTGTGAGGCTTAGAGAATTTCCATATATAAGTTTCTGCTGTCCCACACTATCAACCAGGGATATTCTACAGGTAAGCTTACTAGTTCCCAGGATTTACTCTAATTCAAGTGCTCTCATGTTCCAACACATGGCTTCTTCCTGTGTGGGTGAGACAGAACCTTGAACAGAATTGGCTTCCTACAGTTTGGGTGAGACAGCCTTATATACAAAATATTTGGCTATTTGGCGTTAAGATGAAGACACCGGTAGAAAATAGCCACTTTTTCACTAGTTAAAGAATGACTTGGAAATTTAGGCCTGGACGTGATAGCTGTTGCTAGGTGGCTTCCTTGGTGACTGTCATACATAATTCCTTGACTCCCACCGTTCAGTGTAAAGGAAGAAACTTGAAGAACTGATTAGTTAACCTTTACGAGAGGCGATCATTAGTCTTTGCTGACTTGATCTCTCTTTGAAGATTGAATCTTTGTAGAGAAAAAATGCTTGCAACTTTATGGAAGTCATTTTTCCAGGCCTTTAAAAACAAGTTTACTGAATTGTGAAAGAGAGAGATAAGCAAAATACTTACAAAGTAGAGTAATATATAAAGGTTACCAAGTGAAGATTTTGGAGCAAGGAGTCCTAACTCCCAAGGGGATTTTGGTCACTCGGTAAGTTAGATGCAAATGAATATAGCTGACCCCAATAAGTTCACAGGACATTAAAAGTAAACATGACTGTTTTACAATTTCAAGAATTTGAGAATGTAAAGTTATAATGCTGAATGTGATATTTAGAAAAGACTAGATAATGCTATTAATTGGAGATTAAAGAAATGTATACCTGGATTATGCAGAAATGTGAGAAAGTATTGGAAAAAGGGAATTAAATTCTGTACAACTATTTCCATAAGAGTGAAAAATTAGCAATCCTTTCATATACATGAGAGGCATGGGTTACAAATTTGGACAAAGAAGCTACGCATTGAGCTTGAAGTACAACTACTGCAAAGTTCTCCAGGTTACAAATACTATTGTGGTAAGATTTTGATTGGCAATATCTGTTGGCAATGTAATCTACAATATGATTTGTATCCTTGTTCATTTGTGAAGAGAGAGCCAAATCTTGAAATTTCTAGATGATGTGTAATTTAGGCAAGCTCGCTGGAGTGGAACCAATTTCTGCTCAAGTGAAACAGTAAGGTTGCACATGGGAACTTCATTCTTGCTTGAGCAAATCAATTGATCAACCCGAAAGTTTTGTTTGCATCTTGCTCAAGTCTCACTCAAGCGAGATGGTCAGATATTGTTTTTATAAAACATGACTTGGTGAGCAAGATGCGCACAATTTCTTGAATATAGCAAGGCACATCTTACTCAGTAGGTAGGCAAGTCACTCTAGAAAACTTTGCAGAGCCTCCTTGCTTCTAAGATCTAACCTTCCCTGGTTTGATCTTGATCTTGTGCTGGGCTTTGCATTCTCATGGCATACCTTTGATTAACTTCAAGTTCCAAATTTTATTTAAACTAAAAAGTTCATTGCTAAACATTAGTGCTTGCATTGATATCTTGGAATTCATGTAGAAGAAGTTTAGAAGTTTTTGGAGTTCCAGTGGTGAACTCAATACTACTGTGTTAGTTGGGTCTAGTTATAAAGGTTTTGTGAGAGTCTGTAAAATCATTCATTATAATTAATTGCCTTATGGGGTTCAGTATCCCGGAGTGGTGTATTTTTTGTTTTTTGTTTTCACTGAAGATGTTCTTTGGTTTTAAATTTTGTTACTAAATCTTCATGTTTTTATCTTTATTGTTGTGATAGATTTGGCCCTGGATAGATTGTTTACTTATGCGGAAAATAAAAATATCTAGTTGATTGAATATTTATTGGTTAAGTTATAATTGGGTCTAAATAAGATTTTTTATGAGTTCATGTTCACTTAATTAGTTGTGTTTTACTATCCTGAGTGTGATCCACTGATGCTTGAGCCCTGGCTGTCATGGATAAAGCATGGCCCATTAATGTCTAGACTTTGATGGCAGTACTTATGCTTATTGTAAGGGTCACACAAGAATGTTCCCGAAATCTATAGATGAAAAGGTATGATTGTTTGTTGAAGAGGGTTGGGCCGAACCTTAAACTAGTGTAGGTGAGTGGTCTAAGGATGATTGACGTGAAAGCAATTGGAGTAGTAAAGGATTGAATGCCATTTTCATGTTTGTCTCACAAGAAGAGTTTGAAAATATATTTATGTGTGAGAAAAGTAAAGTGGCTTGGGATCTCTTGGAAACAACTAATTAGGGAATTAAAACTGCGAAGAACACAAAATTACAAATGTTAACATCTAGGTTATAAGAGATTAGGATGAAGCTTTTGTGAGTTCTACACCAAACTAAGTGACAGTTAATTCAAGCTTTAACCTAGGAGAATGAATCCCTGAGTCCAATATGGCTAGGAAAGTCGTTAGATCTCTCCCTGCTAAGGGGTTCCATCTCAAAGTGGCTGTCATTGTGGAAGCAAGGATCTTGACACTGTTAAGATAGAAAACTTACTTAGCTCACTTTAAACCTATGAATTCTCCTTCCCTCAGCCTAAGAAAAACAAGTCCATTACCTTAAAAACAGTCAAGGAAGAAGAAAATGGTACCTCAGATGAATAGTGGTTGAATGATGAGGATCTAGACGTATTTGTTAAGTAGTTCAGAAAGATTTACAAACCTAGGAAAAAAAATAAAGAGAGCAAATAGCTACTTAGCCTTTTACTGCCTCCAGTAAGAGTTGTGAATAATCTAGTGAGGAAGAGGTTGATGATGAGGAAGGACTTAAGGTAGCCTATATTAATCTTTTTGAGGAATGTAATAGATAGAATAAAATCTCAAAGCTTTCCCTTAAAGAGTTTGAATGAGATAGACCATGAAAAGGTCTAATTGGTTGAGTCGGATGAAGCAAAGAGGTTGACTAGAAATGACAAGAAAATGCCTCTTTTAAAGAAAACTAAGAAATGTGGTGAGAAAATTGAAAACTGTAAATCTCTGCTAAAGAAGTTCTTGAGTGAAAATTTGAATCAGTTATTTTGTTCTCAGAAGACTAGCTATGACACATTGGTGAGGGATTCTCCATCCCATCCATCTCACACTCCCCCTTAGGGACTAAAGGAAGAATGTCCTTCCAAACGCTGTGTAATTCAGTTTATCCTAAATTGAATGAAAAGGGTTTTGACAAACCAAGTTAAAGCCCTGACCCAACAAATTAAAATCAAAGGAAGATCACTTATGTCTTGTGGTACATGCTCCACAGATGGTCTTTTGAAGTTTATGTATGATGCCTTGATAGTGGAGGCTCTAGACACATGAATGGTGATAAATCCTTGTTGAAAGACACTATACCAAATGATGGTAGAGGAGACACTGCTTCCTTTGGTGAGAGTGGTAAATCACATGTCCTTGGCAAAGTAGCTGTTGATGTTCCTGTTCTACTGGTCCTAAATGATGTGCTATGCATTGATGGCCTTTAGTAAAACTTAATGAGCATCAATCAAATATATTATGAAGAGCTCATTGTACAATTCTACTAAAAGGAATATTCTCTTTATGATAAAAAGGAGAATATACAATTGGAGTTAGGATAGAAACATTGGCAGGGAGGAAGTACACCGTGGTTGTTGTATATGATTTCACTAGGTACACTTAGGTGGTCATGTTGAGAAAGAAAAATCAATGGTTTTCAACAAGCTAAGCCTTTGTGCAAAAAGCTCCAAAATGACCAATACAAGGAAATTTTTAGTTTTAGAAGTGATCATGGAAGAAAATTTAAAAATTCTAGTTTTGAACTATTCTGCAATGAGTCTAGGATCCATAAAAAAGTTTTATACTCCAATTACCCTATAATCAGAATGGTGTTCTAGAAAGGAAGAATTGGGCAATCCAAGATTGGTTGTCATAATACACAATAAGGATTTACCTGTTCACTTTTGGGGAAACACTATGAATACAATTTGTTATACTAATAAAATTTGTGTAAAATTGACAAGATATCTTATGAGTTGTTGAAAAAAAAAAGTTTGCGATTAGGCTTTTATGTGTCTTTCGAGGTAAGTGTTGTACTTGTATCCTAAGAGCATTCTCATCAGCTCTTTCATAAAAAATGCTATTTTAATACACCAAAAACCTACTTTATCATTTTACCACATCATTTTACAACATCTCATTTATCAGATGTTTTATTTTTCAATTCTATACATTAAAATAATATTTCCTACCCATTAAAATAATATATTTACCCAAAACCCAGCAAATATACAAATGCACAGCCAGTGGCAGTCGCCACCACCCAAGAACCAACAGCCACCGCTATAACCACCGTCACAACAACAACCACCACCACAAACTACAACCACAATCACCGGATCCTCCAACAAATTTCAAATCCAAAAACTTGAACCAAAAAAAAAAAAAAAAAAAAAAACTCAAAATCTTCAACAAAACCCCAACCCAACAAATCAATCAAGGACCAAACTCAACCAACCATCGGCGGCGAGAGCTGTGGAGGACGACGAGTAAAGATCGGCGACTGTGGAGGACGACGAGCATAGATCGGCGATTGCCCATGGGTGAGCAGAGGTTCATATTGGCGAGCTTCAATCGGCGAGCTTTGCTTCAGATCGGAATCACCTTCTTCTTCGTGACAGGAAAAGAAAGAGAGAGAGATAGTGACAGGAAAAAAGAAGAGAGAGAGAGAGAGAGAGAGAGAGAGAGAGAGAGAGAGAGAGAGAGAGAGGCGTAGAGACGGAGAGATGGAGAGATTAAAAAAAAAATGAAAGTGAGAAAGAGATAGGGAGCAATGGAGAGATGGAGACCAGAGAGGAGAGAGAGAGAGAGAGAGAGAGAACTGTGTTGCAAACAGAGAGAGATGTGTTGGGAGGAGAGAGAAAAGTAAATAAAATAATGAAAAGAATTATAGCATTGTTATCCGTACGCTCTCATATTTGAGAGCGTACTGTAGCATGTCTCATAATTTTGAGACATTTAGCACATCTCATGAGGGGCTATTTTTGGTGTTTGGTGTGCCAAATGCCAAATATTTGGCATTTGTCACACCTGATGAGAATGCTATTAGAGATAAGGAAAACTTAGCAAAGCTTGATTCTAAGAGTGATGAAGAAATTTGTTCAGTATATGTCTCAATTGGTGGAGTCAATAAATATAGTTACTGACGATGAGCTGCTAGATCCATCATAGGAAGATAGGCTGTGGTGAGCTTCTACTGCATAAACATATTGGTTGATGGCAAAAATGTAGATTGGGAAGCGTTTCTACACAGGTGTTTCATAATGAAAACATGGTTACCACTATTTCAACTTATAAAGCCTCTGATAGTTGAATAAGAGATCTAGGGTTCAATCCTTGCCTACGCTAAAAACCAATTTGTGTCTTAGTCTGATGATAAAGAGCTATCCTCAAGAGTGAATATCATAGGTTGAAACTCTTTAAAAAAAAAAATTGTGAGTTGAACCCACATTTTTGGTTATAAAACACGTGTGTAAATACATGTGTTTAATAAGTTTTAACCTATCTTAACATATGTTATTTTAATGTGAAAAATCTGATTTAGATCCCAAAGTTCTAAACAAAGAATTAATGAATTAACAAATAAATTATTAATTAACTTTAGAGTTAATGATAAAATAGATTTTACAACAACAATAGTTGTGAGTAAATGGTTTTGCCAAAGTGTTATTTTTTGATAATTTGATAGATGGGGAAGGGAGAGATTTGAATCATAGATGTCTTTGTTAGGAGCACTAGTTGCCAATTGAGCTACAAGGATATTAGCAGTTATGAAAAATGGTCGGTTGTCTATCTTTTTGAAAACATAATAGTGAGACCTACATATCCTTGAGACAAATCCAAGTTAGGTCATGTTTTTCTTTGTGGAAAATAACATAATCTGGTCACTTGCTCAAAACTGTTAATGAGTGAATTATTCACTCCAAAAATGCATTACTTAAACAAGGGCACAAGTGGTGAATAATCATAATCTCACGTAAGAAAAAAAAGAGGCAATTTGTGGATTTATGGCAAGGAGTTTAATAATGGACTAGTCGTAGACTCGTGCATTGCGTGTGATAATATTATTGTTTTAGTTATTATTGGTTAATAGTTGGTTTTTCATTTTCTTTCAAGTTAATATATTGACTTTTAAAAAATATACAATCTAATATATTAATTCAACAACAACAACAATAATAATAATGTTGAATAAAATAATATGAGAAGAAAAAAAAGTAAAAATAAAAGATATAATAGTATAATATATATTATATTCTTATATATTATCTTTTTTAATTTTTTTATAACGCAATAGTATAATATTTAACAATCAAAGAGAACAAAAAAAACTTAAAATACAAAACTAAATCGTACAAACCTAACGTAGAGTTATAACAAACATGTTGTGCAAATAGCACCCCATGACTCGAATCAATAATAGTAAATAAGCGGAAATTAAATAACAAGCACACACAAAGAACACAAGAATTTACGTGGTTCGGCAAACTGGCTACCTCCACAGCGACGATGGAGAAATTTCACTATAAAAAATAGGGAGATACAATAGTGCACAAGAACACTTTCAAGAAACCCAAATCCCAATTAAACCCTAACACTCTCTCACAAAAACAATAAGAATAGAAGCTGGTTGCCTCTCTATTTTCTCTCATGCGGCTGCTGCTCACTAGGTTAATTCGAATAATCTCTATTCACACGGCCACCCTTCATCTCAAACCTACTATATATATATATATATGTCAAAGTCGGCAGAAGAGGTTTCCTATTACAAATAGGATTCGGTCAACTAAGGTGACTTAGACTGACTTGGGCTTGCGGCAATTCAAGCCACACAAGGGCCCACTTTAACAAATCTCCACCTTGGCTTGAATTGATCAAGTTACACGAGCAAACTCCTCCATCGCCTCCACCTTAGCCCTTAAGGGCTCACAAGCTACAAACACCAATCAAGTCCAAGCAGTGCCTGAACTTGTCTGTTGGAACTGGCTTTGTTAACATATTAGAGGCGTTCTCACTAGTGAGAATCTTCGACAAAGAAATATCACCAGACGAAACCCATTCTCTAATCTTGTGATACCACATAACAATATGCTTTGTTCTTGCACGATATACTTGATTCTTTGCCAAATGAATTGCACTCTGACTATCACAATGTAGCACCATGCTATCCTGCTTGAAACCAAGCTCATTAACCAGTCCACTAAGACAAATGGCTTCTTTTCCTGCCTCTGTCATCGCCATATATTCTGCTTCTGTAGTGGATAAAGCAACTACATCTTGTAGTGCAGACTTCTAGCAAATTGGGCCACCAGCAAACCTAAACACATAGCCTGTCGTGGACTTTGTAGAATCAAGGTCCCCTGCATAGTCGGAATCCACATAACCCACAACTTCTGTACTAGCTCTCTGATAAAATAGGATACTAAAATCACGAGTGCTTGTAAGATATCTAAAGATCCACTTTACTGCATTTCAATGCTCTTTACCTGGATCTGCCATATACCTACTGACCACACTGACTGCATGAGAAATATCAGGCTTAGTGCATGCCATCAAATACATGAGACACCCAACTGCATTTGCATATGACACTTTAGACATATACTCTAACTCCTCTTTGTACTTGGACACAACTCTGAGGACAATTTAAAATGGGCAGAAAGCGGTGTACTAACAGGTTTTGCATCAAGCATACTAAACCTCTCTAACACCTTCTTAAGATATCCCTTTTGAGATAACCATAATTTACCAGCCCCTCTATCTCGGCAAATTTCTATCCCAAGGATCTTCTTGCTAGCTCCAAGATCCTTCATGTCAAATTCACTACTCAACAAAGACTTCAACTTCACAATTTCTTGCTTACTCTTTGCAGAGCGCATGTACCCATGTGTGACCATGAATGAATCAAACCATTTGTACCACTACCTGGGAGACTTCTTCAAGCCATATAATGATCTCTTCAATAGACAAACATAATCTTCCTTGCTAGCTTCTTTGAAGTCTTCGGGCTGTTGCAAGTAAATCTCTTCTTCTAAATCTCCATGGAGGAATGCGGTCTTCACATCTAGCTGCTCTAACTCCATGTCATGCATTGTCACAAATCCTAGGATTACTCGAATTGAGGTGTGCTTCACAACTAGTGAAAAAATCTCATTATAATCAATTCCTTCTCTTTGTGAGTAACCCTTAGCCACTAATCGTGCCTTGAATTTTTCACCTTCCTTTTCTGACAATGCTTCTTTCTTGCGGAATATCCACTTGCAACCAATAGCCTTCTTTCCCTTGGGTAATTTCACTAATTCCCAAGTCTTATTCTTCTATAGTGACTCTATCTCTTCTGACATTGCTACAAGCCATTTATCATTGTCTTTCCTATTTGTAGCCTCCTTGAAAGTGAATGGATCTCCACCGTTGGTTACGAGAGCAAAACTAACCATGTCTTCAAAGCCATATCTCTGTGGTGCTTTGTGAACCCGCTTCTCTCTACCTTTAGCAATTGAATAAGGCTCTTTTTGTTGCTGTTGTGGATCAATCTCAACATCATCCTTATCACTGGGTGAACTATTCTCGTCAAACTCCACCTCAACAGTTAATTTCTCTTGTGCATTATCATCACAAGTCTCTACTTCATCCTATTTCAACATAAAGGCTTTATCAAATATGACATCTCTGCTGGTCACCGTTTTCTTTAAGATTGGATCCCAAAACCTGTAATCTTTAACACCTTTTTCAAAACCAAGAATATGCATTTTCTTGACTTCGAATCCAATTTAGAACGCTCTCCACTCTGCACATGCACATAAGCTGGACAACCAAAGATTTTTAGACTCGAATAATCAACTGGTCTACCTGACCAAACCTCTTCTGGAATCTTGAAATCTATGGCTGATGATGGAGATCTATTAATAATGAAGCTTGCTATGTTAACTGTCTCTGCCCAGAACACTTTAGGCAACCCTGCATTCAATCTCATGCATCTGGCTCTTTCTGCTAAGGTTCTGTTCATTCTCTCTACAACTCCATTCTACTGTGGAGTTCCTTTAACTGTGAAGTGATGAGTAATGCCTTCCAATTCACAAAATCTTATGAATTCTTTATCTCTATACTCTAGTCCATTATCTATTCTAAGGTATTTTATTTTTCTGCCAGTCTGATTCTCAACCTGTACTTTCCACTTTTTAAATATGCCAAACATATCAGACTTATGCTTCATAAAATAAATCCATACCTTTCTAGAGTAGTCATCAATGAAACTAACGAAGTATTGAGCACCACTATGAAAAGAAACTAATACTGGACCCCAAACATCTGAATGAATGTAATCAAGAACACCCTTACTTGTATGAGAGTCTGTCTTGAAAATGACTCTATACTGCTTCCTATACACACAATACTTGCAGAAGTCTAGCTTGCATGTCTTCACCCCCTTCAGTAAATTTCTTTTGTGCAACTCTAACATACCACGTTCACCAATATGGCCAAGTTGCATATGCCATAATTTTGTGTCGTCAATGCTGGATTCCACTGGAGTGGTGATTGCAACTCTTCCTACAATTGTGTTCCCAATCAATCTGTAAAGCGTGCTTACTTTCTGTCCCTTCATCACCATTAAAGCACCTTTGGTAATCTTCATGATTCCACCCTTTAATGAGTATGAATAGCCCAAATCATCCAATACTCCTAAAGAAATTAAATTCTTTCTAAGATCTGGAACATGTCTGACATTACTAAGAACTCTCACAACTCCATCAAACATCTTCATCTTCACTGTACCAATTCCAATAACCGGGCATGTAGCATCATTACCCATTTGGACCATACCACCGTTGTAAGGCTTATATGTGTCAAACCGATCTTTCTTTGGAGTCATATGATATGAGCATGCTGAATCTAAAACCCAAGATTCCGATAGAACATTATTACTTGATGAAACTGAAAGTAAATTTGCACAAACTTTACTGTCATCTGACGTTTCTTCAGCAACACTAGCTGATTCAAGGGGCTTCTTTCCATCCTTCTTCTCCTCTAAATGCTCTTTCAACTCTTTATACTGATTCTTGTAGTGCCCCTTCTTGTGACAATAAAAGCACTCTACATCTTTCTTTGCACGTGATTTAGACTGTGATCTGTTCCTGTTGGAGTTCCGTCCTCTTGACTTGCTTCTACCCTTATTGCTTGACTCAAACTTTACAATAAGTCCATCAGCCTGAGAACCATCACTATCTTACTTCATCTTTATGTGTGACAAGAGAGCACTAGTCACCTCCTCGAGTACTATAGTCTTTTTCCCGTACATCAACGTCGTCACTAGATGATCAAAAGAAGTAGGAAGTGACGCTAATAAGAGTAAAGCTTTATCTTCATCCTCATAATTCACCCCAAAACTTGACAGTTGGGTGTTCAACATGTTAAACTTGTTGAGATGCTCCAACAGATCTGAACCCTCTTTCATATGCAAACTATACAGTTGCTTCTTCACGTACAACTTGTTCGTCATATTCTTTCTCATATGAAGACCTTCTAGTTTTTCCCAAACCTCCTTTCCAGTCTTTGCTTCTAGGATGTTATGAATGACCTCATCACCAAGGTTGAGACGAATAGCGCTAGCTGCTTTCTCATCCATCTCTACCTATTCTACATCCTTCATCGTTTCCGGTTTCTTCTCCTTCTCAAGCAAGGCTTTATGAACTCCTTGTTGAATTAGGAGATCCTTCATTTGCCTTTGCCAAAGAGAAAAATTTCCCTTACTACAAAACTTCTCTACATCATACTTTGTGCTTGACATCTTTACTGTGTTCAAATAATTGAATCCTAACCTGGCTCTAATACCACTTGTTGTGCAGATAGCACCCCAGGACTCAAATCAGTAATAGTAAATAAGCGAAAATTAAATAACAAGCACACACAAAGAACACAAGAATTTACGTGGTTCGACAAACTGCCTACCTCCATGGCGACGACGAAGAAATTTCACTATAAAAAATAGGGAGATACAATAGTGCACATGAACATTCTCAAAAAACCCAAATCCCAATTACACCCTATCACTCTCTCACAAAAATAATAAGAATAGAAGCTGGCTACCTCTCTATTTTCTCTCATGCGGCTGCTGCTCACTAGGTTAATTGGAATAATCTTTATTTACACGGCTGCCCTTCATCTTAAACCTAATATATATATATATATATATATGTTAAAGTCAGCAGAAGAGGTTTCCTATTACAAATAGGATTCGGTCAATTAAGGTGACTTAGACTGACTTGGGCTTGTGGCAATTCAAGTCACACACGAGCCCACTTCAACAAACACAAATTTATCAACTTAAGCAAAGATGCAGGAAAAAAAAATACTCCAAAAATTATTTTTTTGTGTGTAAGAGAGAGAGAGAGACAACATTTTTGTGATGGAAAACTATGCAAAAAATGGAAGAGAGAATAACAAATTTATAGAAGATGGTGTGAATATGAAGAGACAAAATAAAGGAAAATGAATGGAAAGATGAATAGTAATATTAAGGTTGAGGGTAGTGGGGAGATGAAAAGTAAGGGAGGGAAAGATGAAGAGACAAAATAAAGAAAGATGAAAAGTGATATTAAGGTTAAGGGTAGTGGGGAGATGAAAAGGTAAAGACATGAGAAAGGTTGGAGAAAGTGCAATTATTAAAAAAAAGTAAATATTAAAAAACAATTATAGGAAAATTGGAAAGAAAAAGGATAATGACGTGAATGCTGATGTGGCTCAATGTGAGCACAGTAATATTAAACGCTATGCTTAAGGTTGAAAAAAGTGTAAATGTTAAAAAATGTAAGTACAATTTAATTTATTTAAATTTAAATAAAATATAATATGTTTAATTAAAAAAATATAAATATTTTAATTATATGGAGGATGTGACTGAGTTTAAATATTGAATAAAATAAAATGAAAAGATTAAAAAAGTAAATATATATATATATAATAATAATAATAATAAACACCAAATTACCCAAATCATGTTATGTAATAGAATAATATATATTATATTCTTATATATTATCTTTTTAATTTTTTTATAATGCAATAGTATAATATTTAACAATCAAAGAGAACCAAAAAAAAAAAAAAAAGCTTAAAACACAAAACTAAATCGTACCAACCCAACGTAGAGTTATAACAAACACAAAAATTTATCAACTTAAGCAAAGATGCAGGAAAATAAATAAAAAATAAAAATACTCCAAAAATTATTTTGTGTGTGTGTGTGGGGGGGGGGGGGGGGGGGAGAGAGAGAGAGAGAGAGACCACATTTCTGTGATAGAAAACTATACAAAGAATGGAAGAAAGAATAACAAATTTATAGAAGATAATGTGAATATGAAGAGACAAAATAAAGGAAAATGAATGGAAAGATGAATAGTGATATTAAGGTTGAGGGTAGTGGGGAGATGAAAAGGTAAGGGAGGGAAAGATGAAAAGACAAAATAAAGAAAGATGAAAAGTGATATTAAGGTTAAGGGTAGTGGAGAGATGAAAATGTAAAGGCATAAGAAAGGTTGGAGAAAATGCAATTATTAAAAAAAAGTAAATGTTAAAACACAATTATAGGAAAATTGGAAAGAAAAAAGATAATAACGTAGATGCTGATGACAGATTTTAGTTTTATTAATACGTGGATGTGAAATGATTAGATGTAAAAAACTATTCAAATCCATAATATTGCAAGTGTTTTTTCTTGGTCAAAATCTCTAATTCTTAAACCATCTTGACTCGTGAATTTATGGTGGTGTTATTAACAATTTATACTAGCAATTGTTCTTCAAATCTAAGCTTGATCTAAAATTTCTCAACACATGCATGAAGTTGTTTAGGCAAATCTTGAGAAATTTTTTATGTCCCTGAGTGAACATTTGGTAATATGTAGAAACAGGAATGGAGTCCAAGTTGTAGTGCAATGTACTAAAATTCAAACTGGACTGGACAGTCCGATCGGTTTGAACTTGAATGATTGAATATTGTGCTTAGCTAATCCTATAAGTATAAATTCTCAACACCATACAATTTGAACTGTGTTGGTTTGCGGGTTGATTGTGTCTTCTACTTCTAGTAACAATTCTAGTCCATCAAGATTAACATCCCATACTGTAATGGAAGGACTAAGGAGACACAAGCATTGGCTGCAGTTCATGCTGTGCGTTTTGCCATTGAGTTGGGTCTTGAAAGTGTTGTTTTTTGCTGGGTCCAACAGAGTTTAAGTCTCAGCATTCAATTCTTCATTGGTGTGCTTTGTGAGTAATGGACATTTGTTAGATGGAAGCAAAGTGGCTAGCTAGCCCAGTCTTGTATAGATTTTAATTTTGAATGTTCAGCTGCTAAATGTATCAAACTTGCATACAACAAAGCAATGATTGCTTTATCTTCTACATCAGAATGTGTTTGGATGGAAGAAATTTCTCCACCCTTAATCAGCTAGTGGCTGAGGATATGATCAATGTGTAATTTCAATAATATAAATAACTTTCTATGTTTGAATGAAATATATAAAAATAAAAAGTTTCAAATATATATACGACTAGTTTAAGGTTAGTGTGTTGTAAGGTTTTAGTAAAAAAAACTTATAGAATATATACGTTTATTGAGAAATAATAATTGAATGAATGATTATTACATAATTTATATACTGGATATCTCATAATTAAGACTTCCACAACTACTTGTATGAAAGAAGCCCTAAATTTAAACATTTACATTATTAGAAACAATTTTTTTTTTAATGGAACCAGAGTTAAGCAGATTGAGATTCACATGTCAATTAGAATGGCATTGGAAGAGGCAGAGGAACTCAGGTAGATTTCACCCCATGAAGAAAAATGAAGTATAAATAAACTTGGAGGAATTCTATTAAATGTAGAATTTCGAATTGTGATCAAGTTAAAATTTTTAATTAATTGAGGAATTATAGAAGAAACAAGAAGGTGGGTACCGAATTCTGATAGACAGCATAAGAAAAGATCTAGTAAATATAGTTATCATGAATCTAAAATTGCATTAAACACCTTAAAATTAACTCATCTGTTAAGTTAATGACTAAGTGACTTGTGACTTGTATCATATCACAAACCCGTTGTCCATGTAATCGAGTTAGATAATTGAGTGTGATTTGAGGCTGATAAACGTTAAATGTTCAACTCCTTATCAAAGTTTGCAAAGTTTGTTATGTAAGAAAAAAATAATTTAAGTGTATTAAAAAAAAAAATTAAATAGAAAAACTGTTAATAGAAAGTTGATAAAAACAAAAGAAAGTATACGAAATCATGTATTAATAAACTGTTAACATAAAGTTAAAAGTAAATAGAATTCTATTAATTGAAGAATTTTGAGTTGTAATAAGTTAGAGCATCTCTAGCAAATTAGCCAAATTTTTGTACTGTTTAGACAATGAACAATAACATTTAACTTTTACTTACCTACTTTTTTAAATACATTTTCCAACAGATTCTCTATCATTTTCTCCATCTCATTTAAATATTATTTTTCATTCATTCTTTATTCATTTTTTATCATCATTTATTCTTCCTATATTCATTCCCAACAATTATATTTTTTAATGAAAAGTGTTATATCCACAACATTTTTTACAATACTTTCACGAGAATCACATCACAATCTTATGTGGAAAGTTGTTACTAGTTATAATTTGAACCTACAGCTGAAATTATTTTTTTACTCACCAATATTAGCTAATACCAATCTATTACTTAAGATTTATTGTAAAAATATTGTAGTATCATTTCTTAATTGCCATTTCTTATTTTTTATATAATTTTTCCTCTCTTAATTTCATCCATACATTTCTTTTCTTTTTTCTCTTGGTTTTTTCTCCACCACACACATATCCCACTATCTCTATCTACCCTTCTTTTTCTTTTTCTAGTTCATTCCAGATCGCTTGTGGTAGCCTCTAGAACAATAACATATCTCCACTTCTCCCTCTCTCTTTCTTTCTCTTTCCCTTACACACACACACACACACAAATTTCTCTCCCTCTATCTCACACAAACAAATTCTCTCTCATACACACATAGATCACCAGCAGAGAAATGGAGATCGACGTTCTATACAAATCGACGTTCTACATTTTTTTTTGTTTTGTTTTGTTTTTATCTTGTTTGATTAGTTTTATTTTATTGTTCAGATTTCATTAGGCTTACAAGAAAGATTGTTTTTGTGTTTCAAATCTTTCGATTGGGTTTTGTGTTTATGTTTTGATTGTGGTATGTTTTAGTTTGTAACCGTTGAGATAGAGAAGTAGGGGAGAGTGAAGAATGAAAGAGAAAAGGAATGATAGAGAAAGAATAGTAAATTAATACCACTGGACAATTTTTTAAGATAAAATAAGGGTATGGAGTTGCTACAATGTTTTCTAAATTTAGATAAGCACTGTAGCAACTTCAAAAAATATTTAGATAAATTTTATGTTTAGATATGCTGTTGGAGTGTGAACAGTGGGCTTTTTTTCTCCAAAAAATAGATATAGAACATCTATTGGAGATGCTCTTAGGTTTTCTAATCAAACTTAGGATATTATGGGAGGAGATAAAAACAAGTAAGATTTTTGGGCAAAGCAAACACTACCAATAGATGCTACAATCAATTTTTAAAGGAATGAATATATTTTTTACTGCTTGGTCCATTAGTATTCTTTTAAATTGTAAAAGTGAAGAATATAACTGCAAGGGAAATAACTCTTACACACACAAACGTACACACGCAAGATTCAAACTAAAATTTGACTTCAAGTCAAAATTTCCAACTCCTAACTACAAAGGCAATCTATGTACGATATTATACTTTTCATTTTTAATAACTTATTTATAAAATAGTAAAAGAATTTTTATGATTAACTAACAAATTTGTCTGTAATTATATTAGCAAACACTCATATAAACTTCTAGCAATGATGGTAAAGAAATCAAACAAAGCTGAGAACGAACCTGTATCTCTTAGTTGGACATTGAGGCTTGAGATTCTTGATGATACTCTACTTCATGGAAACATGTTATTAACTCATTGATCAAAAAGTTGCTGCTAATGCTAACAACAAAAGATATCATATGTAGCTCTGTCTGTATTAATAAACTGTTAATAATAAGATAATAGTAACAGGTTAGTCATGCATGTTGATTGTTATGGGACGTTTGATGCCATGTTGATTGTTAGATGAATGTTAGTGTGTGAGTTAGATGCAAGTTTTAAGTACACCTTTAATAGGGTTAAAACATAAGACATAAGAATGAGAAGCCAACCTTAAATTGGGCGGTTTTGGGCTTAACACCTTCCCAAGACCGTACCTTAACTCCGAATCCATATTTTTGGTAGTAAGATCAAAAGGTCATTCCTTGAGAGAACGCTATATATATGATTTTTAGACTATTGCAAAAACTAGTCGATGACTCCATTTCCGTTGTGTCCACACATGGAGCAAGGTAAGTATCCGTACTTTTATTTCTTTTTCAACAAGCAAGGAAGTAATATGCTTTTATGCAATCTCTCTATCCATTTTTCTTTTCACTTTTATGTATCATTTTTGAATAGACCATGGAGCAAGGTAAGTATCCACACTTTTATGTCTTTTTCTTTTTCAACATGCAAGGAAGTAATATGCTTTTATGCAATCTTTATATCCATTTTTTTTTTCAATTTTATGTATCATTTTCGCATAGATCATGGAGCAAGGTAAGTATCTGTACTTTTATGTCTTTTTCAACACGCAAGGAAGTAATATGCTTTTGTGCAATCTCTCTATCCTTTTTTATTTTTTTATTTTTTCACTTATATGTATCATTTTCGCATAGACAATGGAGCAAGGTAAGTACCCGTACTTTTATGTCTTTTTCAACATGCAAAGAAGTAATATGCTTTTATGCAATCTCTCTATCTATTTTTTTTTTTTCCACTTTTATGTACAATTTTCGCATAGACCATGGAGCAAGGTAAGTATTCGTTCTTTTATGTCTTTTTCAATATGCAAGGAAGTAATATGCTTTTATGCAATCTTTCTATCCATTTTTTTTTTCACTTTTATGTATCATTTTCGCATAGACCAAGGTAAGTATCCGTACTCTTATGTCTTTTTCAACACGCAAGGAAGTAATATGCTTTTATGCAATCTCTCTATCCCTTTTTTTTTTCTTTTTTTTTTCTTTTTTTCACTTTTTGGTATCATTTCGCATAGACCATGGAGCAAGGTAAGTGTCCATACTTTTATGTCTTCCTCAACATGCAAGGAAGTAACATGCTTTTATGTAATCTCTCTATCCATTTTTTTTTCACTTTTATGTATCATTTTCGCATAGACCATGGAGCAAGATAAGTATCTGTACTTTTATGTTTTTTCAACATGCAAGGAAGTAATATGCTTGTATGTTTGTTTTGTTGTGAAATGAATAGTTATTTAAAAAAAATTATAAATCGAGGCATTGAGCAATCCAAATGATGCATACTTCACCCTCATCCAAAATTCTCTCATCCTAGGCTGCACCAAGAAGAATTAGAGGCTGAAGGATGCTGCTAGCGGGTATGTTAACAAAAATTAGACATTACATTGGCTAATATGTTCCATACCAAATTCTGTTGTTAAAAAACTTTTATAATAGAATTATTTTCAAAACTTAGGTATAGTTACTTAGTTTATTAGGCGATGTGCTTTAAGTTCTCTAATTAAATTCAAATATATTGCTGCATTGACTAATAAAATAAAAATAGTATTATCTTTTTTGAAGAAAATCAAATTCAATATCTATGTGCTTAAATTTAATTCTCAAACCTAATATATTACACCTAAGAATTTATACCTAATTTTCACCGTAATATTATTATTAATATATTGAAGTTTACGTACATGCTCGTATAATTTCATAGATATAATCTAATCCTTTTCAGTATAGGTACATATTTGTGTGTGTGTATATATATATATATAAGGAACAAATTTTTGGATGAACATGAGTGAAATTTTTTCCAGATTAACAAAGATAATATAATACATAGTTCAGCAAGCTCAAACAAACAAGCAGTAAATTAGACTGTAAACTAGCACTAACAACATGACAAATTACCTAGATATAAATTGCAAATTGATGGAATAAAGTGAATAGGATAGATACATGTAAATACAAATTGTTATAAAAACTATGTTTTATTTCTTTGATTTCATTTTAATTTTTCTTAGGATAATATTGTCATTTTGTAATGAGTTTTAATTATTAAAATTATATCCTTATTTTTTTAAGAGATGTGAAATTTAAAACTTATAAAGTTTAGTAATATATTAGAAAAATATAACACACTGTAATAAAAGATAGAACTTAGAAGATCATGAATCACCTCAAAAAAAAAAAAATTAATAAAAAGAAATATATTTGTAGAGATAAAAAAAAAAAAAAAAAAAAAAAGACTTGTAGAAGTCTTTAAAAAATGAGACAATACTTGAAAAAAAAAAAAAAAAAAATTTTATATTACACCTCCTCACAAAAATTTATATATTTCCTATTGCTTGGGGTTGCAACCAATGAAGTCAAATCCCTACCGGACTGAAACCGAAAAAACTCAAGTTTAAGATCTGAAACTATCAGTGACTTAGGTGTTGTTTGGATTTTGACAAACTCATATCTCATATCTCAAAAAAACTGAGTTTTGTTAACTCATATCTTAAAATTCGTGGGCCCCACATGCATGAAGTTTGTTTGGCATTTTTTCTGGATGTGAACTCAGATAACAAATAAGCCACGAATTTCTCTTCACAAATAGATTAAGCCACAAATTTCTCTTCACCAGACCCACCGTGCGGCGATGGGTTTACAAGTTGAAGGTGAGAAAGATGAGCAATGTGGGATACCTCGTTGAAGGTTGTGTTCAGAGTTGGGAGACTGGGATTCCTTCGTTTGGGTTTCTGGAGTTCGAGATGAGAAAGGATAGGGGAACCTTTGAAACCACCTTCAGGCCTCTTCGCAATGGAGGGATTTAACGCAGTGGAGGCGGAGAAGTGAGGGGCAGAAAATGAGAGGCGGAGTGAGGGTTTGAAAATCGGATGCTCGGTGGTGAGAGAGTGGAGACGTTGCTATGTGCTCAGAGGGTGTTGAAGTTGGGGACAGAGTGCTTTGTTGTGGAAAGGGTGTGAAGAGGAGAGAGAGAGCCAACGCGGGTAGGCTTGTGACTGTTCTGTGCACCTGTTTTGGAATTGATTTTTGTGGGACCCAGTGAGTGACATAAAGGTGAGTTATTGAATTGAAAAATCCACTAAAATATTTCATCCAAATAGCCCACCAAACTGAGTTATAAAAATTGGGGTATTTTTGAGTGAAGAGTGATGAGTGATAAAAATTGAGTGAAGAGTGATGAGTGAACAAAAAAAAAAAAAAAAAAAAAACCAAACAGGGCCTTACTGGCTTGTTGTGCTCATGTCACCGCCTCTATCATCAGAATGTTTTCGCCATATTTCCCAGACCAAATGCCCTTCCTTCTTCTTTTTCTTCAGCCCATTTTGCGGATCTATTCCTAAACTTTTTCTTCTCTCTTCGTTCACGTAGTGCCCTTATTTCATGGTATTTCTTATGATTCTTTTTCAATTTGCCTCTTTTCTTTCTGTCATTTAGCTTTTTCATTTTACGTGTGTGGACGACTAAATTTCTCGGTTCGAAATGAGTCAAACAAGTAAAATAATTTCACAAATGCGAATTTGTATTGATGAAGATGTGTGGTACAATTCTCTGTGATTATAAAAGAGTGATCCTCTGATTCGATCTCCTTGAAAGATTTGTTGATTGGAGTTGTGGTAATGTGATTTTGACTTGAACACCAAATATACTTCAATTTGGCTGAAGAATGGATCGAAGACCTTGGAAACAGAATTACAATGAATCTCTGGCTATGAGCTTGTTAGAAATTCTTTGTTCTTCGTGTTCTTCGGACGTTCTTCGTGTTCTTAGTGCGTTCTTCGTCTTTGAAGATTTGTGATGGAAGTTCTTCGGGGCTTTAGAGGCTTGAATCCGTAGAGCTTCACTGATTTGTGGTTTGTGAGGTTTCTGGAGGCTTTTGAGCTTGATTCTAGTGAACTTTGAGATCTAAGCAGGTAGTTTGGATGATTCCTCTTTGAATGTTCTTCGTATTTGAAGGTTTGTGTTGGAAGTTCTTCGGTGCTTTAGAGGCTTGAATCCGTAGAGCTTCACTGATTTGTGTTTATTGAGGTTTCTGGAGGCTTTTGAGCTTGATTCTAGTGAACTTTGAGATCTAGGCAGGTAGTTTGGATAATTTTGCTTCGAATGTTCTTCAAGTTTGAGGGTTGAAGTTCTTGAAGTTGCTGAAGGCTTCAGGGCTTGATTCCAGCAGAGCTTCTAGACTTCTGAATCTTCTCTGATGCTGCTGGTGCTTCAGATGGCTTGGTGCCCTCTTCTCCCGATCTTCAGATCTCTCTGAAATGCCTTAGGAAGGCTTCTATTTATAGGAGTTTGGAGGTGGGTGAGCGACACGTGGCGAAGTCTGATTGGTGACACATGTCATAGTCTGATTGGTCTGCTTATGTTATCGCTTACACGTGCGAGGTTGCTTATGTCATCGCTTACACGTGCGAGGCTGCTTATGTCATCGCTTACACGTGTGAGGTTGCTTATGTCATCGCTTGCACGAGCTGATGCATGATTGGTTCTTGCATGACACTTGGCAAATTTCTGTTGGCTTCTGAATAGTGATAATAAAACCTAGTAGCAGTACGTGGTGCTTTGTAATTGGCTGTATTTTGTAGACTTGGTAGTGTGACATGTCAGCTTGTGATAGGTCGGGAATTTTTCCTCTCTACAAATGCCCCCTCGAGACTCGTTCACGCACACAGTTTTAGAGTGTGGTGTGAGAATGAGTTTCGAAAACAGATTTTTACACTTAGCTCTTCAAATGAAGTAATTGAAGGTGGTGGAGCTTTCAACAAGATGAGATAATTTTTGAAGAGTAGACCTATCCATATGAAAGGCTTTGATGAGACTAAAAAGGGGTCTGCCTGTATTTGAATGTACTTGCATGACCGAGCCTTCTTCGCAGAGGTTAAGTTGAAGTAATTTCAGAAGAGTGTTCCATGGTACTCGGTGTGGGTTGGTGAGGCTGAAAGTTATTTGCAAGAAGTTGGATGTACTTGCAAGATCGAATCATTTCAGCAGAGGTTAAGCTGAGGTAATTTCAAAAGAATATTTTGGATCGTTGGCGGCGATCACAGGGTGTAGAAGATGGGGAAGATGCGAGGATGGTGGCTGGGTACAACATGCAGAGTCATAGGGCTAGCCTCATGTTTTTAAGAACCACTGGTGAAGTTATCTCAGAAGAGTATACTTCGGATTAAGGCGAGACCATGTGGGAAAGTGGTTGAGTGCGCATGTGTCATCGTTTCACTCAGGTTAAGTTGAAGTAATTTCAGAAACTTAAGAATTCTGGGTATGCTGATGGTTGTGAGAAGAAGACGATGGAGATGAGGTGGAGATGGTGACTGTGTGAAGAAGATGGGGATGAAGCAAAGCGAATGGGTGAAACATACGCCACCATGGCGCTAGCCCTGTACGTTAGGGATCCTCTGGTGTAGATGTTTCTGGGAAGTACAACTTTGGATCCCGGACTGACTGCATGCTGAATGAGGTCCGGCGGCAAGTCATAGAATGCGCTTGTGTGATAGGACCATGCCGACGGACGTTAAGTTGAAGTAATTTCAGAAGAGTACTTTCTGAAACACTTCAAGCTGAATTTAAGTTGGAGTAATTCCAGAAGGTGTGTTTTGAGGTACCAGTAACGATGACCTTTGGGTCCCACTAGGGTGGGGACATGGAATAAGGCTTTGGTGACCATTTACCAGCTTCAAAGGCTGAATTCTGATAAGCTGGTGCCTTGGAGGTCGTTTCAAGTGTTGGATGAAAGACAATTTGTAGGATACCCCAACACTTTTTACCATCTTCATTTACTGCTCTTTGTTGGAAAAGCACAAAAAAAATGAAAGATGAAGCTAACTTGTGATTCTGGTCTTAGAAACCAGCCAAGTTGCTGTTTGTTCCGAACCGCTGCCTCTGTTGGAAGACCAAGCAATTGGAGAGAGATTACAAAAGCCCTGAGCCTAGGAACAGGTGTATCCGCTGGACTTGGATTTCTTGGCCAACCAAATCTGAGGAAGCATGGAACCACAGTGCAGACCTTGTTATGAGTAATTTTATGGACAACTGTGGTCGTTAAGTAGAGAAACAAAATTTGTTTGGATCTCAAAACTACAATGATATTGTGTAGAGGGTTTCTACCGAACCATGAGAGGGTTGATTTCAAACTGATTATGAAGCAATATTGGTTGCTAAGTGTTGAGAATGATGAAGCCATAGTGAGAAATGGCTGTGAGAAGGAGGACTTGAAAATTTGAAATAGGCAAATCTTCATTTCATGACTTAGTGTGTTTTTCTTAATGAGTTCTTGATGAATCCGACCCTTCTATTTATAGTGGAGAGACGAAGAATGGTAGATGGGTAATTGAGAATGGCGGTTGGTGAATTTCTGGTGAGAATGGTAGGTTCCCGACTGGTAGGCACCGAACGGTAGGTGGGAATGTTTGGCACCGAAAAGGGGATAGTAGGTTGGACGGGTGACCCGATGTAATTTCAAGTTCAAGACACACTTGTGAGAGTTCATCTGTACTTTGAAAGGGAAGCCTTGATGGGGTCTGGAGAATAACCTTTAGGGGATCCAAACTAAATGGATGAATCTCAAGTTTCGATCTTGGGAGCTTAAGTTTTGGACACTGCCAGTACTTCGAAGATGTGGATCAGATTGGTGATTTCCAAGTCGCGAAAAACTGAGCAAGACAAGTTTGGCTTGAAAATCTTGATTTTGGGTAGACCTCAACACAAAATCAACTACCTTGGAATTGAGTCATTTGTGCAATTTTCGAGTCTCAAATTATGGAATGGACTCCAAAATTGGAATGTACGCGAAAAATTGAGCAAGATAGGTCCATCTTAAAAATTTTGACTTTTGGTCAAAATTTTTGCAAAAGTCAACTTTCTGAAAATTGGACGTTTGCGCAATTTCTGAGCTTTGAATGGAGAAACGGATCCCAAAATCGGAATGTACTCGAAAAATTGAGTGGGACAGGTCCGTCTTGAAAATTTTGACTTTTTGGTCAAAGTCAAAGGTCCACTCGGTCAAAGCATTTTCTTTCTTTTTTTTTTTTTTGCGGTTCGGACCGGGTCAGATTCCTGGCTCGGTCTAGTCAAACCGGGTAGTGGAAGATGACGTCATCATGACGTCATAGAGTAGAGGTGCGCGTGTGAGGCGCGTGGCTCATCGTTTGGGCCTGAAATTTTCAGGTTTTGTAGAGAAAAGGCCGCTGGATCTAGTGGTGGTCCCTGTTTTCTTAATTTGTGGGCAGATTTGCACAGATTTGAAGGACTAGGTCGTTGGTCATCGCGAGCTTATGGCGGCGCGTGGTAGCTCCTTTGAGGATGATTTTTCTGGGGTTTTTTAGATCGAGGGCCGTTTGAGATTTCTGTAGGGTCAGTTTTGTGAAATGATGTCTGGATTTTCACAATTCTGAATGAGAAAGCCACGGGTCTTTGTTGGACTTATGGCCTTTTTTTGGTCTGCTTTGGCAGTGGCCGCCCTGACAGGATGGTGCCAGGATTCAGACTTGTGAGATAGTGAGCCATCATCTTCTGTCTCTATGGCTGAATATCCTCTTTCATTTCAAAATTTGGTGCAGACTTCCCTGACTTTTAGTGCATTTGAGTCTGCAAAATTTGACTTTGAATTTCAATTGTTTTCACATTTCTGAAATGTGAATGTAGTTCTCTCCACTGGCCGGTTGGTGGAACCATTTAATGGTTTGCTGACTTTCTTCATTTTTCTTGCCAACTATCTCAGAAGTTTTCTATATAAAGGCATGTTATTTGCCTTCCTTCATCACTGAGGCACATGCTCAACCTTCAGTTTTCTTCTCTTGCTTTCAAGGTTTTTTTTTTTTTTTTTACGTGCTACGAGACCCTTTCCCTGACAATTTTTTTTGTTGCTTGCTTTTGTTTTGCAGCACAGTTTCCTTGATCTTTTGATTTTGACATCAAATTTTACGCTGACATTCTCATAGAAGTGTTTGCCTTCATTTGGTGGTTTTGTATTTCATTGATAGCAATGTTCTTGCAGTGACATATGCCTTCATGTTGTTACATTCTTTTCCTGCAACAACAATCTTTTAGTGATATTCGCCTTTTCAACGACGTTTCCATGAGGATATTCGGCTAGGCAACAATGCTATCACCGATACCTATCTTTGAAGTCGTATTGGCTCTGCTGTTGGCAATGAAGCAATAGTGCTGGTCGTTAATGGAACTATGCTAGCACCTGTTTTTGCATGAACGTGTTCCACACTTGTCTTTGCAATGTAGCCAACCAATTGTTCTTATCATGAAGCCGCGCAAAGTTTGCATTTGCATTGAGGCTACATCCATATCTTTCTTTGTGTCGAAGTCGCGTCTCCACTTATCTTTGTCATGAAGCTACGCCAACTCTTGCATTTGTATTTGAAGCATCACAACTACTTTGTCTATTGAAGCAATATTTGTACTTGTCTTTTTTAATGGAGTTTTTTCAACATGAAGCCATGTCAACACTTCATTTGCATTGAAGTCACGCTGACATTCATTTTTGCCATGAAGCCACGTCAACACTTTATTCGCACCGAAGCCATGCCAACATCTACCTTTGTCATGAAGTCACGACAACACTCGATATTAGCACTTGCACTTGCATTGAAGTTGCACCAATTTTCAAAGGCAACATAGCTCAGACATTGAGGGTGCATAGCACTGTAGCCAGACATCAAGATTTCAGAGATGCTAACAAGACTTTGAAGATGCAAGGAGATGTCAATAAAACCTTGAAGTTTCGAGAAGCTCCTATCAAGACTTTGAAGATGCAAAGAGATGCCGACAAAACCTTGAGTGTGAGAAGAATGCTGCCGTGACTTTGACATTGCACGAACATGCTCTTAGAGGAGAGATGATGCAACACCAACTTCAAATGCTAGAGGAAGGTGACGTTGTCTAGATTTCAGAGACATGATGTGAAATTGCACCACTCAGAAGGGAGATGATGTGGTTCAAATTTCAGAGTTGTGAAGTGGCACAACCTAGAAGAGAGACGATGTAGCTTAGACTTGCAAGGTACAAGAAGATGCCCCCATGAGATAAGTGATGTAAAGCATACTTCAGAAACATGGGAGAATGTCCATAGAAGATGGGCAATGCCATGCAGACTTCATTTCTTGCAAAAGAGGTTGAAGATTTTATTTTGTTCCACAACCAAGAATCAACTTATGTTTATCATCACTTCAAGGAAAGCTGAGCAACATCAACTCCTTATAGTCTTCATTTTCTACTACAACAGCCTTTGATCATCATAGTGTGAGCAATTGATTTAAGTGATGCCTTGCCAATCAAAGGGTTCTTGAAAGCACGTTGATGGCCATTGAAAAACTCCTCAAGCTAGAGTGGCAATCTTTCTTCTTTTCATGTGACTGAACTTAGTAAATGATACCAAGTTGCCTACGTACCCCAGAGAGGGATCAAGTCATTACGTAGTTCAAAAGATTTTTTTTTTTTTTTTGATTTTTTTTTGTTTTTGATGATTTTTTGCAAAAAAGGAGGGCTCAGTGTGTAATAGTGGGTATCACCACTAATTGAACCCGAGACCCCTCAAGGGCGACATGGGCATCCAACCACTACGCCACACTAGCAATTGGTGACATAGAGTGGGATTAATTTCTCTTTATTGGTACGCTTTCAAAGGTAATGGAAAAACATCATGTACCCTTGCAGCATTACAGTGGGTAGTTTAAGCTCTTGCCAAGGAGCATTCCTCGATGTTCAAGCGTAGAAGTGTTTAAGGAACTTCCCATTGATGGGGTCAATCCTTGCATCATCATTGTCGATCAACTTGTAAGCTTGGTTGGTGTTTACCCCCTGCTTAAGATTTGGAAGTACATCACAAGCAATGGTCACATGGTTTGACCCGACAACTTCATTGAAGTCTAGATCTATCTTGTTTTCTTTGACAAGCTTCATGATTTGTTCTTTGAAGACGAAGCATTTTTGGATTGGGTGGCCAATGATGTGATGATATTTGCACTAGTTAGGGTTATTAACTTTCCCCATGTCTTCCGGCCGCTTGCATTCTGGCAATTCGATTAGCTTTAACTGCAATAGTTGTTCTAAGATGTTTGGCACATCTTCATCGGGGAACAGATATACTTTTTGCTCATGTTCCTTAAAAGTCAAGCAACGCATCTCGCTCTTTTGCCATCCTTCAAGTCGTTTTTCATTTGCATTTGCTCCTCTTCTTTGAACCTTGACTTCAGTAGTGTTAACAACCATCGGACCATCGGGCCTTTGAGGCTGACCTTTGTATTCCTATCATTCTTTCTTACTTCCTTTTTGCTTTCCTTGAGTATAGGAGAGTTTGTACTTCCATGGTTAGCAATGCTTAACTCCATGTCGTGCGCACGAGTTGCTAACTTTTCAAATGTTCGAGGCTTTATCCCTTGAAGGATGTAAAGAAGTCCCCAATGCATGCCTTGGATGCACATCTCTACAGCAGAAATTTCAGAAAGTCTGGCCTTGCAATCTAGACTCAAAGAACGCCATCGATTAATATAATCAATGACGGGTTCATCCTTCCATTGTTTGGTATTGGTAAGCTCCATCATGCCTACCGTGCGCCGTGTGCTATAGAATTGGTTGAGAAATTCCCTTTCAAGTTGTTCCCAACTATCAATTGACTCAGGTTCTAAGTCTGTATACCAGTCAAACGCATTCCCTTTGAGAGAACGGACAAATTGCTTTACAAGGAGGCCTTCTTGAGTCCCTGCGTTCTCACAAGTTTCTATGAAGTGAGCAATGTGTTGCTTAGGATTTCCATTGCCATCAAACTGCAAGAACTTGGGGGGTTGATACCCATTTGGCATCCTTATGTTGTCGATGCGCTTTATGTAGGGTTTTGAATATGTGAGAGAACTTGTAGAAGAACCTCCATATTGTGCTCGGATGGTATTTGTTATCATGTCTTGTAATTGTTGGACTGACAACGAAGTAACCGAAGTAGATTGTTCTTGTCGGGGAGTGTTTTCTATTTCTCTCCCTTCGTCATCCTTTGCAGATGTGAATTTATGACTATGGCTTGATTCACCAAGATCTTGTACTTCAAGTTTGTTCATTAAAGTTGCAATTTGGAGGTCTTTATCTTCAAGTGTTTTTGTGAGAAGGATGACCCTTTGTTCCATTTTAGCCATCTTTTCTTCCATGGTAGAAGTGTTAGTCATCATGACTGACACAACTTCCCAAAATGACGGAGAAGAAAGTGATTTGAAGTCAGCACGTGAAATCTCATCTCTTGGATTCCCTTTGCTGGGAGAGAAATTGTGCGACCAACTTCTTATGAGGGAAGAAGGGGATTTGCCCCCATACTTGATGTGTTCCAAGGTGGAGATATCCTTGTTGATGACCTTGTTTCTTGTAAGAGGGTTTAAGGAGATGATTGTTTGGACCTTGGCTTCCTTGGTTGATCGAGATTGAAGTTGATTATGAGCTTTAGGTTGGCTACAATTGATTGCACCAATGTAGTTGTTGATGGTAGCCATACCAAGTCTAACTGAAGTAGCTGTTGTTGAAGCTTGAATGTTCTTGCTAGAGGCCATTGGAGCTGGTAGCAAGATGATGTAGATTTCTTTCTTTAAAGGAGAGTGAGATGAGAGGCAGAGATGTCCCACCGGGCGTGCCATAATTTGTGGACGACTAAATTTCTCGGTTCGAAATGAGTAAAACAAGTAAAATAGTTTCACAAATGCGAATTTGTGTTTGGTTCTAGGTTTGTGCTCTTACGCTCTTGTGTTGATGTTTAAATTTGTGATCATGTTCTTGTGTGTTCTTGTTCAAAATGAATTAGATCTAAATTTATGTATTTTATTGTTTTTAATTATGTTTTTTCTTTTTTTATTTAGTTAAAATTGACAAATTATTTATTAAAAAAAAAAAAAGATGTTGATGTGGCATTTTTTATTATATTTTAATTCCTCTGACAGCCACCTCAGATATTTCCGTCGGTTGACTGACGAAAATAACACGCGTTAATTGGTTTAGGGACTAAAAGAGGTAAAATTAAAATGTAGAGACCAAAATGGAAAAAAACCAAAATATAGGGACTAAAAGTGCATTTACGCCTAAAAAAGAAGAAGAATCATATGATTCAGAGCCTATAAATTATTGAAACAAACAGATTGTATATATATATGTATATATGTGGGGACATTTTTTGCCTCAAGGCCAAGTGTTGCACTTGTAATCATTTTGGGCTTCACACTGGAAAGATTGCCTTCCTTTTTTTACCTTATAAGGGAACCAAACTAGTGGTACTCTATCTCCATTGGCTCATCCCTTATGGTTCCCTTATAAGGTAGAAAGAGGTAGGCAATCTTTCCAATGTGGGACAAACAAAAATTGCCTAAGGCTCCAACCGGTCTAGCCCTTGGCCTTGAAGCAAAAAATGTCCCCACAATAAAAGGAACCAAATTAGTGGTACTCTACCTCCATTGGCTCATCCCTTATAAGGTAGAAAGAGAAAGGCAATCTTTCCAATGTGGGACAAATAAAAATTGCCTAAGGCTCCAACCGGTCTAGCCCTTGGCCTTGAAGCAAAAAATGTCCTCACAATATATATATATATATATATATATATATATGACTACACAAAAGAGAAATATAAAAGAAAGATGAGCTACCCTCAAAAGAATAATTCATAGCTATAGTTACTGAAATTTGCAAGACAATTTCAATTATTACAAAAAAAAATCCAAAAATTTGGTAGTTAAAACTTCCAAAGGCCAAAAAAATAAAAGAGTGCAAAGATTTAGTCCATAGAAATTACAAATATATATATATATATAACTACACAATAGAGAAATATAAGAGAAAGACGAGTTACTCTCAAAAGAATAATTTATGGCTAAACCTATTGAAATTTGTTGGAAACATATGCCGAAAAAAAAAACTAAAATACTTAGATGTTAAAACATATGTGGATATAAAATAGAGAAATAGAAGACAAAATTTGGTTATCTTCTATTGAAATCTGCTACAAATGTTAAAACTTCCAAAAGACCAAAAAAAAAAAAAAAAAAAACTTGACTACACAGCAAAAAGATATAAGAGAAAGATGCTTTCAAAAGAATAATTCATAGTTATAGTTGTTGAAATTTGGCAAACAGATTCAAATAGTGCAAAAAATTCATCCAAAAATTCAAATGTTAAAACTTCCAAAAATTAAAGAATAGATTTAGAGCTAAGAAATGATTGAAACATTAAAAAAAAAAAAGATTACATAATAGAAAAATATAACAGAACAATGGGTTGCCCTAAAAAACTATAGCAATAGTGGAGCTGCTATTAGTGTGGCTCACGCATGGGTGGCTAGGTAATAGCAACAGAGAAGATGTTGCGACCGTTTTTGGATTGTAAGTGTAGGGTTTTTGGATTTTTGGGTTTCACGTTTGTTGTTGAGTATCATGTTAATTCAAAGACTTTTGGTTTGCTTAGTTTCGTTTGGGAGTTCACAAGGGAATGAAATGGAATAAAATGGAATGATCATAAGGTAATGGAAAGGATTGGAATGTATTTAAGCAAGGGAAAGGAATGGAAAATAATGGAATGAAATAGAATGAAGTAACCTTGGGTGGATGTTTTAAAATAAAGGAATGAAAATGAATGGAATGTAAGTAATCTTATTTGGGAGTAACATAGAGGGAATTGAATGAATTCATTTTATGACAGTGTTACTATTATACTCCTATTTTAAAATAAAGTGTTGAATATATAGGGGTATTTTGAGAGTTTTAGTAAAAAAATTTATTAAATTTAATTCAATTCCCTCCAATTCCTCCCAATTTCGAGAGGAATAAAAATTTGAGATTTTAAGGGAATAGAGAGGAATGAGTGTTTCCTTTTACCCATTCCATTTCCTCCCACTTAAACTCCCAAATAAGGAAATAGACTTTCCATTTCCTCTATTAAAACTCCCAAACAAGGGAAGAGAAGAATATTCTAATATTATTCTTTTAATTTCTTTTCATTTCATTCTATTCCATTCCATTCCCTTCTTCCAAACGAGGGCTTAGGGTTTTTGAGTTTCACATTTTTGTGATATAGTTGTAGGATTTTTAAAAAATTAATTAACTCTGTTTTTGGGATGAAAAAGAGTTTTTTTTTTTTTTTAACATTTGTTGTTGAGTTTCATGTTAGTTTGCTTAGAGTTTCTGAGTTTCATGTTTTATATGAAAGTGTAGGTTTCCTAGTACCAATCGTAGTAGGTAACATAAGGTAAAAGGACTCTCTCTCACAAAGACCAATGTGAACTGAATAGAATCAAAGTGGACTGAATAGGACCAATGTGAACCGAATAGAACCAAATCGACCTAATAGGACCGAAGTGAACTAAATAGGACCTAATACGACCAAAGTGGACAAAATAAGACCGAACTAACTAAATAGGACCAAAGTGGATAGAATGGACCGAATAAGACTGAATTAGACCAAATAGAACCAAAGTAGATAGAATGGACTGAATAAGACAAAAGGGTACCCAATGGACCGTACAAGACCTAATTGGACCGAACAAGACCAAATTAGACCGAACTGGACCAATATGAACCGAATATAATGAAAGTGGAAAAAATAGGACCAAATGGACTGAAGTGGACAAAATAGACTGAATAGAACCAAATTAGACTAATTTGGACCGAAAATGACCAAAGAGGACTGTATAGAACCTATGTGGACCAAATAAGACTAAAAATGGACTGAATAAAGCGAAGTTGACCAAATAGGACCGAAATAGACCAAACTGTTGGCCCGAAGTTATAATGACAGTTTTATAATAGGGGTGTTATTTATTTATTTTATATCCTCTTTCAAAAAAATTGTTATAAAAAAACATCCTCTTTCAAAAAAAAATTATATTCTCTTTCAAATTCAAAATAAAGAAGAATTGATATGAAAAAAAAAAAAACCGTGAGATATATTAGGGAGTAAAAGGGAACGTAAATTCAAAAAAAAAAGAGCAAAAAGGATTCATGTACTTTTTTTTGGTTAAATTGTTTTTTAGTTAAAATTGAGCTAATAGTAATAGAGAAGCTGAAGTTAATGCTTCGGGCCCGTTCGTTATTTATTGTTTGTATTTTGTTGCTTTTTTCAGCTTCTGTTTAAAGTAAAAATCTTTATTCAGAAAAAAGAAAAAAGAAAAAGAAAAAAAACAAAAACAAAAAAAATCCTCACCACTTAAAAATAAACAAAACAAATTCATTTTACATTTTCATTAGTAGACAGTGCAAATTCAAACATTTCAAGAAGAGACAGAGTTTGGAGAAGAGACTAGAAACTAGTAGTAGCGAGTAAGTGTAAGAATTCTTATAACTGTTTCATCGTTTTTTTTTTTTTTTTTTTTTTTTGGGTTTTCCTAAGTTTATGTTTTTGGTGTGTTATCGACAAAATAAATCTGTATCTATGAACTCCTTTTGTTGCTTCTCTTGTCCTATGTTTTGACTTCTGCAAACTGCGTTTCCTATGTTGAGATTTTATGTTTTGGGTTTCTTGAATCTGTTTCAGGTTGTTGATTACATGGGTGACATCAAACTTGAATGACTGGGGGTTTTGTTATTCACTGTTAGCTCTTAGAATTCACATTTCACAATGAAATTTGCTCTTATAAGCACTAATTCCACACACCCATTTGCTCCATTTTGTGCCTGTGCCTACACATCCTCTCACTCTAAGCCAAAGTATCAGAACCAAAATCAGAATCCAAATCCAATTACAACATTTTGCAAACCCTTTACTTTGCCCACCATACTATCCTTGAAATTATCTCATTCTAAACCATCCAGATTAGTTGCGCTTTGTGCTTCCCGGGCTGCTAAACCATCCAATGCCGAATTGGAGAATAGTAGGTTGGATGAGGAGGTGTTGAGTGAAGAAACCATTGTTGAAGATGAAAATTCACGAAGCCAGTGGAATGTGGAAGTGGGGAACCCCATTGTTCCAGCCAATGTTGTCAAATTGAGCTTGAGTGACCAAGCCTTCTTGCTATTGGCGTTCATTGCCTGCACGGTACGTAGTTTCCAGTTTTTTAGTGTTAATTGTGTTGTGAGGCTTGCAGTCTTCAATAGCTTTAATGGGGTTTCTTTGTTTGTTTTAAGACATGTTTGGTTTCCCCATTAGAATATAATAATGGATCATTTTGATTCTCCATCATATTGGAAGTGAAAATTAATCGCTATTCAGAACAAGATGAAGCATTGAATGACAAGATTTTAACTTTTTCAACAAATTACAGGTTTTATAAGGAAATGAGAATGACATCCAAAGTTATGCAAAATTTACAGTTCCCCTTCCTAACGTTTTATAAATATAAAGATATACAAATGAAATTCCTATTTCACCCTTGAGTTACCCTATTTTTGTGTAGTATCTTGCTTTGGTTGAGTGATACAGTTCCTAATTTGCCTTTGGCTTATAGATGAAATCCTTAATTTTCCCCTTCTCATCTGATTCTACAAAAAAGAGAAATGTTTAAATTGGTAACTAAAAGTTCAAAATATGCATTTCATGGTATTTGTTATGTTTACCACAAATCTCAGGGAGGGGGTTATCTTTTTTGCAAAAATTTGGGGGTCACTTTCATTTCCTTATATCTTAAGGGAGGTTGGGGTTATTTTCTTAAATTTTTTATGTCTATTGTAGCAATGGTTGTAACTCTAATGACTTGTCCAATTAACAACAATGATTTTTTGAAAACCCATAACCATAAAGATATATCTATTCTTGAGGAACAAAATTTAGTACTTCATACTAATCAAATTTGTTCAGGTAATCTCATAGTCCCTAGAGGGGGAAAATGAAAAAAGCAATGATGTTATTGGGAGTTTACAAGGGAGTGGAAAATATTTTCAGCTAATGACTTACCTTTTAAAAGTTTGAAGTAGTTCAATGAAAGTTGGGCATTACTATGAGCAGTAAAATGATTATTGTTAAAATCTAGCAAGCTATGTTACTTCCATTCTAATTTGCAGGTAGTTACGTATCTTAGAATTAATTAATATCTTCTAGTAATCTTTGGAAAGGAGTATATGACAGAAAAAATGGTTATGATTTGAGTATGTTTTGATTTAAACTTGTAGTAGGCACTAAGTGTTCTGTTTTTTGGGACATACTTGCTAGCTTAAATTTTATTGAATTGACTATGGTTTATGTTAATTTTCTTTTATTAATAATCATGAATAATTTTCAATTATGTGCAGACTTCTGTGGCATTTACTAGTCTTGTTATTGCTGCTGTCCCAACACTATATGTAAGTTGTCTTATGTCTGACATTATGTTCCAGTTAAGAATCTCTTTATATTGCATGTCCCAGCATTATGTGTGAGATTTAGTAGGTTTCACTTTTGTCTATTTGACTACTTATTCTTTTGCATTTAGAATTTTAGACTGGATAAATAAGAGTTGACTGGTTAAGTATTTGTTCCAATGATTTCTATAACTTTTATGGCTCTTAAGTGACTTAGAAATTTGACAGTTACTACTTACTATCCAGTTTATGCTGCCATCTTCATCCATCCTCTTTTTGACCTTGCTTCCTTATTGGTCCCGGAGAAGCTGATCAAGTGTATTGCCTTTGGTCCTTGTTAGGCCTGGAATAGGCAACAAGATATTTTGCTTCCTTTATGATCAATTATTTTCTTTCTCATGCTCCTTTCAGCTAATTGCTACAGTTCGATCCACCCCCCATTACACAGTAACCACCTAATCTCCTTCTTGCCAATAGATTTAATAGCCAGTAACAACTCTACCTTTCCTTGTGTCCTGACTAACTGTTTATGAACACATATGATATACAGAAACATGCTCTATATCAGTCTGATATGGAAGATGAATAGTGTCAAATCTGGTTTATGTAATATAACAATAGGTGCTAATTTGTGTAGGTATGCATATTCTTCTAATTTTGATTGCCTAAATAAAAAAAATGATACACTAGGTAAAGCTTGCTTATACCCTACTTTCTAATGGTTAAGGGTTTTTTCCACTTTGTGTTTGTGCACGAGTGTTTGAATAAAGAATGATTAATGCATCATTAGGAATTTGAAATTTTATCTGTATTCACATTTTACACTTTTTTCTAGGTAGGTTTTGTTTACACACTAAATTATGGGTATGAAAATTGGGATTTTAACATTCATGTCATGTCTCCTAGAGGAGAAAAGTTGAGTGTCATTTTTTATTGTATGAGGCATTGGTTTAAGTGCTTCTGCTCTCTCTCTCTCTATAAGTAATAATGATTTATAAAAGAAGGTGTTCTACATTTATGTCACAGAAAATATTGCTATCATCAGCAAATCAAAGATGAGAAATTAACAAGCTATTAGGAAATTTATTTCTTGCTCGAAAGCCTGATGCATATGCATCCTCCACAGCTCTCTCCAATGTTCTGCTCAACACCTCCTCCATAACTGTCGTTTTTCTAATAATTAGATTTCACCACGCTGTTTTTATATTTTGATTAAGATGTCTATCTGTATATCTGTGTCTTAGTGTATTCTTTTCAACGCTCATTTTTTTAGGATCCCACTCAAGCTGTGTCTTGTAATGAATTTTTGGCTTTTTACTCATCTTCCTTTTCAAAAAATTTGGGATAGTGTTTTGTCCTGATTCTACTTCCACTTTTAGTGGTTGTAGGGCATACATAGTCTTGTCTTTTCGATTGATTTTTGTAAACTTACCTGCCCACTGCCGCCCCCCCCCCCCCCCCCCCCCCTCTTTTCCTTTGGGGAAAAAAACTCTGTTTTACCTGTTAGTTGAGACGTATCTGGTGGTTGTTAGATGGTTTGAGAAATGCTTGTGGTGCTCGAATTGTAAGAAGGTTGGCTTTGCCACTGTAGATTATCTCCAGAAATATATCGTCTCACAGCTGTGGTGGGGATTGTAATGGAAAAACTCTCCTTTGGGTGATAAGAATGTTGCTTAATTGACTTTATGCTCACTGTTGGCTGGCCAACATTAATGTGAAGCTTTGGTGGTGCAAAGTAATGAAGAAGCCCTCCATACATGTTGCTTTTGGGGCCATGCTGTAAAAACTGGCTTCTCAATTGCTAGATAGGTGGACTTGCTGAGGGTTTTGATTTATTGTTGACATTAAATTAATTTGATGCTCTTTGGATAATATTTTCCTCAAACACATCCAAATTTTTTCTGTTTAAATGATCTGAGTATTTTTATTGATTAGTCTATGAATCTGTAAATTTTAGGGGTAACACCAAGATCTTTAGGTTCTAACGTTAAAGTCCAGAGTTGTAAAGATATGATTTTGATTATTGATATTCAGATATACTACTGCCTGAGAACAATGTTAGAATTTTTTTTGTGGGTAGCATCATATCATGTCTTAATTTTGGAGATACTGCTGCTATCTGTGTTGGACTAATGCCCTCATTTGATTCTCTGGTCTGACATAATAATGTGAGTTTTCTTTTATGTCCCAGATATAGGAATTCTAGATGGTCTTAAATTTTTATTTGGCCAATACTTCATGTTCCTAAAATTTGCATTATTGATCAGAAAATTAATAATGTTTATCAGACTTCAATTTGCGATCTGTTTCTTGCACATTTGATCATTTGAGACTTGCAATTGTGATAGACATTTGGAAGTGTCTTTATTCTTGCACCTTAATCTGTTAATGGCGTACCAATAACTCTGAAGCTAATTTTGTTTTAGCTTAAGAATTGTGCAAAGCATCTCCCTTTCACGTTTTGAAGAGGTTTTCAAGTTATTATAATTTGGAAATTATAAGGTTCGTCAGATTGAAAAGCTTTATTTATGCCTTTCTATCTGCTTCATTCTGATGTGTGGGATTGTCTCTTGCTCCCCCCCCCCCCCCCCCCCCCCCACCCGTTCTCTCTCCCATCTCTCTTATTTTTAGTAGATTCTGATTGTAGATATTTAAATCATCTGAAGTTTGATGACAAAGTTTTTTTTCCCCCTTTAAACATTTGGTTCTTATGCATCTGTTTTTCCTTTATATCCTTAAGGCAATGGGGAGAGCTGCAACATCTCTTTCAAAGCTAGCAGATACAGCTCGTGAGGAGCTCCCTAGTACTATGGCTGCCATTAGGCTATCTGGCATGGAAATCAGTGACCTTACACTGGAACTAAGTGATTTAAGGTGATTATAAGCTCCCTACTTTTGATTATCCTTCTAATTTTTTTTTTCTTCCTTTATTTCAATTTTTGGTTGTTTTGTGGAATGCTACTGGTAAATTACCATAATTTCTTTTTTCTCTGTTGCACATGTTTATCATAAGCTATACATGGACTTCCTCTGTAATCTGAAAGGACCTTCCTTAAATTGTTACTTGGGTCTCATAAAATGTAAACTGGAACCCTTCTGTTACCTTGACCTTCTTCAGGGTTATATGGTATCTATGTATAGTCCAGAGAAAAAACCAGGAGTCCTGTAGCCCCATCTTGCTGGGTAAAACTCTTCTTTGCTTCTTAATTGGATAGTTTATTATGGAAATGATTGCTGTACTATGTTTTTATTATTCTCACTTCCACCGTTTCATCGATGATGCTTTGATATTAATATATGTTTATTCCATTTGGTGCTCAGCCAAGAGATAGCTGACGGGGTCAGCAAATCTACTCAAGCTGTGCAAGCAGCAGAAGCTGGAATTCGACAAATTGGTGCAGTTGCTCGCCAGCAAACTATCTGTATGCTGCAACTTTTCTCCTCTACCTCAAACAAACACACCCCCCCCCCCCCCCCCCCCCCCCCACCACAATTCTCTCTCTTGAACCCCAAATCTCCTTTTCAATTTTGTTTCTGGTTATTAATATTGTTCCCCTTTCCTATATTGAGGACTGTTATGTTTGTATGATACAGCAATGATTCAAGAGAGAGCGAGCCTGCCCATCATCTCTTTGCAACCTGTCGTTGCTGGAGCTGCAAAGAAGACTTCTCATGCTGTTGGCCAAGCAACAAAGACCTTCATGAATATGATCTCTCGGGGGGAGTTCAACCCAGAGAATGAAGACGACAGTGGAATTGATAGAGTGGAGATTTAAAGGTTTGCTGCTTCCCAATTAAGTGTGGCCTTGTGTACATATTGCAGTGAACATAGACATTAGCTTCAAATGAGTGTGATTATGCAAATGCCCAAAAAATTTTGGGCTAATTTTAGTCATTTGTCTCATATTATTTTTCTTCTTTAAAACCCCAATAAATAAATAAAAATAATAATAATCCATTTAAGTAATGCCTTATATTTTCTTAGCGGTTCCTCAAAGATAATAATAATAATTATAATAATAATAATAATGCCTTATGTGGCAGCCAGATACCCTTTGAGTTGTAGTATTTGGGCCTCAATTAATTTGTATGTGGGCTATATCTTAATCCTACCGGTTTGGCTCCAAGCTTCACTTGGTTTTTGTCTCAACAAGACCTTACTTGCAAGTTTTCCCCTCTCAACTCCCCTATGTTTTTTTCTCTCTCACTCTCTAGTTTTTCCAACCTCTATCTGTTTACCCTCTTTCACCTTTTATAGTCTCATGTTGGTGGGGTGATCATCATTATTCTCCCACTTCACACATATTCTCACGTTCAACAGAATCCCAAGGGATTCTCACAACTTTAGAGGATTCCTTTGTAACTTGCTCCAGACGCCAAATAGTGTTTGGCAGTGAATTTCCCCAATGACACTGCTAGTCCTAGGTTACCGATCTCGTTATATTCGTGTTTTATCCTGACTTCCCTCGTCACTAGTCAATGTTAAGCCGACCACTTAAAGACTTCCTCGGGTGGCTATCCCTTTGACCCGTCACCCCGACCTTTGGATTGGGCCCATTGTCATAGGGCTCGGAGTTCCCTCCATATGTACCATACTTAGCTCCTCTAATGGGCCTTGGGTCCAATTTGGGGTTCTGATTAGGTGGGCTAGCACGGGCCTTCTGAGCCCAACCCTCCACACCTTATTTTATATCATAGTTTTGGAAAATATTAAAACCATAAACTATTTTACAAATTGCTGATGTAGTAAAAGATTATTGATTAGTAAAATAGTGTTGTTTTTCAAATGAGAATTAGTAAAAATTTGTGACATCAATAATTTGTGGCTATGCTAATGTTGATATATGGTATGGATGCTTTGGAATAACAGCAAGTAAACAAAAATTCCCAAAGAGAGAATTGTATTGGGTATGGGATGCCTCAAATTCTTATAAAAGGTGTACAATTACTAACCAACAAAAAATTCTCTCTCCGAACTGAGTGCAGCGAAACTTGAAATGTCTACCTTGGTCTGGTTGAATAACAGACATCCAAAGAAGTAAAACAAACAGTCACAAAGTATACAGGAAATGTATTAATTGATCAACAAAAATAATAAAACCACAGTAACCTTCTTGGCTGACTTGGCACATGGGTATTGGGTTGGGTTGGTGACTGTACCATCGGATCATTCCTGCTCGCACATGCGTGCAATTTTTTTGGGGAGATTATTATTTTTTTTTTGGGAAGGGGATTGGTAAAAAACTAAAAATGAGAGAAAAATGTGTACCTAAACACATTTTTGTTTCATACAAGTCATTGAAAAGGCAACATTAATACCATAACCAATGAAGAGCAACATATCTTTATTTATTTTTTGATAAGTACATAAAGCTATATATCTCCACATCACAAAAACCCAAACATACATAAGGCTAATTTTAAGTTGGGATGCTCAATCCGTCAAGTCAAACAGGTAATAGTTATTTTGTCAGTCATTTTCCAGATTCCCAAAACAAAAAACCCACATAAATCCGAGCTACATCTACCATCTAGCAATCTTTCCAACATAAACGGACAAGGGTCCTGATCAGTGAGTTGGTACAATATACAACTCAACAAAAATTCCTTCTAAATCTAGAGGCTAGAAGCAGAAAATAGCATTACAAGATCAGCAATGAAGGTAATAAAAGCATTCACAGGGTAGAGAATTATCAATTTCTGGGGTTAGTGGTGAGGAGAAGAAAAAAAAAAATTTTTTGTGGCTATAGCATTACTCTATAGTTTTTATGCATTACAAGATAATGCATAAAGCTTGACCCTAGTAACAAACAGCTTACAATGTTTTTCCATCTGCAAACTTGTATTATACATATTCCAGCTCAAGTGAACAACTTTCAATGCAATTATTACTTCTATCCTATATCTGATGTCATCACAGAAATGAAAGTACCAATGCCTCAATTCCAAAAGCTTGTAACAAATCCAAGTCCGATGCTAGTGTTGAAGAATAACCTTTCAGGATGATCCTAGTCAGATTAATGGATGAATTCAAGATACTTTATGCAGAGAGGCTTGTTATCTCGTCAAGGATTCTACCTGTAAGGTTATTTCCAGAGAGGTCTATGGCATTAGATTGCTGCCACAGTCGAGATCTCTTTGTAATAATATTGATGTATGCTTGTGTAATAGACTATAGTTCTAAGCAAAACTACCTATTATCGTAGACCAAAGTACTCAGATTGCCAGACAGTTGGGAATTAATCCAGAAAACTTGTTATGTGCAAGATCTAGGGACTGAAGAATTGGTAGAATGCATTATTGTTTAGGAATATATCCACTGTAATGTTGGACTTCAGGCTTAAAATCCAAATTTGTGACATGCTTTCTCACATCCATGAGGGTAGACTTCTTGAAAATCTATTCCCTTTGAGATCAATGCAACTCTAAATTTGTGCAATTCAACAAGGAAAAAGGAATTTTAATTTGTTATTGCTCAACATTGATACAACGATGGAACTTAGAAATGAATTGAATTTGGAATACCTACTTGTTGTCTAAAGGATTGGCAATTGAAATGTTTGATACTTTGATAGTAATTGGAATATAGGAAAAAAGTTAGTAGTAAAGTCAATGTAACTTTATTTTCATAATCCAGAAACACAATAATTCTATTATCATTTTCAATCACTCTTAACTCATTTTTTGGAGTTATGAGTGATGAAAAGTGAGAAAGAAAATCAACCCAAACAAGTTGACATGATGTGAGTATTATGAAAAATGAGTAATCAATGATGAGAATTTAGCGATGAAAATCACTCAAACCAAAGATGGCCTTAACTTTGCTCGAGTTAGTCTTGCACTAGTTTCCTGATCCAAATCTCATGTCTCGTCCTCTGCATGTGTATTGTGCACTGATGGGCTGGTTTTGAAGGGTCTTGGGCTGGTTTTCATCTTTGGGCTCATTACATTGCCCTCTCTTTTACACCACCTTGCCGATAAGGTCAGAATATTACTGTTGTAGGCTGTGACGTTTAACTAGTTTTAAATTTGACATTTTTTATATATAAATTAAACGTTAACATAAATTAGTTATTACTTGATTTCAGATAAACTATATAAAGCAAATGGTAAACTAAACCTAACCTCCTTCAGGTTTTATGAGTGTACTTTTTTTTTTTTTTTTTTTTTGGGTTTTAAGATTTGTATAAATGTAATAGTTAAAACCATGCTCACTTATAGTATGACTTTTTTAATGGAATATTTTATTTTAAAGGAAAAAAAAAATCAAACGATGAATAAAATTACACTCTTCCTTGAGATAGGTGATAAATGACACCTATTCTTAAAGATTTGTATAAATTAGTAAGCTTTAAAAAAAAAAAACCTTTTTTTTAAAAAGAAAAGAATTAAATATTTAATTTGGAAAGTAACATTATGTAAGGATACCTGCTTATAATATTTTTCATTCATACAAACCTCGACCAAAAAAAGTGACATTTCATTCATAATTAAGTCAAATTTAGATGGATTTCAATTAGCTCAATTAGTAAAATATTTGATGGTTGGATAAGAGATTTAGGGTTTAATTTCTGCCTACATAAAAAACTTATTGATGTTTTGGTTTATGATAAAAAACTATTATCAAGAGTGAATTTTATAGGCTAAACTCTCTTATAAAAAAATAAAAATAAAAAAACTCCAAAGAGTTGACAAAAAACCAAAAGAAGTCAAATTTAACCAAACCTAGGTGAGTTTGACTTGTTTTATATAAATTACCTTCTTTTTTTTTTTTTTTTTCCGTTAAACTCATAGTAAATTTACCTTAAAATATTAGGAAAACAACAAAAACAAAAATTACCTTAAAATATTAGGAAAAAAAACAAAAACAAAAACACCTTAAAATAAAACCAACTCCAGTGAACTTGGCTGTGATTTTGATAAACATTGACTAAATTTAATAGCTGTTTGATAAAGAACCCAAACCAGGTGTCTCCAAACTCCAAAAAGCTGTGACTGTGTCAACACCACCCCTACAAAAAATGAAGGCCATAGTGATAACCAGTCCCGGAGGCCCAGAAGTGCTGAAAATACAAGAAGTTGATGAACCCCAAGTCAAAGACGATGAGGTTCTCATCAAGGTCGAGGCCACAGCGCTGAACCGTGCTGATACGTTTCAGAGGAAAGGTGTGTATCCACCACCCAAAGGTGCCAGTGAGTACCTTGGTCTTGAATGTTCTGGGACCATTGAAGCTGTTGGTAAAGCCGTTTCCAAATGGAAAATAGGCGATCAGGTCAGTTTTTCTCGAGAGTTTGTTCATTACTTCATTTCTTTCTTGGGTTTTGTGTGTTTGATGGGTTTTTTTCTTTTGGTTGATGAGAAAATGAGAAGGAAAAATGGAATATTGGGTGTGTTTAAAGGTTGAAAATTTGAGGGAATTATTTGGATTTAGCTTGGTTGAGGTCTAGTGGGTTTTTCTTTTTTCTGTTTTTCTTTTATCTTAGAATAATGTTTTGGAAAGTTTCATGTAATGAAGAATCTGAGGCACAGCCCATAAATTAGTTTTGTTTGGTTAATGGTTATTTATGATAATTGAATATAATTCTCCTTGGAATTTGGAAAGATAATACGATTGTGCTATTTTGATCAATGTAGACTTGTTTGAATTTAAATGGGAAACATAATGTATTGCACTTAAGAAATTGTACTTTTTTTTTTACAAGAAAGAAATTGCACCTAAATTTTGTTCATTGATGGTCCAAAAAACTTAAGTTATGAGATGATGAATGTAATCATTTAACTAATATTGCAACACTCCTCTCATGTGCGGGTCGAATGCTTTATATTTTAAATGGAAGGTTGAGTGGAGACGTTCTCAAACTACTTGTTATGATGCCATGATAAATTACTGATCATGCTGAAAGCTTCAGTTATTAGAAAATGGTAAATTTAATCATTTAACTAATATTCTAACGATATATATCATGCACATGTTCCTTGGACTTTTCTGGTTCATTTTGTATTTTACAATACTTTAATTGTGGTGAAGAAAGTTATGACCAAGGATTCAAGGCTTTGTGCGTCTTTATAGCTTAAAATTGAGAAGAGAAAACAGATAGGGAAATTAGATCATTTTATCAGATACAGTAATGTAATTATAAGTTAAGGGAAGTATTTGAATTCAGCTTGGTTGAGGTCTAGTGGGTTTTTCTTTTTCTGTTTTTGTTTTTTCTTAGAATAATGTTTTGGAAGGTTTCATGTAATGAAGAATCTGAGACAAAACCCATAAATTAGTTTTGTTTGGTTAATGGTTATTTATGATAATTGAATATAATTCTCCTTGGAATTGGAAAGATACTGTGATTGTGCTATTATGATCAATGTAGACTTGTTTGAATTTAAATGGGGAACATAAGTATTGCACTTAAGAAATTGTACTTAAGTTTTGTTCATATGATAAATTATTAATGGTCCAAAAAGCTTAAGCTATGAGATGAAGAACTTGATCATTTAACTAATATTGCAACACTCCTCTCATGTGCAGGTCGAACTTAATCATTTAACTAATATATATCATACACATGTTCCTTGGACTTTTCTGGTTCATTTTGTATTTTACAGTGCTTTAATTGTGGTGAAGAAAGTTATGACCAAGGATTTAAGGCTTTGTGTGTCTTTATAGCTTAAAATTGAGATGAGAAAACAGATAGGGATATTAGATTATTTTATCGGATACAGTAATGTAATTATAAGTTAATGGGTTTAGTTACGCAACACCAAAACTCTTTGGTAGGCCAGCTACTTTTTAAGCCTTATAATACTATTCTTCCATCAAAATGATGCAATGCTTTTTTTTAAATATAAATCAGAGTATATGAGATTTGAGCCACTGTAGAGTGGTTCTTTGATGGTGCTTACAGGTAGAGTTGGCCGTTTAACATGATTTAATAGCAGTAGTACACTGTATCAAATTAACTAGTCATAATATATAGGTATGTGCTCTTCTTAGTGGAGGAGGGTATGCCGAGAAGGTTGCTGTTCCAGCTGGACAAGTTCTTCCTGTGCCACCTGGTGTTTCTCTCAAGGATGCTGCTAGCTTACCTGAGGTGGCATGCACTGTTTGGTCAACTACTTTTATGATGAGTCGGCTATCTGCTGGGGAAACATTTTTGGTAATTTCTAAGCCAACTTTCTCCAATTTCACTTTATGATTATGTAGCATAATTTATGGTCCCAATCTTAAATGGTTCAAAATCACATGGACCATCTTGAGCAGCTTTTTTTTTTTTTTGGGGGTTAAATATTATAATACACAATTTTCTCTTAAATTTTTTCGTTCCCACATGAAATCTGAAATGCCTATGGTAACAACATATATGTGATTGATAGTATTAACCACTGTGTATGATACATGCTCTAAACGATAATTTCTATTTTATTTTATTTTATCAAGATGGTGCCTCCAATGTGTAACTGATTGATATAAATTTTCAGGTTCATGGGGGCTCAAGTGGTATTGGTACATTTGCAATTCAGATGGCAAAATACCAAGGGGCAAAAGTGTTTGTTACTGCAGGTCCAGTGTCACTTTTCTTATGATGCATAAGCTTAGTGTCCATGTATTCATATATTTTTAGATTGTTAATGGCAGGGAGTGATGAAAAATTAGCTGTTTGCAAGGATCTTGGGGCTGATGTGTGCATCAATTACAAGACAGAGGACTTTGTTAAAAGGGTAAAGGAAGAAACAGGTGGAAAAGGTATTTTCTTTAATATTGAAAAATCTTTCCTCAATGTTTATAGAGATTGATGTTTTTATTATTATTCTTTTTGCAATGATTATTAGGTTAATAGCTAACTAAATGTTCAATGGCAGGAGTTGATGTTATTCTGGATCATATTGGAGCATCCTACTTAAAGCAAAACCTTGAGAGCTTAAATTTTGATGGGAGGCTTTTTATTATTGGAACTATGGGTGGCTCTGTTACAGAGATCGATCTCCGTGCTCTTCTTTCAAGGCGCCTCACAGTGCAATGTATGACACTTGATATCGGGTCTTAGTACCATAGCTTTGGAGTTGGATAAATTTGTTATCGCTCATTCTCTTTTGTTTTAAGTTATATAATATGTACAACTGCTGAATCATTCAACCATTTTAGATGTCATGTTTTACTTCTTATGTATGAATATATTTCTGTCATGATAATGATTTATGACATACATATTGATATATGGGAAGTAAAACATGACATCTGAATTGAGGCTCTGTGTTGGAATGTACGATCTGTGTAAACCAAGCTGTATAATATTGAAACTGGGTAAACTTACAAACCAACAATGCTATAGTAAATTTTTTGAAGGATGCACCATCACTACAATGTGAATGTTGCTGGGTACTAAGAAAATTATGCCATCAAGGGGGAAACTATATTTACCATAAATTACTTTCTAAGTTGGAGTTTGGAAAACCATCTCTAGATCACATTCTAAGTTCTGGAAATTGTTGTTGGCTGTTCCTAACAAGTATGTCCAGTATGAGTGTTTTTTTTTTTAGGTTGAGAAAAAGTGTGGAGCGGGATCAGAAAACGTGTCCAAAACATGAAGTATTTCATTCTAATTTCTGGAAATGGTTGTTTGGCAGTTCCTATTAAGGATTTCCTGTATGAGTATACTTCTTTTTGGGTTGAGAAAAAGGAGAGGGAGGATGAAAAAATCTATCCAAAACATGAAGGAATTCAGGTTCCCTAATGTTTTCACAATAAATGAACCTCTTTAATTTTGGCTCTGAAGACTTTTCTTAATTTTTTGTCCATCTTTTTGTTAGGATTCTTTCTGCATTCATAATTATGCAAATTCTCTCACATCCTTTTTTATCCTTTAATTATTTGACATGTATCTGTTTTACATTTCATCCTGCATATCTACTATGGATAGTTCCAAATTTGATGGTAAAAGTAATTTTGTATAGATAAATGTCCTATTGAGAAGTGTTTTTTTCCCCCTGATTATAAAACACTTTCTTAGTATATGCTTTTTGTTTCCCTGCATATAATTATTGTCTTCTTCTTTTTTCCTTTTTATTGTATGTAGCGGCTGGCTTGCGATACAGGAGTACAGAAAACAAAGCAGTGATTGTTAGTGAGGTTGAGAAGAATGTTTGGCCTGCAATTGTGGCAGGCAAGGTGAAGCCAGTGATATACAAGTATTTCCCATTATCGGAAGCAGCAGAGGCTCACCAGCTCCTGGAAACTAGCGTTCATATTGGAAAGATACTGCTCGTTCCTTGATTTAGTGGATATTCTTGTGGCTCACATGGTTGATATGGTTATAAGACCTTTTGCGTATATGTTGTGGCAATGCTTTTATATGTGTCTTTTGTCTTGTAATTTGGGAACAAAGCAACTTAACTGCAATGGATTTTGGACGTTCCATGTTACCTACCTACGTTGAATAAATTGAATTTGTGCTTTCTAATAGTAGCAAATGACATGATTGAATCTAGTTCATATTTTAAAGTTCAATAAGGTATTTGAGGGTATGTTGGGTGAAAAAAGAGGAGAGAAAATAGTTGGGTGTTGGTTTTTTTTTTTTTTCTATTTGGTTGTAATTAGCTCAATTGATAAAATATTTTAATGTTGAATAATAGAGTTTTTCCGTATCTATAAAAAAAAAAAAAAAAAAAAAAGGTGAAAAAAGACGTGGCTGGTTGTTTTCCATTCGGTCCCACAAATACAAATTTTCCTAATTAATGAGAGAATGGAAACTGGAAAGGAACATAAGCTGGCCAAGCTCATCCATTCCAATGTCTCTCTAGTCTTTACCGGCCAGAAAATTATGAAACTCCTCCAATTTGCAACCATGCTTTGCAAAAAGAGTATTAGACAAAAATTCTGCACACAGGGAATGTGATCTAACCATCTTTCATAAAAGACGGAAGAAGATGGTAATGTAAATAATGGCCCTTCAAATGAAAAGAAGGAAAGCAAAAATGAGAAGTAATAGAGAGAATTACAATGAGCTACTACCCCTCACTTCCATTGCCAAACCCATCACCATCAATGAGCTTTACTATTGCACCATCAAGCTGTTGCAAAGGGTTTGTACATACACACACTGAGTGAAAACAACTGAAGTTACAATCACGATTTCACTTGTTTGCACTGGTTTACACAATGTCAATATTTTGCACGCAGCAGCTAATATCATGTCGTGTTTTCAAAACATAATTTTATATCATTTTATGTGATGGGAGTGTGCAGCAAAGAGTGTGTAACAAGGATTTAGCCTTTTACAAAATTTCCACACTTAATCATGAGTGTGAGTGTGTTAGGTAAAGTGCACTAATCAGTGCTCGTTTAGTCGTTACCTTTAGCCAAATGAGTGTGTCCAAGACTCCAAACTCGAAAGCTGTGTGTAAAGTCAACGCCCAAAAAATGAAGGCAATAGTGATATCCAGTCCGGGGGGGCCAGAAGTGCTGCAACTACAAGAAGTGGATGAGCCAGAACTCAAAGACGACGAGGTTCTCATCAAGGTCGAGGCCTCGGGGCTCAATCAGGCTGATACGGTTCAGAGGAGTGGCGCGTACCCACCACCCAAGGGTGCAAGTCACTACCTTGGTGTTGAATGTTCTGGGACCATCCAGGCCCTTGGTAAATCCGTTTCCCGCTGGAAAATCGGTGATCAGGTCTGTTATTTTCATTTCCCATGTTCATTTTATGAGTTTTTACCTTCTCTTGGAATGAGAAGGGAAAATGGAATATTGGGTTTGTTGATGATAGTTGGTCAAAGTTTAGCTCCAAACATTTCGAGTTATTTTTTTTCAATCCATTATGGGCCGATGATTATAAAACTATATATGAGTATTATTTAAGTAAGTTATATGATTTATTAAAAAGTTTGTGACTAAAACTACATATGTATAGTTTCTTTAGTTACAATATAATTGGTTAGAAAAAGATGGCTCTAAAATGGTTAACCTCTCCATTTGTTTTCGAAGACTCATTTTTCTGGAAAACATTTTCTAGAAAAGTTGTCTCGTGTTTGGTTGTGACCTTGAAAATGAGCTAGAAAACACTTATGTGGGTGGAATTTATTTGTGATGGTTTGTTGAGTATGTGATGGTCCTGAAAACGTTTTATATCTGCCATATTGGGGTCGTTTTCTGTTGACCATGAAAAACATTTTTCTACTATTTACATTTTCTGATCTGACTTCGAAACCTGTCTCAACTTTACCTTACAATTAAAAGTTACAAGAAGTCAAAAATCTCAGGTGTTGCATCCCACTTCTTGGTAGGTCAGCCACTTGTGTTAATGCAATGCTTCTTTGTTCTAATAAATCAGAGTATAGGAGAGTTGAGCACTGTAGTATGGTTCTTTGAGGGTGCTTACAAATAGAGTAATCATTTTAACATGATTGAATTGTATTAGTACACCGTATCAAATTAACTAGTCGTGGTGTGTGTATATATATATAGGTATGTGCTCTTCTTAGTGGAGGAGGGTATGCCGAGAAGGTTACTGTTCTGGCTGGACAAGTTCTTCCTATCCCACCTGGTGTTTCTGTCAAGGATGCTGCTAGCTTACCTGAGGTTGCATGCACTGTTTGGTCAACTGTTTTTATGATGAGTCAGCTATCTGCAGGGGAAACATTTTTGGTAATTTCTGAGCCTTTACGATTATTTAGTGTAATTTATGGTCCAATTTACAAATGGTTTGATAATTTATGTACAATACAAAGTTAAAATGATAATTTCTATCTTTTTTGTTTGTTGCAACATGGTGTCTCCAATGCAAAACTGATAATATTAAAATTCAGGTTCATGGGGGCTCAAGTGGTATTGGTACATTTGCAATTCAGATAGCTAAATACTATGGAGCAAGAGTGTTTGTTACTGCAGGTCCAGTATCACTTTTCTTCTAATGCATAAGTTTGGTTTCCAAGTATTCATACATTTTTAGATTGTGATTGGCAGGGAGTGATGAAAAATTAGCTGTTTGCAAGGATCTTGGGGCTGCTGTGTGCATCAATTACAAGACAGAGGACTTTGTTAAAAGGGTGAAGGAAGAAACAGGTGGAAAAGGTATTTCCTTTAATATTAAAACCTCACTTTTCCTCAATTTTTATAGAGATTAATGTTTTTCATTATTCGTTTTGCAATGATTATTAGGTGATAAAAAAAAGAACAACTGACTAAATGTTCAATGACAGGAGTTGATGTTATTCTGGATCATATTGGAGCATCCTACTTAAAGCAAAACCTTGAGAGCTTAAATTTTGATGGGAGGCTTTTTATTATTGGAACTATGGGTGGCTCTGTTACAGAGGTCGATCTCCGTGCTCTGCTTTCGAAGCGCCTCACAGTGCAATGTATGACACTTGATATCAGGTCTTAGTACCATAGCTTAGGAGTAGAATGAATTTGCTATCCTCATTCATTTTTGTTTGAAGTTTATATTTCTGTCATGATCATTCAACCATGATCATGACAGAAATATATTCATTTATGGGAAGTAAAACATGGCATTTGAAATGTAGCTCTTTGTGTTGGAATGTATGATCTGTGTAAACCGAGCTACATAATATAGATACAAGGTAAACTTACTGACCAACAATGCTATAGTAAATTATTTGAAGGATGCACCGTCACTAGAACGTGAACATTGCTGGGTACCAAGAAAATTATGCCATCAAGGGGTTACTGTATTTACCATAAATTACTTTCTAAGGAGGAGTTTAGAAAACCATCTCTAGATCACATTCTAAGTTCTGTAAATTGTTGTTGGCTGTTCTTAACAGGTATGTCCAGTATGAGTATTTTTCTCTTTAGGTTGAGAAAAAGTGTGGAGGGGGGATCAGAAAATGTGTCCAAAACATGTAGTGTTTCATTCTAAGTTTTGGAAATCGTAGTTTGGAAGTTCCTATAAAGGATTTCCTGTATGAGTATTTTTAATTTTGGGTTGAGGAAAAGGAGAAGAGAGGGAGGGGGGAGGGAGGATGAAAAAATCTATCGAAAACATGAAGGAATTCAGGTTCCCTAATGTTTTCACAATAAATGAACCACTTTAATTTAGGCTCTGAAGACTTTTCTTGATTTTTGTCCATATTGTTAGGATTCTTTTTGCATTCACAATTATGCAATTTTATTCTCTCATCATCTTTCATTATCCTCTAATTATTCATCATGTTTCTATTTTACATTTCATGTTGCATTACTGCTATGTATAGCTCCACATTTGATGGTAAAAGTCATTTTGTGTGGATAAACGTCGTATTGAGAAGTGATTTTTTTCCCTGAGTAAATACTTTCTCAATGCTTTTTTTCAAGCATATGATACTCTCTCTCTTTCTCTCAATATTGTATGTAGCGGCTGGCTTGCGATACAGGAGTCCAGAAAACAAAGCAGTGATTGTTAGTGAGGTTGAGAAGAATGTTTGGCCTGCTATAGTTGCAGGCAGGGTGAAACCACTGATATATAAGTATTTCCCACTATCTGATGCTGCAGAGGCTCACCAGCTCATGGAAAACAGTGGTCACATCGGAAAGATACTGCTTGTTCCTTAATTCAGTGCATGATCTTGTGGCTCAGATGGATGATGATATGGTTTTAAGACCCTGTGCATATGTGTTATAGTCTTGTAACTTGGGAACAAAGCAAGCTTAACGGTAATGGATTTTGGATGTTCAGATTTACCTACCTACTTTGAATATATAAAAAAAATCCTGTGGAATTGAGTTGTGCTTTCTAATATTAGCAATGACATTATTGAATCTAGTTCCTATTTTAAAGTTCAATAAGGACTTTAAGGATATGTTTGGTTTGGGTGAAAAGAGAGGAGAGAATATGGTTGGCTGTTGGTTTTTCCTCTATTTGGTTGGACTGAAAAGGGGTGGAAAAAGGGAAGACCAGGTGTTTGCCGATCGGGTCTAATACAAATCTGCCCAATGAATGAGAGAAAATGGAAAGGAAAATAAGCTAGCCAAATGAAATATCAAATTTTTCCTACCCGTTAAAAATGTCTCTTAGTCTTTACTGGCCGAAAAATTATCAAACTCCTCCATTTAGCAACCAAGCTTTGGACACAGTATTAGATAGCAAAAAAAATTGCACACAGGGAATGTGATCTAACCATCTTTCAGAAAAGAAAGAGGGAAGATGGTAAACTTAGACAATGACACTACAAGTGGAAGGAAAGACAGAACGCAAAAATGGGATGCAACAGAGAGAAATACAATGAGCTGCTAGCCCTCACCTCAATTGCAAATCCCATCACTGGCAAAAAGCTTTACAATTGCACCTTCAAATGGATAGATTCCCACCACCCAAAATGATGCCACTAATGCCATGTAGGATTTTCTATACTCTATATACGTGGCGTGCCACATAGGAGTCTTTTTACTTGCCCTAGTGTTAAACATCAATAAACACAAACCTTCAAATTATTGGTTTAATTTGCAGCTAAGTGGTTCTCCAATAAGTTGAAAGAAAAAGGAGGATGCAAGACACTATATGAAATAGAAATTGTAAATATATCTTGCTTATAAGTTCAAATAAAAGGGAGTACAAAATATAGAAGTAAAAAACCTTGAAAAATTGGAGATTGACTGGCTTAAAAAGCTTATTTTGGTTATGACACCTAGACTAATCAGAGCATATCAAGAAAACTGTCCGAAGCACCAAAGTGTCTTGTGAGTTGTGATCAGGGATCTGTTTGCTTTGATTTCTCCTCTAAAGCAGTAATTGAAACATTCAAGCACTGCAAAGAACTTCAAGTGCTAAGCTTTTTAGCACTTGAGGGCATGGGTCACTAAATTTAGTAGTGGAGATTGGGATTGCACACCACTCCTGGCCAATGCAAGCCTGCAAATCCTCAATATGTGAGAATCAACACTAAGCAAATAATTCAGAAGACAAGCTTAGGCCGAAGTGAGATAGGCTGCTCATACACTCTATATCAGACTCTAGTCAGGTTCCAAATCTATGTTCTTATATCCATATCTATATGCTATATATAAAAATAGAAGTGTAACATTTAATGTTACTATACTCCAATTGTGCCACATTAGCTACCACAACATCAGTAGCATTATCATTCTTTTCTTATTTATTTTTTACTCCTTTTTTTTTTCTTTTTTTTACAATATTATATAAATGAATAGATGAAATTCACACATTCATCTTGAGCTTGGGTGGTTTTAACTATACATATATCTTTGCCTTTATAAATTAATCTAATTTAATTTAGAAGTTTATAACTAAAAATTGAAATGAAGGAAGAATCAAAAAATTTGCCATTAAATATTCATCTACTTTGATTTAGATGTTTATAACTAAACATTGAAATCAATGAAGAATAAAAAGTAAAAGATATTTTCTATACATATTCATCTTAGGTGGTTTTAATTTTACATATGACTTTGCCTTTACATATTCATCTACTTTAACTCGATGTTTATAACTGAATAATGAAATCAATGAAAATATTGTTTATAAAAAGGTATTTACAAATCTTGCTTAATATTTGATGGTGGAGATGATACAACCTGTTGGAACATTTTAATATTAATTAATTAAAATTGATTTATATTCAACATAAATGTAAATATGTGGAAATTAATATGGAAGATGAGGAATTGGTATCTTTGAACAGTTTTTATTTTATTGATATAATCTTAATACTTTCACAGCCAATTTTAAATAAAAAATTGTTATTAGTTTTAATTTGAATTAATTACTTAAATTATTTTTTTGTCTATTAGTAAAAACCTAGCACTTAGAATTTTTTATAAAAATATTCTAAACATAGCATTTCTTTTTTTATTATAATAACTATAGAGCATCCGTAGCAGATGTTCTAAAAATTATGCCATTTTACCACACCAAAAACCTACTTTATTATTTTACCACATCATTTTACAACATCCTATTTATCAGATGTTTTATAATTCAATTCTATACATTAAAATAATATTTACTACACATTAAAATAATATTTATTACAACTCATCAACACAATCAACACACTAAAAATTTTACCACATGCATTCCGTACCGTGGCAAATTTGCCACGGTACTGTTCAATGTTGCAAAAAAAATGCAATATCCCACATCTGCTAATGGCCTCAAATTGGGTTTGGTGTGGGATATGTGCCAAATATTTAGCATTTGGCACATATCCCACATCTACTGTGGGTGCTCTTAAAAATTTAATTAATTGTCTCTTATAATTATATTGTACACATCAAATTGGGAGATATTAGAATTTTAATCCATTACATAAAATTCAAAAAATAAAATTTTCAAATTTTAATATCAACTTAAATTTCTCTTGTTTCTAAAAAAAAAAAAAAAAAATTAAATTAAAAAAAGTGGCGTTAATTTATTTTTAATTAGATAAGCCCTGTACATTAAAAAAAATTTAATTCAATATACTTTATTAATAATTTCTACATAAATTTTTTCTCCACATACTTCCCTTTCTCCCTCTTTTTTTCTTAACTATTTCCCCCATCACATACTTCCCTTTCTCCCTCGTTTTCTTTTAACTATTTTCCCCACCACATACTTTCACCCCAACCCCACGCCCGCCCACTTACTTTTGTCTTTCTTCTCTGACTCTCTCCCTTAAATTATTTCCCCCTCCTTTTTCTTACTTCATGTCTCACCTCCTTTCTTTTGTCTTTCTTATCCCTTATCTTATTTTCCCTTCCTTTTTCTTTCTTCATGTCTCAGAACTATATATAGCATGAGCATTGGCAGCCAGCCAGCGGAGATTTGTTGAAAATCTTTACCTCCTTGCACTTTGTTGCTGTAAAATGTTTTATACAAAATATTTTCAGCATTTTACCATGTTTGTTTCATTGTAAATTATGTTAGAAAGTTACACTCGTTACTCTCAATTGGATGTGATGAAATTTGCAAAAACATAAGATCTATTCATACTCACAAAGCTCAAAAGATCTACTGGACCATCTGATTGATAAAAAGAAGTGTTTTTCTTGCCACTTAAAATCACTAAAATTAAATACACCAAAGCTATACACATCAGATTTCGCTGAGTATTGTCCATGCATAACATATTCTGAAGACATATAACTACTGCAAAACAACACATTGATACCACATTAATATTGATAAAAAGAAAGTAATTAGATATGCTAATGCAATTATGTAAACAATGTCATGCGTGTAGTACAGCTTATTACATTACTCCATGAATACATGCAACCTGTAGTGACAGAAGTTTGGAGTAACAATGCAAAATCTAAATTATTTGATTTTTTTTCCCCAATTTCTTTGCCTTTAAAGTATTTTATTTGTAGGATGATCAATCAAATGAATTCAGAACTTGCAATGTACCGACAACCCTACTATTTGATTGTCATCACTGTCATTATCAGTATCTTCTATTTCATTGTCTGGAGGAAAAAAAAGAATGAAATGTAAGCAAATCACAAACACAACTGCATAATGAGCATAAAATGAATATGTTTGCCTCAATTAGCAATAGCTACCGTGCAATGTGTTATTGAAAGTCCATCTGATTGATTTAATTTAAAATATAAGCATATTCTTTTAAACTGGACACACAGACACATATAAGTAAGCACACGTTGACTGGTTGAAGACAATGGTGATTGAAGACAAATTTTAAAATCCATATACATCTTGTATGTCTATGATCGCTAACTTGACTATCAAAAGAGCTGTTTCTTAATGATGCATCAGCATGCTTATAAACAATACAAACGAAGCAAGAGCTAGTAATTTTAACAAAAACAGTAAAATGCAAGGAAATAAAGAATTGTATAGTAAAGTCTTTAATCATTGTCCAAATAACAACTACAATTCATGTACAAGCAACTGTTGATCATAGAACAAATAAGAGGCTCTCAAAGATAAGAGCCATCAACATCAGTAAGTCCCTAGTTCAAATAATGCCTTCTCCGGATTTTCCAACAGCATCTTTGAGGCTAGAAAAACAGCAATAGTCCAAGTTTGGAATTCTTTTTGAAAACCAGCAATAGACAAGCTCAAAATACATAAAAAATTATTTTTGTTTATTAGTTATTTCGACCCATTCCATCCACATGATTATATAATTCATTGGATTGCCTCAAGGCCATAAATATTGCAGTACTCTACACCAAATTTGCATATGAACTACTTGAATAAATAAATAAATAAATAAAAACAAATTTCAATACTGAAACAATGTAACCGCCGTCGTTACCGGGAGGGAGGCAGATGACATGGAGACACCATGCTCACGGCGGCACTGGCAGAGATGGGATTGCAACACCGTTCTCAGCCATGGTTCCGGCGGCTTCTGCAACGATTCCAGCGAGCTGGCAGCGGCGTTGGTCGGAGTGTGAGAATTTTATGGCAAGGAGGGAGGGCGTGAGGCAGAGGATTTTAGGCCAGGATTTTTCGCCGTCACGTTTTGTGTTTAGGAGTTTGTTAGCACCGATGAGGCAAAGAGGGAGGCGGAACACTCTTTCTAAATAACTAAAATTTGCTAAGAATTTTGTTAGTTGCCCGGTTAGGAAAGAATATGTAATACTAACATCTCGAGTTTTAAAAACTCGAGATCCAAAGTTTTCAGAACTCCTCCTAAGAGTTTTTCATTTGCTGACTCGGACAAGTTTGCCGACTCGGATCTCGAGTTTTGAAAACTCGCTAAATAGAACTCGATTTTATAAAACTCGAGATCTAGTTAACGTTTTTCATTTAACCCAGTTTTAGAAACACTCTTTACCCAAACATAAAACCTAAAAACACTCTCAACGGATAGCGACTCAGTCACACTCACGCCAAAATTTTGAAACTTCCAAAATTTCAAAATCACTCACTCTCACTCCTAAATCAGCAACCCGTTTGCTCTCAGTCTCCCACGGGCTGTCGTCTGCTCTGTTTACCTTCGTCGTTCTTCAGTCTTCTGCTTTGTATCTTCGTCGTTCTTCATCTCGCTTGCTAGGTAACAGTTCTCCGAACCTGTTTTGCTGAATTTATGTTATAGAATTAGGCTTTTTTCATGGTGGGTTACGCATTGTTAGAAATGTAAATGTTAGAACTCATTCTTTGATGTTGTTCTGTAATGGGTTGTTGATAATGAGACTAGATGCTGTTTTTTTTTTTTTTTTTTTTTTTGAATTGTTTGCTGGTGGAGATTTTTACTGACCCACACTGTTTCTATAATTTATGACTTGGTCTTTGGGTAAGTGATATAAATATGTTACATGGGGATTTGATTAAGAGAATTTGTTAAATTTCGTACTATAGACCTTAAGGAAAAGACAAGTTGATAAGTAATCTGGTTTTGTTTAGAATGATCAATGAGGAAGAAGCTTAATAAAATAAAATAAATAATAAAAAAAAAAGCTCCTCCACGCATGTGCAATTGAAGCACAGACCCATGTATCTGTATGGATTGACTGACATTTAAAACGTCAATTGAGGCCAAACTTTTGTAGGATTTGCACTGCAAAGAGCCCAAGAGTAATTATATATTTTATTTTGAATCCATAGTGTTTGATAAAATGCTTGAAAGAAAATTTATAAATTTTATTTCCGACTTGACAATTCTATTAATCATATTTGTTTGTTTTGTATTTTGTTGGAGATTAGAAACAGTGAAATTGGGAAAAGTTTATTAAAGCACTTGCATATACTTAGCTTGTGTTCATTTTTTCCCCATGTTATATGCTAAGTAATCAGTGTTGTTTGGTTCTCAAGGATTGGTTGGTCTCATTGTGTTTTCTTTATTGTTGCTCATGCCAATCTTGGTTCTATGGTGTATCAACCTGTAACTAACATGAGTGAAAAAAATTAACATAGGCTACGGTTAAGAAAGTTTTTATTATTTTGAAGTGAATAATTTGACAGCAAATTTTGTATTAAGGATTATTTGACAATAAATTTTTAAAATAATCACCACAATCTACCCATATTCTATATGTCCTACTTAATGACAAAAACTCAATTGCCCAAAATAAAAAACAAAGAAATAAACAAAGAGAACCACAAATGTACAAATTAAGAACTAAGTGGGTAGAATACATGATGTGGTGTCGTCATTATTTGAAGGTTAGCTTAGAATCTATATCAACTTAGAATCTCTTTGTATGAAAACCTATCTGCTTCTTGGTATTTAAAAAAATTGTTAAATATGTTTTATAGGTACACCTTTATAAAAAATGTTAAACCATGTCTAGCACAACCATCATTGAAATGACTTACTTTTTTCATTTCATTGTACCATTGATTGGGTATCATGGCCCGAGAGAGCCTTAACAAAATCAAATTGTGTTTTTTGCTTTGCCTAGACATGAATCACTAAGCGACCTTGACACTGCTATAGTTAAACTACTATTGAAGATGCTTGATAAAATCAATGTCTTGGTTAGACATTTCATATGACAAGGGATAGGTTCAAAGAGTTTGATATGCACAACGGTTGCGGTTAATTGTTTATCACTCTTCTCCTCCTTATTGTATTATGTACCAACTTTTGGCTGATGCATGGGGGGTTTGCTACTCCAGACGTTGTATTTCCTAGCTTTTGTTTAATTCAAGTTCCGGTTGACCCAAAAAAAAATAATAATAATAATAAATAGAGAAAAAATGCTTTCACCTTGTCTCTCTATGTGAGTCTTTTTATTTTCATGGGTGATGTCTCTAAAGCAGAACTTATCAAAAAATAAAAAAATAAAAAAAGAAGAGATTAGTATCTTGGCCAATTTGCAAGACTTGACCAATTTCCAACACAAATCAAGCATGATTGTAAGACTTGACCACTTTGCAAGATTTTAGGTTGGAGAAAAGCATTTTTGCATTTTGCTTAGGTTGAGATTAGTAGGTCTTATTTTTATGATGTATACGTGTGTGTGCTGGTTCTCAATTTGAGTTGATAGGGCTTGTATCTATGTGATGTGTGTGTGTTGTGTCTATTTGAGTTGTTGTATTTGTATTTGTGCGATTTATACTGAGATGATCAATTTTGCTCTATTTGTAAATATCTATTGTGATTGTGCTAATAAGGATTGTTTTTTTGAATATGTTCATGATTAGGGTATGCATTGCATGATTATTTTTCGATTGAATTTAGTAAGATATGATGACATTGTATGCTACGTATAATATGGTATTTTGTGTATGTAAATGAATAATTAGTAGAGTTGGGTTGCATGTGCATGCCTTGCTACAACACACATAACCAATAGGTCTTGAACCCCTACTCTTATGAGGAGATAATTGAATTTGGGCTAAAGCTCATATTCGGTCTTTTTACTGTTTTAAATGCTTTTTCTTCATGATTTAGCTGTGAAATTTCAAATCCATCTCTCATGTAGATAATTACATGTGTATGTGTGTGTGTGAGAAAAGGCTAGAGAAATAAAGGATTCCACTTGTATTGAGATATTATTTTTAAAAATAACTTACCAATTACATAGGAACATAAAAGATCAAGGCTGGATTGAATCCCCAATTACAGCAAAGTACTGTATTTAATCCTGAGTTATAGATGTACTTCTTCTTGCTTTCCATTTTTTTAGCATCATTTTTTAAAAAATGGCAATAAGCTGCTTTTCAGTATAGATTTCCTTGCATGTAGAATAGCATTCCTTTGCCCCCACACTAATAATGATCTCACAGTAGCACTCTTTGCAGTATGGAGCCTCGGATTGATAAGGAGCCACAGATGTTGGAGCCTGGTCCACGTATTAAATCATTGTTGACGCGACAATCACATCATCGATCAGAGGACATTTGGAATGGCGAGGTGAAATATCTAGTTCTAACAACCGCTTCAATGTTTACGTTATCTTTGACTTTTAGTTAGCAAGTTCTTTGAAAGTGTATTTCTAGTTCTAACAACTACTATAATTTTTATTGATTTTACAGGACTCGGGTGCACTTACGTGCCGTGGTCGCACTAAGGAGATGGCAAACATTCAAATGCGAGATAATCGGGTGATTGACATTATCAAGTTGCTAAGGCTTGAAGGATTGTTTAGGGCCCCTTCCAGAGAGATAGATAATTGCCTTATAACGGCCCTAGTTGAGCGATGGTGCCCGGAGACTCATACGTTCCATCTTCCACATGGTGAGATGTCAATCACCCTACAAGATGTGGAGGTCATTTTCGGACTTCCTATAGACGGTGAGGTCTTGGTTGGGCCGACTGCTGTGTTAGATGGAACTTGGAGCACTCTTTGCATGGAGTTGCTTGGTTTTACTCCGGCGAATGACAACAAAACTTTGGTGGGGCAAAGAATTCTCATCAGCCGCCTTCTTGAGGCCATTGCAGCGCCACTGCCTCATGACGCAACAGAGAATGAGATACACAAGTATGCCCGATGCTATATTTTAACGCTACTAGGGGATAAGGTTTTTATGGACAAGTCGGGAGATAGGGTGTATCTGATGTTTTTGGAGCAACTGCGGAACGTTCGTGATCCGCCACAGTATAGTTGGGGCAGTGGTTGCTTGGCCTGGTTGTACAGAGAGTTGTGTCGGGCAAGCGAGAAAGGGGCATCGCAGATTGGTGGGGCGTGCACCTTGGTCCAGTATTGGGCATGGGCAAGGTTGCCATTATTGTGCTCGAGGATAGAGCCTCCACCTGGATGTGATTATGGCCCGTGGCCGTATGCTCCACTTGCCTTTAAGTAAGTTTTTTTTTTTTTTTTTGATATTTAGTGTGTTATGCAATGTACTTTTCTTAGTAATTAAGTAGCTACTTATCTTATGTTATTCGCTCGTAACTGTAGGTGGGTGCGGGTGCCAGGCTCGAAGAGTAGGCCATCTGGGATGGCGTTGGTCTACTATCGTGAGCAACTAGTTACAATGCAGCCGAACCAGGTAATAATATTCAAAAGTTCTGTTCGATTATGTTCATTTTCCTTACGAATACGATTGCTTCATACTTTAACATATCTGCCGTTTTAATTTTTGTTTTTCCTTGTATCTATGTATTCTCCCTTGTTTCACATTTGAAGATGCTATGATAATTGTTTTTTGTTTCTATTGTAGATTGTGTGGCAGCCATACGAGGCACACTTTGTCCACCTTCCTGACTTCTGCGTTGCAGGGAGGGGTACGTGGACAGCAAGGGTGCCGCTTGTGTGTTTTTGCATAGTGGAGACACATCACCCAGACCATGTCCTTCGACAGTTTGGGTTGGCGCAAGAGCGGCCTGACCATGTTGTGTACAATGAAAGGCTACATAGAATAGACTTGCGTGGGAAGGTGGAAAAGAATTGGAGGCAGGAGCATGAACCATATATCATTTCGTGGAATAGCAGAGAACAACGAGTTTGTCGTGCACCTCCTCAGACTGGTGAGATGGCCCGCGATCATGACTATTACGAATGGTACCGTCCGGTCACTCGAACGTATATCGACCGCAACAACGCTAGATTACATCAGATGGTAATGTGTTCTAATTATATTTTATTGCTTCCTTTGTTTTTTCTTTAGTACATGTACGAACGTAGAATCAATTGATTTCTTCTTTCAACAAATTTGGTTTGATCTTACTGACATCCAATTAAAAAGAGTTTTTGTTGCATATAGTATCATAATAAAACTTTCACTTTTTAGTTTAGATGAGTATTTAAGTAGATTAATAAGTATTATATTATGCATTCTATAATTGTTACATAAATGTGGAAAATTCTGATTGTACTGGTTTTTCTCTATTTCAGATTGAAAGTCATTTAGCGTTGTTGAAATGGCTTCCTGTAGGCAGCCGAGAACACAACCATGTCCGGCGCATCCTATATAATGTGGCTGGACTTGGTGGTGATCCTACAGCGACTGGGCAGGCAAACAATCGTACTGAGACTGAATCAGCAACTACTGCAGCCCCAAGCACAAGTGCAGCACCCGTAACTACACCGACCCGTGGTCGGCGTGATACTGCAAGCCCAAGCACAAGCGCAGCTAGGGGTCGTGGTCGGCTTGCTACAGCAAGCCCAAGCACAAGCACAGCTAGGGGACGTGGTCGGCCTGTTACAGCAAGCCTAAGCCCAACTGCAGTTAGGGGCAGTGGTCGGCCTGCTACAGCAAGCCTAAGCACAAGTGCAGCTAGGGGCAGTGGTCGGCCTGCTATAGCAAGCCCAAGCACAAGTGCAGCTAGGGGCCGTGGTCGGTGTGCAACAACCCCTCGGGTTGTAAGTAGTCCTGAGATACCTGCTCCCATCCCGCACGCATCTCCCCAGCCTGAGGTCCCTCCACCCATCCCAGTTGCATCTCCTCAGTCCGAGGTCCCTCCACCCATGGTAGATGTATCTCCTCATGGTGAGGTCCCTTCACCCACCCCACCTTCATAGCCCAGTCCCGTCACCCCTTGTATGCAACCTGAGACACCCTTATACCCACCCACCAGCTCCAGTGCACTCACTTTACCCATGGACCCACCCAGTATTGAACCCATGACAATGATCCCCACTCCTGGCCTATACATAGAGCATCATGACCCACCTACCTCATCCTTATCTGACCCTTTAGGACCTCCGGTAGGGATTGACCCGCTACAGCCAGATATTGATGTACCGGACGAGCATCCCCCTCATCAGCTGTCACCCCCACGAGGTAGACCGCAACGTGCTAGAAGAGCACCCATTTGTGGGACAGGTGGACACAAAATAGGACACAAAGGCAGCTCTATGGTACGATAACATTAATTATGCTGTTTACGCCTATTTTGCAATATGCTATTTATTCTTATCATTACACTGAATATTGATTGTATGCACCTAATGTCTTTGCAGCATGATGATGAGCCTAAGGCTGATGCCCCGCAGCCTCCTCCCCCGCCCAAACATTACACGAGGGTTAAAAAACGCAAAATTGGTGAACATTGAAACAGAGGTTTGTCAAAGATGCATGCAGCAAATTACCTTGTGTTATGAATGGTGCATGTGAGATATATGTCATAGTAAATTCTCAAGAAGTGTTTATACCATATATCTTAAAACAGTGGGTTCTTGTAGGTGACAAGAAGTGTTGATACCGAGCGTGGTGATCTAAGCCCACAAGAAAAGAAAACTGTTGATGCAATTGTGAAAGCTAGGTATTTCTTATAATTCTCTTTTTTGTATTTAAATACTCTTGCTCAAAAAACTTTTTTAATATTCTTGCAATTTGCAGTGAGTACCCTTTGTCAACAGAAGTTGGATCAAGAAATAAAAGACCGTGAAGAGAAGTACTCCGAACTTGACTCAAAATTTAGCAGGCTTCACAAACGAGCAAAACAACCGATACAAGATGTTCAAAAGGTAAATTGCCTTTTGGCCTTTCTGCCTTGGTTTGCAACTTCATGATACCGTTCATCTTGCCATGTTCTAGGATGAACTTGTTCTGATGCACATTAATTGTTAAATGTTAAGCTTCTAAGCCAGTTCTTTGATTTTCTCCGCTTTTCCCATATTTTGTATCTTTTTGAATGCTTGTGACTGGTTTCCATATTCAGACACGTTATATTTGAGAGGCCTTTAGCAAAGCACATCCTTGAAATAATGCCCTCTAATATGACTTTGCCTGTAAAACTGCATCTTTTTGGGGACCAAATCTCCTGTGATATTTTCAGATAATTATATTATTGTGGTGTCTGTATTAAATATCCTATGTGAGTTCCAAAAGTTTCCATAGAAATGGTGCTATTGTTAGAGCGTGTCAGCTTTTGTGCCTGTCCTTTTTAACGGGCAGTGCACTTTGTGTCTCCTGATTTGGTAAAATGCTGGTTCACGGAACCTTGATGGGCACTTTTATATTGTCAAAGGTCCTGTTGTAGACTTAAAATTTAAAGAAGTAAAAAAACCTTATGCTTTGACAGGAAATATTACTAGAAAAAAAATCTTCCATTGAAATTTATTGAGGTTTTACTCACCTTGATGTAGCCAGTGAAAAATTTAGGTTTGTGTAAGTATCTCTCTCTGCTATGGAATTTTATTTTTCCTGGAATAGTTTTGTGGTTAATATTTCATTAAAACAGATATACGAGACCCATTGTAAACGGATATAGAGGATTTAGAGTTCATGCATTTATTTATTTTTGTCATGGCCATTTTTGGAGTGACATGTATGGGTGATTTTATAATAATGCATTTGAGCTGAAACTGATAATTGTCACTAAGTTGCCTCACTTGAAAAAAATGAACAAAGAACTTAGAGAAAAGGTAAAAGAATATATATACACGCACTACATTGAATACTATATTCCTCTTCTTTTATTTAAAGTAGTAAAATAAATAATCATATTTTGCCCGAAATTAAGTGACAAGTGTTATTTGGAGATTGTCAATTTCAGGAAAAAGATGATCTTGAGGTCCAGTTTCATTAAGTGAGTGAAACAGCTGAGCGAGCATCATCGCAACAGTCAGCATTGCAACAAGAGCTGGAGCGGACACGGCAACAAGCAAATGATGCATTAAAAGCAATGGATGCAGAGAGACAACAATTGAGGAGTACAAACAATAAGTAAAATCCCTAACTATGTATTAAATTGAGAAAACAATATATGTTTGTATATTTTTTCAGGTGGGTTGGGTACATGTGTGGGTGTGGTGATATATTTGATGGAAGAAACAATAGCATCATTTGTTCATTTTGTATCATAGATCTGTTTTTCCGTTAACCACCCCCACTCCTTCCAAAAATAAAACAGCGTCTTGTAAATGGAAATTACTTGAAGTTTTGTACCATAAGCTCTCAAGTCTTTCCGCAGTTCCATAAAGCAGTATCAAAATTTGAGAATTTATATTTACAGTCCTGTTTTCATTCTTCTCATGATTGAAATCTAGACTCCGAGACACCATTGAGGAATTGCGGCGTTCAGTGGAACCAAAAGAAAGTGCTCTTGAGGCCTTGCAACAGTCACTACTGGAGAAGGAGCAGGTATGTAGATCTTTAACAAGGCTGGATTTTGGCTTTCAAAACTTTGCTTTGATGCTTATAGAATCCCCTGCTTGTTCATGCACGTGGAGATACTTACCCTGTTTATGGATGTTATGCTTGTATACCGTGGTTAATGTTCTTGTTTTGGCCAAATATTGGATCTTCTGAGGGTATAACCTCAATTTTATGCTTCAGATGGTCAAGTGCTTTATAAAATATACAGCCTCAATTTTAAGATTTAATTTTATTGCATCACTATATTTTGACAAAGCATACAATTCTTGGTGACTTAACAAGAAACTTCTGTTAATGACAATTGAATCACCATACATAACAAAGTGTTTTGACCGGCTTTTGTATATCTTTGATTTGATTTGATATATTATTGTTTCGCTCTTCCATGTTGAAAATTTTATAGCATTCATATGCCTTTGCTGTCTTAATTGTTGCTTGTATGAAGAGAATTAATAGTGAGTCTTAACTTGCTTATATTTTAGATGTTGGAAGACATGCGGGGATTGTTACAAGCTGCAGATGAAAAAAGGCAAGCTTCAATAGCTGAGCTCTCTGCTAAACATCAGAAGGTAAATTTGCATTCAGATGGCTAAACATTAAGAACTTTTATTGTTACTTATCCCAAAAAAAAAAAACATTGAGACTTTTTTGTTCTTCTTTACTGCTCCATGCAACATTTTGTGCCCTAGCTTCAGAACTGTCGTCTGTTTTCCTTTAGAATTTGGAGAGTTTGGAAGCTCAACTTGCTGATGCACTATCCTTTAGAAGCAAAGCTATTGAAACTATTTCTTCACTACAGGTAGGAGTTATTGAAATGAGGTTCATTCTATTATTGACTTGTGTTGAGTAAAAGAGAAGCGGCAGTGTAGTGAATTATTTTCTTGTTCTGCCAATGCGCTCTAGCTGAAATGGCCCCTCCTTCCCTATAACAATAAGATAGGGGTGAGGTTGTAGTTGTTTTTTTGTTCCATGAACGTCTAGCTAAACTGATAGAGATATGAGTCAAATTTGTTTTTATAGGTAATAAAAATTTTATTCATAAAGGCTACTTCATGCAACAAGAATGAGGTAGCTAAAAATATATATATATATATATATATATACAAAAGCACAAAAGAAAGAAAACTACGTACAAATAAGAAGGGAATCTAAGAACAATGGAACGGAATCAGTAGAAGTGAATCCCCAAGAACAAGACCAGTTAAACAACATCCCTGTAAATAATGCTATGAGCTGATCCACCGAATGCTCCTAATATGACACTCTTCTAATTAGGATGACATGGTTTTTTTTTTTTTTTTTGGTGTGTGCGCGCTTGCGTGTATGCATGTGTAAGGGCATCAACAAAACGGAAATAGTATTGGGCATTGCTTGTTTTAAATTGTAATTTCTTTAACTCAATAGCATATTTTTATGGCTTAGTGCTGTTGAATTTCTTAAAAAAAAATTCACATGATGAGTTGGACTAAGTGTTGAAGACATTACCAGGTGCTAATTGCAGACAAAGAGTCTAAGATTGCAGAGATGGATGCAGCTTCAACTGGTGAGGCAGCGCGGTTTAGAGCTTGCTATAAGTGTCTTGTGGGATATGTTTGAAACTCCGTAGCTGTGTGTACATGTTTGATAATGCAGCACATCAGATACAATGATGAAATTGCAATTTTCACAAAAATCGTTTCAGCAGTATGTACATTGTAACTTACTGAATAAATTTTATGTATGTTGTAAATCTGCAATCATTGCTGTGCTTTGATATACTCTCTCTATTGTTGTCAATTATGACGGGTGTATAAAACTTGCCTTTTAGGAACTTTCCAGTTATGGCAAAGGTGTTTGTGTTGGTCCAAATTTATTATGACATTGGTTTCTTTTGTTTATGATGTACTGGGACTAGTTATGATGAAGTCTTATGAACTTTTTTGGTTCCATAATGCTTCTATTTGATTGCTTCTGTTGGTGTTGAGCTTCTAAAATTCTGATGATTTGATTATCGAGGGAAAAAGATTCTGATGATTTTTATGTTGAAAATAGAGTTGCATTCCAAGGTATACAAAAGATTGAAAATAAGTTCTGAAGGAGGAGATTATGGCCAGAGATCATATCCTGTGACTAAGCATGATAATTTTAAACACAAGCAACAACAGGCCACATCAAGAATTCTTAATGATTCGGAACCATCTGACACTCCCAATTTGGTGCAAGTGTTGGATACAAGTATGTTTGGAAGTGTGGGGAAAGAAATAGAGGCCCTTTGTGCACGAAGGTCACAATTGCTGAAACATGATGTTGCAAGAAATTCTAGGCTTCCCTTTACACGTTCAAATGTGCCAAACAACCGGAGTAAAGAGCCCGGTAAGTTAGTGAATCAGAGGGCCACTCATCTCACACATAAAAATATCATTGATGTAGAGGATGACTGTATGTTGATTGATGCCCCTGCAGTAGTTCCAACTGTTGTAGATCTTAGTTCAGATGATGAAGACAGTGAACATCGGAGGCGTTCTAATATATATCAGAAGGTTGTGTTGGAGCCTGTCGGAAAACTTATCACGAAGGATTCCATGGTAAGTTTTTCCTGTACATGTAACTGATACTTGCATGCCTGACAGTGCAGCACTGCAAGGGCTTCTCTACCAAGGTGTTTTACTAGAGACCTGGGATTATGTCCTGCTTTCACTAGGGCTGATAAAGTTTATTGTAAGTATAGGGTAAGGCTACTTTCGTTTGTGTAATGATTGCTGGCTAATGACCTAAAAGAAATGCAAGGGGTCTAAACTTATCAGCTAAAGAGTTACCTTGTACAACATGTGCTCAAAGCAAGTTGACAGACTTATATAACTGACTCTGGAATGCCTGTGTTGAACTAGGAAGATATTTATTACTTATGCTGAACTAATATATTCTTGCATTTAAGTATCCTTTGCTTCATTGTTCATTGTCCTCGCTAATTGTTTTTCATTGCCTTATATTAAATGGTGCTGTTATGATTTTTGGTTCAGAATATTCAAAAGAGCAAAGTTGTAAAGGAACAAGTAGAAAGCATGAATGGAAAAGTTGATATTAATAAGTAGGCTAGTGTGGCTTCCTTTTTCTGTAAAAATATCCTCCATTTTCTTTCCTTTAATAACTTAGGTTTGAAGTTCTGCAAATGTTTTGTGCTCTCTTTTCTGCTACCTTCCTTTGTAAACCATTGCTGGCTAATGACCAAATACAAAATATAGTGCAGGTGGTCTAAACTTATCAGCTGAAGAGTTACCTAAACATGCATTCAAAGCAAACTGACCAACTTATATTTCTTTGTGGAATGCCTGCATTAGATTATGAAGATCATTATTACTATGCCAAACTAATATATTCTTGCTTTTAATTTCCTTTGCCCTGTTATTCCTGTCCTATCCATATTTTTTCTTTGCGGCATATTATTTATGGGCGTGATTATGATACTTTTTGGTTTAGGATCTTCTATAGAGCAAAGTTGTAAAGGAACAAGTAGAAAGCATGATTAGTAAAGTTTGATATTAGGACAGATAAAGTGGCAATTTTGGTGCAGAGAATATAATGATTGAGAAAGACAGTCTCTGGTTATTTCAGGAAAAAGAAAGTAATTATGAAACTTATACTGTAGATCATAGGCTGGAAGATATACGAAGTATTGCTCCAAGAAAAGAGGTGAGAGATGTGGTTGATGAAATTGAACAGGATAGATAAAAGGTACGTATGTTGACTCAGGAGATGATATGGTGATTGTGGAAGACAATCACCAAACTCATCAGAAAGAGGAACATAATCTTTAAATGGATGCTGAAGATTATGGCTTGGCAAATATGTGCAAGAAGATGAAAATTGCACTAGAATGTCCCAAAATGTCTTTGTTTGACTTGTTATTCATGATATTAAGACTTTTCACGTCATTTATTCATTAATCTTGCTTCTTAAAACATATAGACTTTTTGGTGTATATGGGTTTTTAGACAACGCCTTTTAGATGTTTTCGGGAATTTTAGGTCTCCCTCTCCCTCTCTCTCTCTCTCTCTCTCTCCCCTTCATTAGCCATTGCCTCTTGGATGATAATGGCTGTGTGGAAGAGAATTAGGTATGGATTTGGTGATGGCCATGTGTACTGGCTTTGCTAATGGATGTGTGCAATTCATCTTGAGATGAACTCAGTCTAGTTATAGTTGCCGATTTGGTTCAGTGGTTTCCATGAGGCGACTTTCTGGTGTTCTTAATGGCGGCATAGTATAGTTGGCTCCAGTTGTCGACGCCCAACAAGCCTTGCCCTAGTGTTCGACAAAGTCTTGTTTTTGTTATTATGGCGTCCAATTTGGGTTTTTGCTATCTGGACCTTGATGGAGGTGGGATTTTGGGGTTTGCCAATTGGTTTTTGTGGGATTGGGGGGTTGTGTACCACTGTGGATGGTGGCTCTTATGGGTGGATTGTGATGGCGACTTTGAGGAGGTGTTTCTGGGGTTATGCTTCACCATGGATGGTTGCTCTTGTATTGGATTATTGCTGGTTGTGCAGCAATAAATTTTTTTTAGAGGCTTTTTTTTACCAAACAAGTTTTTTTGGTTTTGCTTTTCTCAAAAAAAATTAATAATAATAAATTTTTCCAAACATATTTTTGTTTTAAAAACATCCAAAAATAAAAAGGTTTACTTTTAAATAAATTCTTTAGAATTGCTACCAAACAGCCTCCAATATTGAGGTTTATATAAAGAGGGTAATTTTGCAAACTTGTATCTTTTGAAAGAAAATGATTAAATTATGTTCCTTTCAAAAGTTAAGAAGTTGGATTTACTCAACAGGACCAATAATACAGGATGGAGGGAGTATTTATTAGCTGAACACAAGTTCTGGGTTTCCCTTTGTGCTTCTTTAGGATGGGGTGGGCTTCCATTAAAATGAAAAGAATTAGAAGAAAGGATACTACATGGCAATTTATTTCAGGACAAAACTTTGTGAAGTTGTTATGACTATCTCATTTATATAGCTAGACACATGCATATGTATTTCTTTTCTATGCTCATATGGCATTTATTGTTATTTAGGACAAAGAAAAGGAGAGCTGGGAAGCTGCCTCCCAGCCACTTAAGACTAAACTGGAACTTGCTGAGAGTAATTGCCACATGCTGAAATTGAAGTTGCAAAAATGAGAAGTATATTTGCATCCATTATTTTCCTTTTATCAGATTAGTCATATATGTGAAGTGAATGTTCATGCTTTTCTTATTGGGCAGGTCAGCTGGAATCTGATGTGTCTGCACAAGCCCATATCCTAAATGCTAAAGGTGCAGAATTAGTGGCTGCCAAAAAGGAGGTATCAATTTATTCTCATTTCCCTCCATGATTTCTGAACTCATTCTTAATGTGTGTGTGTGAGATAGTCTGGCTGAAGGCACTTGTTAGTAGCATTGGTTTAGCAAATTTAAAGAATTCAGTCTCTTTTACTGGGACCTTGAAATAGTGATACACCCAACCCTCTACCTTCTGATAAGTGGCATTTTTTACTTCTATTCTTGTTAGGAGTTGGCAATGTACATTTTTTGGACAAAGATACTGACAGAAACTTTTATTCTTGCGTTGGATTCCTGGATCTCATCTTGGGAAATTGTTCACCTAGTTATCAAACTGGTGGTTTTGGGTTGTACGTTCAGCAAACCAGGAACCTTTCCCCACCAGAGACAAATTACACACATAGTCACACACGTGTGCTGATGATAGTATTCTTGCTTAGCTTCCCTGTGAAATTACTGCTCAATTTTGTGAAGCTTCATAGCTTTAAATATTTTCTTATTTATAACCTGACCTCAATATAAATCTTTGCAGCTCAGCCGCCTTGAAAGTGAATTTTCTTCCTACAAGGTTCGTGCACATGCACTTCTCCAAAAGAAGGATGCAGCGCTAGCTGCAGCTAAAGACTCTGAACAGCTTAAAGTTCTTGAGGAAGCACTAAAAGTACATGGTTATACTTTATCTTATAATATGAAGTAAAGACTGGATCATTATAGACATATGTTAAAATCACTGGCATTTGTTGATCCTGTAGGAGGCTGAAAAAGAAGTATTATCTGTATCTGCAGAAAGGGATAGGGTCCTTCAAGATCTTCAGGATGCCTTGGATAATCATGATAAAGAACTCAAAGAAAGGTGCTGATACTGTCTTGCCGGCTATTTTTTTTTTTTTTTTTCCTTTGCTTTATTCTATATGGAATTGAATAGAAGGCTTTATAGAGCTGATTTTTTTTTTTTGGGGGGGGGTGTTGGGGGGGGGGGGGGTGGTGGTGGTGTGGTCATTAGTTCAGTTTATTTCTTTATATGGGAAACTTTCCTTACTTTTTTACCTACAGTTTGGTCCAAATAACTTCTGCACTGTTAATGGTCCAAATGAATAGCATATTGCATTTTGCTAGTTAAAGAAATCTTCCGACATCAACATTTAAAGTTATAAGCGACTGTAAAGTTCAGATGCTATTCTTACATTATAGGAATCGTGCCTAAATTATTCAATGACCGTGTTAAGATAACAAAAGCCTTCAAAGTTACCACATGATTGGTCCCATCTGTCAAAATTTATAAGACATATCCTTGGTTCATCAGGTGTATAACTATTAAATTAGAAGTCACATTAACATTTGTGGTCATTGGCCACATTGACTCTGGGAAGTCGACCACCACTGGTCACTTGATCTACAAGCTTGGAGGTATTGACAAGCGTGTTATTGAGAGGTTTGAGAAGGAAGCTGCTGAGATGAACAAGAGGTCATTCAATTTCAGGCTTGGGTGCTTCAGAAGCTCAAGGCTGAGCGTGAGCGTGGTATCACCATTGATATTGCCTTGTGGAAGTTCGAGACCACCAGGTACTACTGCACAGACCCGTGAGCATGCTCTCCTTGCTTTCACCCTCGGTGTCAAGCAAATGATTTGCTGCTGCAACAAGGTATGATGAATGCCATCATAGTCCATAGTATATTTTTCTTAATATTGAGTGATATGGTTGTGATTGATGTCTTTTATGGTTAACAGATGGATGCCGCTACCCCCAAATACTCAAAGGCCAGGTATGATGAAATCGTGAAGGAAGTCTCTTCCTACTTGAAGAAGGTTGGGTACAACCCTGACAAGATTCCTTTTGTCCCCATCTCTGGATTTGAGGGTGACAATATGATTGAGAGGTCCACCAACCTTGACTGGTACAAGGGTCCAACCCTTCTTGACGCACTTGACCAGATCAATGAGCCAAAGAGGCCCTCAAACAAGCCCCTCCGTCTCCCACTTCAGGATGTTTACAAGATTGGAGGCATTGGAACTGTCCCTGTGGGTCGTGTTGAAACCGGTATCATCAAGCCTGGTATGGTTGTGACTTTTGGCCCCACTGGACTGACCAAGTCTGCTGCCAAGAAGAAGTGAATTGTGCTGCACCCAGTTTCTGCAAGTGCTGGGTATCGTAGTCCTTACAGTAAGGACTGGGTTCTTGCTATTAAGCTATCCGTAGAAGGTCTAAGTGTTTGTTTTGTTGGTAATAGCTTCAACTCTCTGCCATCATCATGTAGCTTCAATTCATAGAATTGGGTGCTTGACCGACGGTGGCGGGGCCATGAAGTATCCTAGTGTTTTTTGATTTGCTTAAGGTGTCATGTGAGACTTATTTATTTTCATAAGCAGCTATGGAGTTTTAGGTCTGTTCAAAAGCTGCCCGGATTTTTGCTATTTACATTTATAGTTATCTAGTCTTGTGTGTTTTCAATTGAACAATTTTTCTTGCTGCATCTCTACTGATATGTTTTTTAAGGTTCGCTGCTTTTATTCTTGATTATAGATCTTGCCTGGTTGAAGAATTGTTTTAGGAAGAATAGACCTTATTTTTGAATTGTTCGCCACTTTTACGGGTTTTGATGAGGAATTTTTGATGAATGATAACTGTTCAAAAAAAAATAAATAAAAGATTTTGATTTTGATTTCGACTTAATATATTCTTGTATTGTATCGAGTTCAAAAGCTTGACATTGAGCTTGAACGTAAGCTCGACTTGAAAAAGCTCATATCTCAACTTCAGTTATAACAATATGATTTTGATTTGGAAAAAATGATGGCAAACAGTTTCTATATTAAAAAGGAAATTATGGGTAATTTTCTTATAAAATAGTAATAAGCAACAAAAAAAAAAAAAAAAAAGAAAAAGCAACAGCTAATAAAAAAAGCCCATTTGAGTTCTAGTGGGAAATTTTTTTTTTTTTTTTTTTTTGGGCAAATCATATTTCTACTGGGAAAATCATATGGTATTTATTTATTAGTATAGGAAATTAAAAACAATACCTTGCTGAATATAACAATGGGCTATCCTGTTAGTACATGCAAAGCTAAACATGGTACAAGGTAATTCTAATCCATTTGGTTAATTTTGTTAATTATTCAATTCATTAGCATAGAGAGTAATTCAATCAGAATATAACATGTTGAAAGCAGGGGAAATTTTTTTTTTTAAGAAGTTAAAAAAGCAGGGGAAATTTTTTTTTATAAAGAATACCATTAAAAAAAGACCATTGTTAAAAATAGTAATACCATATGATTTTCTTTTTTATTCTAATAAAAAAAGCCCATTGTTAGTTACACTGGAAAATTTTTTCCCAGAGGAACTCGAGTTTTATAAACTCGAGTTCCACTGGGAAAAACAGGGCAAAACAGAGCAACCCTTCTGCCTGAACAGGGGATTTGCCCAAGTAAAGAAAAAAAAAATTTCCCAGTGGAACTCGAGTTTATAAAACTCGAGTTCCACTGGCAAAAACAGGGCAAAACAGAGCAACCCTTCTGCCTGAACAAGGGATATGCCCAAGTAAAGGGAAAAAAATTTTCCCCAGTGGAACTTGAGTTTATAAAACTCGAGTTCTTCTGGGAAAAAATTTTCCAGTGGAACTCGAGTTTTTTAAACTCGAGTTCCACTGGGAAAATTTTTTTTCCTTTACTTGGGCAAATCCCCTGTTCAGGCAGAAGGGTTGCTCTGTTTTGCCCTGTTTTTCCCAGTAGAACTCGAGTTTATAAAACTCGAGATCTTGGGAAAATTTTTTTTTTTTTTCATTTTGGGCAAATCCCCTGTTCAGGCAGATTGGTTGCCCTGTTCTGTTCTGTTTTTCCCAGTGAAACTCGAATTCCACTAGGAATTTTTTTTTTCCTACACATGCAAGCAAATGAGGAACTGAAATGTGTATATGCACCTGCTGAGAAACATGGATAAAGAAGCTAAGAATTTAATCTAACACTCATTGAGAGGCAGAGAAGTTGAGAATGTAAAAGCACATAAATTACATCAAAAAGCGTTCTCGCTAGGCACCAAGCTATAGAAACTTTTGCGCACTATTCATAAATATAGTTTTACAATGCAAATGCATTTGCATCACAACAAAAGGCATTCTCAATACATCAACATTCTAAACACACGCAACCATGCTTAATTTGCAATTCTAACCATAGTACTCAAATCACAATCTTCACAGAGGTACATTGGATAGAGAATTATAAGTACATTCAACAAAAACCAAAAAATTAAATGTGCCAATATAACGTAGTCACTTTTCCTAAGATCAGCAGTTCGCACAACAAAAAGGGCGTCCATGGAAGCATGCCTGCAAAACATAGACTAATCACATCAGGAGAGAAGATAGTAAACATTAGTTAAGGGTAAAATGAACAACAATTATGTACCAAATGCATAATATTTTTCCATCAACCTACCTACTGTGGAACATTACTGCTTGTGGAAGCGCCACGGGACTGCGGACATTTTCTACAGTTATGCCCGGAAGCATGACACAATCCACATGTTTGCTTGGGTTGACTCTCTATCAAATCTGCGTCCTCCCTCCGCCATCCCGACCCTCGATCCTTATTCCTGACTCCGTCCATCTCATTCCTTATTCTTGACTTCACTGGTCGACCTTTGCCCCGCAACAATGCTGGATTAGGCAACCACTTTGGCCCCACGGGATCACTCCACAATGATTGTGACTTGGGAATCACAAATGCATGCTGATAAGTGGTAAGGGCATTGTCCAAACCATAACATGGGTGAATATATGCGGTCGAATCAATATTTAAATAGTCACATACTCTAATTGCATGTGAACACGGGATCCCTATGTTTTGCCATTTCCCACAACTGCATGTTCTTTTCCGTATCCGAACTTCATAACTGTGGTTTCCCCCTCCTGGGCTACATGTGAATGAAGTAACTATCTGATATATCATCTGCTCATTGCAAAATGGCTTGATATAGTGTTTCTCAGATTTAAGCTTATTTGCTTCCCACTTCTCAAAGGCATATTGACTCCATTTCTTACCCTCTGACAGGCGATTGAGGTATTCTTTGCGCCGGTCGTGGAAATATTGAACAAGTTTGGACCAAGTGAACTCAACCAACGCGGCAATAGGAAGGCCCCGTGCACCTTTCAGTACACCATTGAAGCACTCTGATATATTGGTTGTCATTGCCCCAAAACGTCTCCCACCATCATGTGATTGAGTCCACATATCCACAGACTCGCTGATTAGGTATGTGTATGGAAGATAATCTTGATTCTTTTCCTTCCCATCCTTCCCCGTCACCTTCTTCTTATTCCGAATGGCCTCCATTTCCACCTGCTTAATGGACTCCATTATGGTATCAAATTTAACTACCTGAGTAGCATATCCTGCTTTCAAGCAAGCTGACTTTAGAGTCGAGTTCTGAAAATGTGTGTTGAAGTTGCTAGCAACATGTCGAAGGCAATATCTATGAAATACCCGTGTTCTTCCATCATCCCTTCTAGGCCAGTTTGCAATGGCGTTTTTGATACCGAGATGTCGGTCAGAAATTATGCAAATGCCTTCGTCGGGTATCACGTGGCCAATCGTATCTCTGAGGCATTGTAAAAACCACCTCCAACTGGACCCTGACTCACAATCCACAACAGCAAAGGCAAGAGGGAATACCTTGTTGTTAGCGTCGGTTGCCATTGCAACCAACAACTTTCCCTGATATTTACCATACAGATGGGTCCCATCAATACTGATAACCGGCTTGCAATATTTGAATCCATCAATGCTGGGACCGAAAGACCAAAACACATAATTCAAAAATACAGTATCATCTTCATCGGTGGATGTCGTACGATAGAACACCTGGGTAGTCGGATCCTGATCAATATATGCCATAAGCAACTTTTGCAACCTTTGGTAAGACTCTTCCCAATTCTTAAACAGCTTTCCAATCGCCTTTTGTTTCGCATCCCATACCTTGTAGTAAGAGGGCTTATGGCCCTCATATTTCGACTCTATCATAGATCTGAGATACTTAATTGGGGTAGTGTGATCCTCACTTAACTGCTTAAGGATGTCTGCTGCAATAAATTTACAATTCATCATTCTACCATCATTTCGCACTCCAATCCGTACACAAGTGTGAGGACCCTTATACACGGTCACCATCCATAGTCCCTGGAGATTAGGCTTCATGACTGCGCAGACATACCACCTGCATGACTCATCCACGCATTTTGCACAAAGTTTTGTTATGGTCGACCTACTGATCAAAAAATGTTTGTTTTCCTTGAGGGTACAAACTGTTAATACACGCTGCACCTCCTTTTTATTGGCAAAAGTCAAGCCTTTGCACAAATTCATCCCCTCTCTCCAAGTAGACACAAATGGTGTCTCAATATGTGAAGGATCAATCATATTTTCCCAAGTATTTGCAGAAAATGACAAGGCAGGAGGTGCGTAGGTAGGGATTGTGTCCGTAATGTTTTGGACACTAAGAACATTGTCTGCATCAGGTTCATTACCGTCCAATGTCTCATCGTCATCAATGTCCCTCTCAAAGTCCCTAAAGTCCCCTCTCTCAATCCGGTCTTCAATCTCATCTCTATAGACAAAATCTTCACCGTCAATGTCAGTACTCTCATCAACATAGTCGTCGTCATCATCATCATCATCATCGTCATCCGCATTCTCATCCTCATACTCATCCTCATCCTCATCCTCATCATCATCATCATGCACATCATCATGCTCTACATGTGTAAAATACTCATATTGAGCATCTGGAACTGTAGCCTGTAAACTTGTTTGTGTTTGTTGGATTTCCTCGATACCAACTTCTGCACGCGGCTCCAACTGTATGTACAACTCGATATTAGTTACTTCAGATATTCTCTCCAACTTGTCAAACATGATCTTCACATGTTTGTCGGTTTCTATCGCCATATACTTGTAATTAATCCGGTGCTTCAGGATTTCATTTGGCATACGATAAGTAATTTGTATGTTGTGCACAGCAAGATTCTCACACAACTCTTCCATAACCATCATCTTCAATTCGTCAAGAGTCTTCAACCTACGATCAATTTGGGTATAATAGCTCTTTATACCCGGCCCTTCAAATGGCAATCCCTTGTTCGCATTTGCATTCTTCAGCGGACCACCGTGGTATAGGATTATATCAATTTCAGGCATTGTGAACCTGTTAAAGTCAAGTTACTATGTTATTTAAAAAACATTTTGAAGTCACATAAACAGTAAATACATATTTAACTTTTTTTTATCCAGTAAAAGAGATCCTTTGAACTTTAACTATTGCAATTTCCTTTACCAAAAATCTTTCAATATTTTTTCCTTTTCAATTGATGATTATGTTTATTATGTATGTTAAAGAGCATTAAAGCAAAAACAATCAACTTGAAGTGCAGCTAAGATGAACAGGGTGACATGTACAAGAAATGATAGTACAAAACAAGACTGCATCCATTATAAGTTTGAGATAGCAATTAGCAGCAAGATGAAAGCTCAAAGACAATTGGTTCAAAGGGGAAAAAAAGGGAATGAATACTAACGAGAAATGATATATCCAAGTTCAAGGGACTACACTGACAACTGAAAAGGCTGAAATATAATTTTGTTCTTGAAATGTTGGTTTAATTTTGATTTTTTTTCCCCGAAAAATTTCAACTTGCAAGTCCCTCGAAAATATATTTTAGCAGATTAAAAAAGGGTTTAGCTTGAATAAACCAAACATTGTCAAGTATTAAATGTTCAAACTCAGCTCATCAACAAAAGTAAAATGTTCAAACTTGGTTCAAGCTCAAACCAAGCCTACAAACAATGTTTGAACTCAAGCTTGTCAAAATGTCTAAAAGCTTAAGCTCAGTTTGTTCAACTTAATTCATTATTCAAGCCAATCTCGAGCTCAATATAAAGCTCATGAGCTTAAGATCCTACACAAATACATTATCACACCCATTTTAAGCATATTCTCAGGCCTATTTGATTTGGAAGAGTGTTCTCTCAACTCCCAATGAATGAAAAAACTTACTATGATATGAGTCTATTTTTCAAGCCCATATATAACTTATTAATAAGCCCATAAACGAGCCTAGGCATGACTTGTTTTTTATCAAGCCCTATTGGTCACGAGCCTATTCATTAACCTTCTTTTTTTTTTTTTTTTTTCCTTTTTTGCCTAGGCTCTGCTCATTCATAGCCCTATTGCCTAGTTTATAGCCTACAAGGAAGACAAAAATGTATGTAAGGTAACAGAAGATAGACATATCATATGCTTTATAAATTCCTTTTTCAATATGGCTATTAATTTATTAGGTATAAGGTCTGTCTTCTTTTTTTTTTTTTTTTTTTCTTTTAAACTTACTAGTTAAGTTTCAATAAAATTTGGAGAATTTTAAAATAAAATTTAATATTTGTTTCAATTATTTTGATAATTTATCATAATATTTTATTTTAATATAATACAATTTACATTAAATATCATCCTTATATCAAGTAGCTTAATATATGTTTGTATTTCGATAATTTAATCTAGATGAAACTCTATTTTAAAATGTCAAGTGACTCACTAAAATTTGGAACTATTTTAAAATAAATTTATCTTTTACATAGAATTTTTAATTAATCCATACATCGCATGTATATAGTACATTATATTGAATAAAAGACTATAAAGCCTAAATCATAAAACTTTTACAACTGGTACTGAATTTTCAGGAATTCTAACAGGAATTTGGTCCTAGTGGTATGATACATAATAAAATAGAAAAAAGGTAGTTGAATGCATAATATGAAGCTGATTTCAATCAATGGAGAATGAATAACTTTTCTGCATTATGTTTTTGACAGGCATGTACAATTGGAGTTATGTTAGTATGCAATTCATGTAAGACACAATTTTAGTTTACCTTGTAGTAAACTAGTAATAGATCACCTTATTTTTTTTTAAATTGATTACTCATAAAGACAAAGTTATGCATTATCAGATCCAGTGACTTGTAAACTTTTCAGTTTACTTAAAAGCTACATTTGAAACAATCTATTTGGTAGCATCAGGACACAAACCATAGATCCATAGAAATATAAGTATTTCCATTACAAAAACTTAAACACAGTTATATTGAGTCCATAGCACAAAATATAAAAGGAAACCAGGGTTTTTAAGTTTTGACAATCACAAACTTACCCACACCCATAGACAACAAATACCCAAATACAATAACAATCAAATCAAAAAACCCTTACCTGAGATATGAATTGTTGAGAGGGAAGAGCAATGAGAGAGAGGCAATGTGGTGAGTGAGAGAGTGAGAGGCAATGTGGTGAGTGAGTGAGAGAGTGAGAGTAATGGGCGAGTAGCTCAGGCTGTTTACGTGTTAAAATTTTTATGCTCTGTTTTTTCGGACTAAGGGGAGGAAATTATATTCAGATAAACTCGAGTCTTTAAGACTCGAGTTCAACATCTCGAGTTTTAAAGACTCGCGATCTATGGTTTGCATTTCAGTAATTTATTTACCAAAGAACTCGAGTGTTCAAAACTCGAGTTCTTATATCTCGAGTCTTATAGACTCGAGATCCAAGTGGACAACTTGTCCAGTCAGCAATTGGTCAGTGAAGCGGTGGAGTGGGGTTAAAAACAGTATCTCGAGTTTCTAAAACTCGAGATGCCTAGTTTCCTTTATAGTTTCACGCGTTGTCTAACTAACCAAATACACCTCTTACCCATGATTATTCTGCACGTTCCCTCGAGGGAGGCGCAGGGAGAGAGTTTTGTTGCAAACGTGATTTGGGTTTCTTTTTTGTTTTTTTTAATTTTCTTTGTTAATTTTGACGTGGTATTTTAGTTTTTAAAAAGCTAAGGTAGAGTAATATTAGCAATTTGTAGAATAGTTTATGTCCGTGATATTATTTTACCTTTTAACTATACACAAAATTTTATAAATAACTGTTATTAAGAAATGAATATATTCCGTAACTTACTTAAATTGTTTTACCATATATATATATATATATATATATCGCACAAATGAGTGACTAGTTACTGTTAATAACAATACACATAAATATAAATAAGTATCAAAATCAGCGTCAACATCAATGGGTCCGTTTGGATTGAACTTATTGTTGTTGAAACTGAAAACTGAAAATACTGTAGCAAAATAATTTTTAAATGTGTGAATAGTACTGTGGAACCTATTTTTAATATTTTTTATTGTATGAACAGTGCGTGAATAGTGCACGCATTGTTCATGCACAGATTTTTTGTCTCCCAAAGTCAAACAATGCGGCCAAAAAAAAAAAAAAGAGGAAAACGCGTTTGCTGAAACGCGGACGAGGAAAATATCCACATAATATTAAAACTAATAATGATGGTAATCATGATGATGGCACTTCTTGATTTATTAACTTATCCCATTATTTTTTTTACCAATAACTAGGTTTCGTTTGAATGGTTTCACTGTTTTTTGCAAGTAATCTGGTGCCAATTAGGGACTGTTGCTTTACTCAAATTTGTATATGCCGGCCCTTCTAAGAAGCCTTCAAATAGGTCGTTGAAAACCTAATCAGTGCATGATTTGGTCGCACTAATTCCTGCAAGCCTGAGTATGAGTCCTCCATGACTAGCGGTTGCACTTCAAATCCAAGGTTTTCTTTCTTCAATTATATTGAATTGAAAAATTCTAGCTCTGTATTATAGATTTATGTTGCTATTGTTTAATTGTTTGATTAAATTTGTTTTCTCATGATCTATTCAACTAATATAGTCCATGAACTTGGTTTAGTTGCTACAGATGTCAGTTTGTATGAAGTTTGACTATTGTTGTCAAATAGCATTTGTTGGGGCGCCGACTAATGAGCAAAAAAATGAAAACAAAAAAAAGAAGAGAACAAAATGAGTTAAATGGTAATTGAAACATGTTCTAACATGCCTCCAGTACACCTAACAATATCAAAAATAAAATGTGTTAAATGGGAATGAAAGGACTGTTTTTATTCCCATTTACAACTTGTACATCACGGCGTGTTAGGTGTACTGCAAAGAATCTTTTCATTCCCATTTAGAACATGTACACCGCCTGCTTGAAAAAAAATCTCACTCCCTCTTGCTTTTTTTTTTTTTTTTTTTTTTAATTTAGAATTTGATAGTTATACTCTTGCAATATTTTAAGTCAACTTCATGGTTTGTGTCTCTTGGTTTTAGTTTTCATAGGAATTGCTAACACACTGAAACACTACCCGTGCTCTCATCCAACATTAAAACAAAAAATGTTACTGACTGTTAACTAACCAAGCATGGCAGGTATCCAAGAAAATAATATAGTAACATTATCCGATTGCTTTCAATTTATTTCTCCTTCCCCCAATTCCACGCAGATACTTTGACATATTTTATCAAACAAGTCCACGCATTACACCACAATGACTCACTAAATGCATTGTATGTAATTGTGGTAGATTTGGTTTTGAATTAGAATTGGTTTTATAGTGGTTGAAACTCTAATTTTGGTCCATTTCTATATATAACCCTCTATATACATCCATTGGTAAGGTTTTTGTTTTCCCTTTTGAAAATTTGGATTTTAAATATGAATTAGGTTTGATGTTGTGGTGGATTGGTTTTGATTTAGGAAATTGGGTTAGTCTATGGTCAACATAAAAGGGGTTACCTAAGAGATCATTTGGGAAGAACATGCACTTGGCATTATGTACAGCGTATTTTGTTGTTGTTGTTGTTTTTTTTTTTTTTTTTTTTTTTTTTTTCATGCAGTTTTGTGGAGAATTATTAGTGAGTATTAAACTCTTATATGGTATATGTATACATGTTATTTTCAGATCTGTAATTGAGTTTTGGTCAATTTCACTTGCCTTTGGTGATTATTATGTATAGGCTACACTTACGTCATCAGTTGAAGGAGTGGTGTTCCTTTGCAAACCAGCCAATAAATATAAAGCTATCAACTTCATTTTCTTTTGTTCTTCAATGAAGATGAGGGGGATGCATGTTCACAAAGCTTGATGTGCAGGTTTAAAGAAAAGAGATGAGATTTTAGAAGGAGAATGTTTGGATCTAGATTGTCATAGCATTGAGCAGCCGTGATAGCTATTGCAGTTGCTATTGGCTTCAATCTAAATTAAATGCCTACAACAAATATAGATGTGGCAATAGTGTTTATTGGAATTTTTTTGACAGTATTTGATCTACAAAATACATTAGAGCGAAAAGTAAATTTATGTAGTGAGACTGATTTACAATTAATATGAAGTATGTTTTCATTGTTTCAAAATTGAATTTGGATTTTGACCTTGAGCCAAGTAAACATACAAAGGTTGCAATCCTTTGCAAATAGATTTCCCATTGTCTTAATGTTGCTTTAGTTTTCAACATTATTATTTTTTTTTAATAGTTTTTCTTTCTTTCTTTTCCAATGTCTTTTTTTTTTTTTTTTTCCTTTCCTTTTTAGCTTTTTCTTGGTGGGCAAATCAGCCTTTCCTTGATTCTTTTAGCTTTTTCTTTTAATGTGAGGTTGATTAACTAAATTTATTTAACTAGCTTTTTCTTTTAATGTGAGGTTGATTAATTAAATATTTATTTAACTATCCCGTGCATCGAATGAGTTAGCGACTAGTTATTATTACTATTATTATTATAGCCTAGCAAAAACTACTTTACATTACCATTTTTAAAAAAAAAATCAATAGTTATAGCGAAGGTGTGGGGTTTTATGAAACCTGAAAACCGAAAACTGCTACAGTTAAACTCGTTCTTGTATCTAAAGAAAAATAAGAAGAAAAACTAAAATAAAATGGTACAAACTTCTTACACTTGCATTGAAATGAGATTGGGGAAAATCTCAGATCTGTGGATGAAAATAAAATAAAAGAGATACTTCTATTGGATGATATCATGTGAAATCTGTGCTTTGAGGTTTGATTGGAATAAAATGTTCACGAAGACGATCAAGAACTTATCTTGAGAGAGAGAGAGAGAGAGAGAGAGAGAGACTTTGAGAGGATGACTGCATTACCAAAAGAATATGGGGAAAAAAACACGAAGGACTGAGGAGTAGAAGGAGTTTGAAACTTTGAATCTAATTTGAGGGGTAGGTGGTAACGTGTTGTTATAGATTTAAGGAAAAAAGAAGAGAAAACTAGAGTAAACGTGTGACTAGGAAAGTGGGAATGTGAATGAATGATTTGTCTAGTGATATTTTGGACTTTGGCTTTTGTTTATTTTTTATTTTTTTATATAATAAATAGTTAAAAGTTAACGTTAAACTATTAAATGATTGTTTATAAATATATATATATATATATATATATATATATATGTGAAACTTAAATAGCAAATTATATTTTGTCAACAATTATTAATTTGAAAAAACAAAGGAAGAATAAGGAAAAAATTTCAATTTTTTATATTTTCCTAATATAATTTATGAAAAATAAAAATTCACATAAAATTTATTTAAATATTTTAAATTATATTAATTATGACATTATTGGTTTGACCTCGGTCAGTCCAAAAACTGACAAACAAACTCTTTTTCAGTTTTTTGACTATTCCAGTTTATAAAACAATGCTCACGATAACTAGAAAGAGAGATATTACGTCTACAATATTTTTACAACAAATTACAGTTGGTCAGTTGTTATTAGTTCAAATTTGAAACTAACACTAAGATTATTTTTTTGCCCCAATAATAATAACCAGTAACAACCTGCCACTTAGGATTTGTTATAAAAATATTGTATACATATCATTTCTCAACTAGAAAAGATCAAGAAATACCAACCTTTTGAGCCACAAGATTCGTGAACTCTAGGCAACCATTTTTACAATACATCTTATCGAATGTAAGTTCCTATTGATACAACATAACCACATGTGTTTACGACTAATATCAAACCTGTAACTTGTTTGAATTTTAGAGTCCTTGATTGAAATATCAAAATACAATTCTGCATACTAATAATACCTCATCCGCAATCGTCTCTGTTGATTGACTTTAATTTTTCGATACTGTATCAGATTGAAAAGTGGGCAAGTGGCTTGACTTTTCATTGCAGATTACCATTATCTCACTATTGACCAAAATTTTGTAAGAAAAAAAAAATGATAAAAATGTTTTTCTTTTTCCACGATCCTAATTCCTAAATCCGGTAGGTGTGAGCAAGAAACTGATCATACGACAATGGGCATGCCTTCCTTCAGTGTCTCCAATCTCCTTGCTCCTACTGATCCTTTTCTTACTCAGCTTCGTTATGATAGTTTTGGGGTTAATTAAAGATGCAAGAAAACTTATTTCTCAAATAAAAATTGTTTCTAATTTAGGGGGGAAAAAGTAAAAATGTTTCCTAACAAATGAATATCTTACTAAAAAAATTATAAAATAAAATAAATAGAAAATAAAATAAAAAATTTTAGAGATGAGATAATATATAAACTTTATTCATTAAGTGGTCATCCACAACATTATTAATAATTTTTGAACACATGCATGTTCATTTTTATAGGGGTTAAAATGTAATGCATCCAGATGCTCTTAGAGTATTTGTTAACAAATTATTTTAGGAAAGTTTTAATACTACTTTCATAAGAAATAGAAAAGCGGTCAAATTTTTATTTTTCTTTTTCTATAAAAAAGTTTTAAAGTATTTCTCAACCAATATTCTTAAGACATTTCTTAACGTAAATCCGTGTATTAATATAACTTCATCCATTTATGAACATAAGACCGTCCATTTATTAATTTAATTTCATGCATGTACAACAAAAAAGCATTTTAATTTAACTAAAATCTCAAAATTTTAAAAAGAGAAAAAAGAAAAAAAAATTAAAATATTAGTTTTAAAACATTCAAATATTGCGAAAAAAATTATAGAAAAAATTTTATTGTAAAATGTGCTCGTGTGATTAGGTGCAACCCATCACCTATGTAACTTATGATACCATCAAAAACTGTCTCATAACATAAGTTTTATAAGCAATTAAATGCTACTATTACTCATGTAGCTTTTGTTAAAAGTCTTGTAACTCAATTGAAACATTTTGTTATTTACCATGAAGAAGTCTAATATTTAAAGTCTTATTTTTCATATTATCAAATTGAAAAATATAAATAAATAAATAAAAGACTCAGGTAACTTTCAGACTAGAGTCTCTCTAATGTAGTGCCCACTTGTTTGCACTTTCTTTTGGCAAAAAGCACTTTTTGAAACCAAAAAAATAATATACGCGTTTGGTGAAGTTTCAAAATGCAGCTTTTTCAAAACGCAGCTTTTGAAATGTGAAAGGGAATGCGTGTTCTCGGAAAGCAGCTCTTTAGAGCCTTTTCCAAAAGCCCATGCGCGTTCATAAATATTACCGTTAGACTCTGTGTTCAGTTACCAAATTGCCCTTCACATTTTATTGAAAACCCAATTTAACCCTTTGATAAATCAAGGCAGATCGTCATTTGCAATCCCAAAACCCTTGATAAATTAATTGCTACAAAGACCACAAAAAAATAGCGTCTAGCCTAGGTTCAATTCAATAACAAATTTCCAAATCCAAACACAAAAAAATCTATAACAAATTCCCAAATCAGCTAAGGAAAAAAAAAAAAAAAATCAATCCCTTGTAGTAATAGTTTGAACTCCGTCTCTATGGGCGATTATACGAACCAGAGTAGCAACGATGAAGTTGAAGCCATCGGAAGAGAGATTGTGAGACAAGAGCAAAGGCATGTCATACTCCGTCTCTACGCCGCAGAAGCGGGATTCCTTGTCCCTTGACCTTTCACCTAGCGGCATTTTCTTTGGGTTTGCCGAGATCTCTCTATTTTTCATTTTGATCTTTCTCAATTCTCACTCTCTCCCCTTTGATGAATTAATAGTTTAGAGGATGTGAAACAGAGTTAGAGAGAGAGAGAGGTGTTGAAACTTGAAAGAAGACAAAATGTGAAGAAGTGTGTGGAGGAAAATAGAGATAAGAGAGAAATGAGAAAAAAAGGGGGAAAAAAAAAGGTTTTGTGTTGGTTATATGTGAGGTGTGGGGCATGGGCTTGAACAATTTTTTTTTTTTTTTTAAGTAAGCTTATGAAAAAATATATATATATATTAGAGAAATGCTATCTTTAAAATATTTGTACAACAAATTTTAGTTAACAATATTTTTACAACAAATTTTAGTTAACAATAAATTATTATTATTATTAAGTAATTTTTTTTAAAGTAAGTATTATTAAGTAGTTGGTTTAAGTATGAAATAAACTCCCTTATATATACATTGTCATTTTTTGTAATTTACAACTCAAACCGCCACTTTTATAAGTGCTAGCCAAACACTCGGCTTTTTCAAAAAGCACTTTTAACAGTTTTTACCAAACTCTTAGCTTTTTCAAAAAGTCCAATTTCATACTGCACTTTTTGAAACCCCCACTTTTTCAAAAAGCCCAGTTTCAAAAAGCTGAACCAAACTCACCCGTAATAGCAGAAGACTTTTCGGCCCACCAAAAGGGTGCTGGTCTTGGTCGAAATGTTCACTTCTGTCCCCATACGTTGGAAACTCGCGTTATTGGTCATCTAAGATGTTCCCACCATAGGATTTCGGTTCGGATATTCTGAAATTTCAACCAACTCTTTTGTCCTTAAAAGAGTAGAGAAAGCAAGAACAAAGAAAATTTGGAGTTTTTCAGATAATACAAATAAATTCACAATTTTCCCTAAAACCCTCTTGCAAGGTAGTGACCGTAGTCACTTTCGACATGGCAAAATGGGCAGGTTGGGTCAGGTCTAGTTCAGATCAGGTCAATCGGGTTGCAGGTTAAACGGGTCACGAGTCAAAAACAGGTCATTTTAAGCGGGTTAAAAACGGGTTCAAGTCAATCAGTTTGGGGGTCGGGTCAGGCCAGGTCGGGTTGACCCGTATTTTTCACATGAATTTTTTTTTTTAATAAAGAAAACAACATATATTTGCCATTTGGAAAGTTACGCAATAAATTACTTGATGTAAAATGCATTATTTTGAATTCACCACTTATATAAAAAATGAACTCAGTTAAACACTAATTCAATAATTTTAAAATTATACAAATCCTAACATTGTTATTTAAAACAAAATAGCACAAAGGTAAGTAAAACAAATACACAAGATTTATTTTTATACAATATCAACATTCCAAAATATAAAACAAAATTACAAATGACTTATTGGATAAATCTTTTTTTTTTTTTTGAGAAACAAATACACACATAAAGGAGAGGGAAAGGGGTTCTAACACAAATGCACACTACAACTCCACTCAAAAGTCATGGTAACTTTTAAGGGAGGGTGGGGCAAGTTATACTACACACAACACACTCTCTTAAGTAATGTGGGACAATTACCCATTCTTTTTTTTTTAGAAACAAACACACACACACACACAAGGGAGAGGGAAAGGGGTTCTAACACAAAGGCACACCACAATTCCACTCAAAAGTCATGGTAACTTTTAAGAAAGGGTGAGGCAAGTTATACTACACACAACACACTCTCTTAAGTAATGTGAGACAATTACCCATTCTTTTTTTTTTAGAAACAAACACACACACACACACACACACACACACACACACACAAGGGAGAGGGAAAGGGGTTTTAACACAAAGGCACACCACAACTCCACTCAAAAGCCATGATAACTTTTAAGGGAGGGTGGACCAAGTTATATTATACACAACACACTCTCTTAAGCAATGTGGGACAATTACCCATTCTTTTTTTTTTTTTATAAAGAATGAAAATATATAAGAGATATACAATCTTGAAAATTAATTTTATAATCTATTATCAATTGTTGTTGGCACTCTATTTCAATTTGAGATATACATTAAAGTTTGATTGCTTACTTATTTATACATGGTCTCTTTTATGAATATCATATCATTGTTAAGCAATACACACTCTAAGAAATATCATAATTTATTTTAAAAAGCCATTTATTTAGAACATAAATTGTTAAAAAATAGGTCTAAGCATTCATAATTTATGCTAATTTGATATTTTGGGCTCACTATTTTCCCACTTGTGAATGTTTCTCACACATGTCTACAATTTTAAATCTATTTTTAACTCTACTGTAATCAGATTATCTTGGCATGTACTTTGTTATTGGATATCTAAAAATATTTACTCATTACAGAATACTCAACCATTTATCTTTCAATTAATTTATATGCAGTTACGTAAATGTATCAATTGTTTCCTTAAAGCTTACAATAAACAATTAAACTAATATTGTCTTAATTTTACAATTTTTTTTTTACCAAAAAAAAATGTTTTTAAAAAAGTAGTTCAGGTTTGGTTGGGTCGGGTTGACCCAAAAAAAACACAGGTCGGATCACGGGTCAACCCGTTTTTGCTTTAGGTCAAAAAAATCAGATTCAGGTCGAGTATTTTTTGAGTCGGGTTGAGTCAGAAAATTTTGACCTATTTTGCCATGTCTAAGTCACTTTCATGTAAACAACAAGCTTTTCATTCATGAATAACAAAATGTGGAAAATGAAGTCTTTGTTGACTGACATTTAATTTTTCAACACTTGCATCATTTTGAAAAGCCCACAAGCAAATGGCTTGCCTTTGTTCATTGAAGTGGAAATAATGAGGTTTATTAGTTTATCTTACTATATACCAAATTTTCCAAGAAAAAACAAGAAAGGAAGAATTATTTTTTTATTTTGAAATTTGGCGAAGTGCCTTACTCATTGCATCATTCCCCATGCTATGATGAGATGACTCCTCACCACGCTTGGACTTATTTCTTTCTAATTATCCAAATGGGAAGAGACGGAAAAGGATTCACTAGGTGGAGTTCTGGGCCTGTGACAATATGATTGGTCCCTACTTTCCTCAAATCCACCACTTGATGGGGTGAATAGTTTCTTCTATCACGTTCCCTTCGACGCAACTTTTTGCATAGATAATCTATCTCGAGCTTCAGTTTCCGCGTTTCCTGTTCATGCAAAAGATGGCTCCCAGTCCTTGAATAACTCCTTTCAGTGCGTTTTGTATGTTGTGTCTCTACCATAACACTAGGTGTATGATTATATTCTCTATCTCTCCTTCGCTCTAGATTAACGAAGTGATTTTCCCTTTGTGAACCAATAGATTCCTCCTTGTTCTGCTCTAGGTTAGCCATGACTTGTTAGAATCACAAGCAAAGCCTTCATTCCCACAGACGGCGCCAATTGTAAGGGCTCAAAAATCTATGGCCCAAACCCACTGAGAATAGTGAATCCCATACCTCTAAATTAAGCCCAAATAGATAGAATTTGTTTAGAGAGTGGGAAAAAAAGTCTGGTGATGGATAAATTAAGTCTAGGTCTAAGTTCGAAGATTCAAGTAAGAAGGAAAGAGTTGGAATTAAAGGTTAGTTAGTAGTAATGCCTTCCTCAGTCCAAACTGAAGGACAACTCTTACACAAAGATATACACAAACTTTTTCTCTCTCTTCCACGCCATTGCTCTTGTTCTAATCTTTTTTCCATGATCTCCTCAAAAATTCCTCTCCCTCTTTTCAACTGGGAGTTCTCTTCCTTTATATACTACTTTCCTCCTTGCATTCTAGCCTTCCACCTGTATTCTTCGAGGTTCTCTTTAGGACACTTGTCCCATTAAACTTCTGTTGAAGGTGGTAGAAAAGGCTACTTAGCTGTGAATCTACTACTCAAATGTCATTTCTTCATTAATGCAGTTGATAAGGTTGTTGCCAGTCATTTAATGTGGAGGATGTAGGCAAACTTTTACAGGAAATGCTCCTAGCTGCTTAAGCCTTCTCCTATGAGTCTACCTCTTCCACTCGGGCACTTCATGAAATATTGTGCACCTTCCCATTCTCTTCTTGGGCGATGGCATGATCTTGGGTTTAAAGTGCTTCACAAAGGAGTTGACAAAGGTCATATCATTCCTAGTCTTCCTCGGTCCTTAGACCCCCACAACAACCATCAACACATTAAAATACTATTTTTTTTAACACCAAACATTAAAAAATTAATTTTTTTTTGAAGTCTTAAGCTACAGTGAGTTCCTATCCATAGCAGCTCAATGTAGCTAATGCTCAAATTTTTTTGAGTTTACCTCCTTTATTGTACAATAGGGCTGCTATCTATTGATTGCTATATTGACTTTTTAGTGAATTGAGGAACCTTATTGGGATGCTCTTAAAACGTTATATCCGGTTTTTTAATTATTATTATTATTATTGTTGTTATTGTTATTATTATTGTTGTTGTTGTTGTTGTTGTTGTTGTTGTTGTTAGGACATATGTAAATCATGTTAAGAACATATGTCATTTAGAATTGGCTAATTCTTTGACAAAACGCATTTTACTTGTAATTGGGTTGATCTAGAATGATTTAAGTCTTCAAGAAACATGTTGTTCAAGTCAAGAGTTAAGGCCATGCAAATCTGTTCAAGAAACAAGTGAAGAAGTGCTGTATTTTAAAACTCGACAACTAGCTTAATAGATGGTATCTATCAAGGTTTAAAAGGCAGTTCTAGCCCGATGCTCGACAGCTGCTCGACAGATAACCTATCTATCAAGATTTACAAAAATTAGTTTTTCAGATCTGATTTCACACATATCCTTGTATACTTGTTTATGCTTTCTTTTCTCACAACCCTAAACATATATAAGGATTATTTTAAGGGCCATCATAGAGGATGCAACTTGATGCAAAGGTTTTGTTCAAGCATATTGTGACCGAAGACAATTTGCCCTAGTTTATCTTTCTCTTGAAGAAGCTGTTGCGTTTGTACCCGTAGGGTTTTGTAATCAAGGAGTTTCGTGATTTTCATCGTGTTGATGAATTGAAGAACTTTGCAACCAACATCCTTCTCAAGTTGGTGGTTAATCATGTACTTGGATTTGTGCATCAATTGGTTAGTCACGTACTGGGAGCTGTGCATTGAAAATGAGAGATTGTCACTACAGAACAAGTACAATTGTGTATTGGGGTAAGTGTTCAACCATAGGTTGGTATGAGGTACTGGGATTCCTTCACTTGTAACCGTTTGTTGTGATAATAATGGATTCTCGAGAATGGTGACCTTAAATTCATCCGGTGGAGTTTTTGTATTTGAGGTTTTCCCCATTCGTAAACAAATCACTGTGTCAACTTTATTTTCCGCTGCATATTAACTTAGTTGGTGATTTGTTTGTACTACTACACGTATTGCATGTTAATTGAATTAATTAATTAACTTGGCTAATTAATTGGTTAATTTATCACAAGGAGTCAATACATTCTTGGCCTATCAATTATTATTATTATTATTATTATTTTAGCCTAGCAAAAACTACTTTACATTACCACTTTTTTAAAAAAAAAAAAATTCAATAGTTATAGCACAAGTGTGGGTGCTTTATGAAAAAAGAAAACCAAAAACCGTTACGGTTAAATTGGTTCTTGTATCTGAAGAAAAACAAAAATAAAATGGTACAAACTTCTTACACTTGCACCGAAATTAGATTGGGGAAAATCTCAGATCTATGGAAGAAAATAGAATAAAAGAGAAACTTCTATTGGATGATATGTATGAGAAATTTGTGCTTTGAGCTTTGACTAGAATAAAATTTTGACGAAGATAATCAAGAACTTATCGAGAGAGAGAGAGAGAGAGAGAGAGAGCGAAAAAATATGGGGAAAGAAAACTGAGTAAAAGGAGTTTGAAACTTTGAATCTGATTTGAGGGATTGGTGGTAACGTCTTGTTATAGATTTAAGGGAGGAAAAGAAAGAATAAAACAAAAAACAAAGAAAGAAAAGAAAACTAAAGCAAACGTGTGACTAGGAAAGTGGAAATGGGAATGAATGACTTGTCTAGTGACATTTTGGACTTTGGCTTTTTTTTTTTTTTTTTTTTTTTATATATAATAAATAGTTAAAATTTAACGCTAAACTATTAAATGATTGTTTATAAAAAACATATATTTGTGAAACTTAAATAGCAAATTATACGTTCTCAAGAATTATTAATTTGAAAACAAAAAAGAAGAATAAACAAAATTTTCAATTTTTTATATTTTCTTAATATAATTTATGAAAAATAAAATTCACATAAAATTTATTTATATATTTTAAATTATATTAATTATGACATCATTAGTTTGACCATCTATTCGACCTCAGTCTGACCAAAAAATGATAACCAGGCTCTTTTTAGGCTTTTTTTTTTTAATTCCGGTTTTTAAAACCATACTCTCGATAACTAGAAAAGACCAAGAAACACTAACCATTTGAAGTAAAAGCTTGTGAGTCGGGTCGTATTTCAAGATCTGGTGAGCGGCCCTAACCTGATTGTCGGCCTCGTTCACGAAAACCTCTGCCCTCAGCACCTTTTGCAAGTCTTCCCGGTTGATCAGGCTGAAGTGGCGCGTGAAGGCGTGCAGATCTGCAAGAGGAAACACATTCACATTAGAAACCAGACGGTGCAAAAAGAAATGGACGAAGTAAAGGATGGAACTGATTAGGGTCCTAGAACCCTCTCCCCATTTTCCCACTGCCCACCTGGGGTCCCCTCCGTCGTCGGGCAGTGAAGGCCATCGTGCCACTCTCCAGACACGATGAGGAAGTCCATGTTCAGCCCCTTGCTGGACTCAGGGAGGCACTGAATGAGCCGGACCCTGTCATCCCTGGTCTTCAGATAGTAAGTTTCGCCCTTCAGGCACTGGAGGTTATAACACCAGTTGACGTCATGGTGGGTCAATCTCAGTCCCATCTCCTCGTTTAAGGCATCCACACAGCCCAGAATCCTAAAGATGTTGATGGCACACTAGGTGAGGGCTAGCCGAAAGTGCGTCAGGTAGTCCCTCATCACCGGCCCCATGGGTATCCTCATGCCACCTTCAACGAAGGCAACGATGGGAATCACCACCTCACCTTCCTGCCTCCGAAAGCGCCACTCGCCCTCCGCACAATACCTCAAGCCCACATTGGCCGGTATCTTATAATCGGCGATGAATTTCTCCATCGCCTCCTCAGTGAAGACATACTTCTTAAATCTACCCATCCCAAATGATGCCTAAGCGAGCTAAGAGAGAGCAAATGAAAAAGATGCAGAGATGGAGAAGGAGAAAGTTCGAAGAGAAATAGAATGACTTACAGAAATGAGTAGGAGCTCCTCAGACAGGCTTTTTATGCTGGAGATGTAGACTCTTGGGTGCGAATAAACAGAGGAACCGGCCTGTCGAATGGGTATTTATACCCCAAATCAAGGAACCACGTGGGTTTTCCAGCCCATAAATGGTAGGCAAATCCCCACTGTTGGATTATCATCCTCCCGTTGTACGTGGGGAGTACAGAGCCGTCTTGATTTAATGAAGGGCGCATTGCGCGCTTCGAGGCGCTATTAACACGTTTGGGGCAGTTAAAAAGACTCCAATACTAACAGAGGGCCAAACTCGATGGGACGCGTCGCAAGCCCGAGGACATCAAAATCCTCCTCTCCGCCCGAGGATGCGAACAGCAAGATTTTGAGGGGCTATTGTGGGGCCAAAGAATTCCACGACCCAGCCCACTTCGTTCCTGGGCCGAAGACCCGAGCCGAGGAGGCACCCTTAATCCGAGGACGACCTCAACATCGGACGTCCAAGAACTTTTGGGACAAGCTCATGACAAACGGTCACCTCCGCATTAAATGTACCTGACTACCGCCCTGGCCGCATTAATGAGGAAAGGACCGCGCACCAGCGTCGCCTTGGTTGCCGCGACTCCCAAAGAGACTGAGAAGGCGGCTGATGGGACAAGCACCTGAGCAATGTCCAGATCACTCAACAAGTGTAGGGCTAGGATTGGTTGGGTAAATGATATATAATGTAAAGGAATCCCTCCAAAGAGGGGGGGGGAGAGGAAAGAGAAAGAGAAAAAAAGGAGGAAAAAGCCTCCTCGGCCATGGGCCGAGGAGCATCCTCCAGTGGCAAATTGTTCTAAGTGTTTCTTTAAATAAAAGAGAATGGAGTTCACGCCTCATGAACGCCGGCCAGCGCATAGACCTTCGATCCACTCTCTACAAATTCATTGTTTTGGGTTCGATGGGCCTTTGACCCATATCCTTTGGGTTCGGGGCAACAAAAGCAGACCCTACACTACCATTATTCAAGTAAAATTTGCCGAATGATAAGGGTGTTCTCGTTGAGAGATTTAAAGTATGACACACAAGGAAGTCGATGGCTCCTTTGAGCTCGTCAGCTTCCCATAAGCGGACGGGACCCAAAGCAACGACACCATAAAAAGACGACAGCCTTGCGATACCCGACTGTCGTCTCTATGAAGCCGACGAGAACACTCAAATGAAGCAAGAGACCGATGAGGTGACAAGGCCGACGGGTCCTTGTGCAAGGAAATAACTTGCATGACACGATTAACCCTAATCAAAGGAATCTCTATAAGGAAAAGATCCAGCAAAATACGTGTATTAATGAGGATCTTCCTTACAAGGAAAGACCTTCTCCACCAAGAAACGAAGGTCAGCTCTACACTACTATAAAAACTCTAAAACCCTCACAAGTCAAGGTATGCATAATTTACCTCAGTTCTGGCACTCTAGAGTTGTAAAAATTCTTTCTAACTTAACCTTTAGTGAGTATTTGGCCAATACCACACCGGTGCTCTTTGTAGAGTCTTTTTTGTTTCTGTTTTGCAGGTTTTGTCTAGAGAACGTGAGGATTGCCCAACTCACTGACGATTTTTGGCATCATTACCGAAAATCTTGTCACTTAATACGAATTTGGAGCCTTTTGTTGTTTACCATGGAGATGTCCAATATTTAAATTCTTCTTTTCCATATTATCAAATTAAAAATAAATAAATAAAGACTCACGTAACTTTTAGACTCTCTCCGATGTAATAGTAGAGCACTTTTCAGCATCCATTGGGAACTTGGGCTGTAGGCCCTGTTGGTCATCTCAGATGTTCGCACCGTAGGATTTGGGATATTGAAATTTCATTCAACTCTCTGTCCTTGGAAGACTAGAAAAAGCAAGAACAAAGAAAAATTGGAGCTTTTCTGACAAAACAAATAAACTCACAATCTTTCCTAAAACTCTCTGTAGATTATGACCATGTCACTTTCACATAAACACTAAATTTTAAATTCATGAATCATAAATTGTGGAAAATGAAGTCTCCGTTGACTGACATTTTCCATTACTTTCATCATTTTGGAAAGTCCACAGGCAAATGACTAGCCTTTGTTCAAAGTGGAGATTATTATCTCCATCAGTCTCTCATTATATACCAAAATTTTCATGGAAAAACAAGAAAGGAAGAGTAATTTTTTTTTTTTCTTTATAAACTAGCCATGTCTTGTCTCCTCAACAATGAGCACAAGACTGATCATACGACAATGGGCATGTCTTCTTTCAATGTCTCCATGCTGCTCCTACTAATCCTTTCCTTACTCAGCTTCCTAAGCCTAAACAGTGAAGCAGCCCCAGAATATCGCTGGCATTCCTGTTCAAACCAAACCACTTTCACCCGCAATAGCACCTACCAGTCCAACCTCAACCGCCTCCTCTCTTCCCTTTCCTCAAATTCCACGCGTGAAAGTGGTTTCTACAACACCACCGTTGGCCAAACCCCAGGGACAACAGTCTACGGCCTCTTCTTCTGCCGTGGAGACCTCACACCCAATGAGTGCCAAGACTGCGTGTCAACCGCAACCAAAGACATTGTTGAGCTGTACTGCCCTGTAGAAAAAGTGGCAGTGATATGGTACGGTGAATGCGTGTTACGCTACTCAAACGAGTCATTCTTCTCCACCATGGGCGAAGATCTCACATTTCGATTGAGTAACACTCAGAGTATAACAGATCCAGGCCGCTTCACACAGCTACTTGGAACTTCAATGGATGAAATAGAAACCAGAGCATCAAATGCTCCGTCCGGTGCAACGAAATTTGCAACAACAGAAGCCAAATTTTCGGATTTACAAACCCTATACAGCCTTGTCCAATGCGACCCTCTGCTATCCAGCTCTGATTGCAATAGGTGTCTTCGGACTCTCATAGGATATCTGCCAAGTTGTTGTGCAGGAAAGCAAGGGGGTAATGTTTTGAATCCTAGTTGTTTTATTAGATACGAAATATATCCGTTTTACAAGCTCCAAGCCGTACCGTCACCGGCACCAACACCGGTGCCTCTTGCTCCACCTGCAAAAGGTATGTACCGGTATATATATATATATATATATATATTAATTTATTATCTCATTCTCCCTGCTCACTCTCTCTCTCTCTCTCTCTCTCTCTCTGCTCCCTCTATTCTTTTTTTTTTTTTGCTGAATCTGCTCCCTCTCTTTCTCGTCCCTTCTCCTCTATTTGATTGGGTTGTAGTGGTTAGGTTGGTGGGTCACACCGTGGGTGGTGGGACTTGGTTGTGGGTCACACCGTGGGTGGTGGGACTTGGTTGTGGGTCACACTTGAGGTTGAAGATGAAAGGGTTGCTATGGGTTTTGGGTTTTGGCTTGAGGTTGAATATGAGTTCTTCCATGGTGTGCTAGAGGAGTTTTAGCTTTTGGCTTAAGGTTGAAGATGAAATGGTTGCTGTGGGTTTTGGGTTTTGGCTTGAGGTTGAAGATGAAAGGGTTTATACAGCTAGACATGGCAAAATGGTCGTGTCGGGTCGGGTCGGGTCAATCGGGTTGCGAGACGGGTCGAGTTGACCCATATTTTTCAAACAAGTATTTTTTTTTTATTTTGGGAAATAGATGCAATTTGTCAATTGTTTTTGAGTTTCTTAACTATGATTAGATTCTCACTGGTGATACTATTACCACTTACCAATTACCACTAAACACTTGATACTCAAATTTAGTGTAACTCTTGTTCCAACTTTCTAGAAGCTAATCTTGGTATAATTTTCGATCTGTTTTAAAGTAGGAAGAGAAAATGAAGGTGACAAGTAAAGAATGACAAACTATAATAGAGTACATAACATATTAAGTGAAAAAGAATAAGTAAATATTTTATAAGAATTACACCTCAATCTCAATCTCAATCTACTCAACGTTGGTAGAAGTGGCAAAACAGTCGGGTCGGGTCGGGTCAAACAAGTCACTGGTCAAAACGGGTCATTTTTAAACGGGTCAATCGAGTTACGGGTCAAATGGGTTGAATCAGAAAATTCTGACCCGTTTTGCCATGTCTATTTATAAGAATTGTATTTTGCTGAGAATTTTTCTGTTCTTCAAGGTAATTTTATAAGGACAGTTGTAGATGGTGGCTTGTTAAAATTGATGTTTGGCTGTGGGTTTGGGCGTTCTATGGTCTTGGGTAAGTGTTTGGTTGTGGGTATAGCTGTTTGTGGGTTTTTTGAGACTGTGGAATGGTGTTTGTGGGCGTTTATGGGTCGAAATTGTTTATATTATTTTAATATATATGTTGCATGTTAAAGGAGAATTTTTTTTTTAATTTTTTTTAATTTTTGGTGTATTGTAATTTGGGGGTGGAAAAATAAATAAAGTGATTTTTTAAATTACTAAAAGATAAAATTTTTAAAATCATTGTTGTGAATACTCTTAGAGCATTAGAATAATTTTGCTTAAAAACTGTTATTTTAACACATCAAAATTTTATTTTATCTATTTTAACATATCATTTAACAAATCACTTATATCGTATTTTTTACTTTTAACACATCATCATTAAAATAACTTAAAATAAGATTAACTTTTTATTAAAAAAAAAAAAAAAAAAACCCACCACACAAAGTAGAACACACGTTAAAAAAGAAAAAAAAATTAATTACAAAATGAGAGGCATGACATGTGAAAGGAGAGAGAAAAAGAAAAGAAAAAGTAAAAAAAAATTATAAAACATAGTAGAAGAGTACTATGCCAAATGCTAAAAAATTTTAGCATTTGGAAGATTTAATAGAGGGGTGTTTTTTATTTTATTTTTTTATGTTAGGTGTGCTAAATGCTAAAAAATTAGCATTTAACACACCAGATACTTTTTTTTTTTTTGATAGGGCTTTAACCCAACTATAAGTTTAAAAGGAATGTTGAATCATGAATGTCAAAAAGGATGAGACATAGCAACAGCAAGAAAAAAAAGAAGGAACTTGCCCCTTTTTTTCAGAGAGTTTTAACTTATGGCATCCGCTCCTGATAATAACTCTTTATTATCAGACCAAGACACTATTCAGTTTTTGGTGTAGGCGGAAATTGAACTCCAGATTTCTTATACAATCATTAGAGACTTTACTAACTGAGCTAACTGGAACTCACAAAAGAAACTTACCTGGTCACAATGGAATTTGCTATATTTTACTATTAAGTATTATATTTTACAATGAATTCATTGTATTTATAAGAGGCTAAAGCCTAGTCTAATACGATTATAAGAAGCACAATACAAATAGGATTGCACTTGGGGATGGGCTTCACTATGATTGTGCCTTCATATCTTTAACATCAACCATTGTAATGTTTAATAAAAATCTTCTTGATCTATGCAGGAAAAAGCCGAAAATCATTGTTAATAATTATCGCCATCGTTGCTCCAACTGTTGTTGTCTCTATATTGCTACTCTGTATTGGCTACTGCTTTCTAAGTAGAAGAGGGAAAAAGAAGTACAATGCTGTACCTTATGAAAACGGTAATTTATAAAATCGATTCTATACAATGTTTAATTTTCTTTTCTCAGAAAAAAAAAAAAAAAAAAAAAAAAGAGTTTAATTTTCTCATGTCTGCAGACTCCTATTCGAGGAAAATGGGGCCATAGGCCCCTGAATGATCATTAAAAATTTAATTGAAACGTATAATTAATAATTAATAAATTATTATGTTGTGTTTTTCCATTTATATTTTATTAATACTAGATAGTAGTTTTATTGTTTATATTAATTTAGTATACTTCTTATTTTTGAGTGGTAAAAATTTTTTATTTTGTGTTTTGGTCCCTTAAAGATAAAATCTTGGTTTCTTGCCTTATTGTGCCTTAGGTTAGATGGCAATTATCGAAATTCATATACTAATTATATAGTCTGTATAAGTGTCTAGAATATCGTAAAGCTAAAAGGAAATTAATAAAAGAAAAATCACAAGAGTTATGGTTAGCTGATATCATTTTCATTTATATATGTCATTAATAATAGGCTTCTAGGATTTAAGCATATTTATACATTTCCATGTATAGTTTTCCAAGCACCCACTAAAAAATAAAGCATTTTCTATATGCTCCCAAACAGAGCATTTAATTTGCCAGCAAACTTTAACCCATTTTTGTGCTTATATATCAATAGCATCCGGTGAAATTACAACGGATTCCTTGCAATATGATTTGCCTACAATTGAAGCCGCGACAAACAACTTCGCAGATGATAACAAGCAGGGTAGTGGTGGCTTTGGTGATGTTTTCAAGGTATGGAAACTTTTTGTGTAATTTTATTTTTATTGTTATTATTTTTTATTTTGAAGAAAGAACTTTGCCAAACTTTTTTTTTGAAGAAGAAAGAACTTTGCCAAACTAATGAGTGAGAGAGTGCTCATTTGGTATTATGAACTCAACGCTTGGGAAATCCAAACAATTCAAAATTCAGAAGCTTCTTGGGAATATATAGACTGTGAAATGAATTGCTCTAATTGGGGTCAATATATATTCTCAGGGTACACTTCCCAACAAACAAGAAATAGCTGTGAAAAGACTCTCGCAAAGCTCTCGACAAGGTGCTGAAGAATTTAAAAATGAGGTCTTGTTGGTAGCCAAACTTCAACACAGAAATCTAGTTAGGCTTTTGGGATACTGTTTGGAAGGAGAAGAAAAGTTACTTGTCTATGAATTTGTGCACAACAAAAGCCTCGACTACTTTTTATTTGGTTAGTCACTTCTAAGCTAATATATATATATATATATATATATATACACACTTCCTTTTTTGTCATGTAACATGTATCAATAAGTTTATATTTCAATTTTTATGTTGCTAAACGAATTAAGTGTTGTGGAGCTGGCGAAGATGCAAGAGAGAGTAATATATATATATATATATATATATATGCATGTATGTATTTTAATTTGATAATTGATATGTTTACTCTAACATGAATACTGAATTTTGATGAGTGTGTAGACCCTGAGAAGCGAAGCTTATTGGATTGGTCAAGCCGTTACAATATTATTGGAGGAGTTGCTCGAGGAATCCTTTATCTTCACGAGAATTCTAAGCTTAGAATTATACATCGTGATCTTAAGGCTAGCAATATATTACTAGATGCAAATTTGAATCCAAAAATTTCAGATTTTGGCATGGCAAAAATTTTTGAAGTTGATGAAACCCAAGGGAACACCAGCAAGATTGTTGGAACATTGTAAGTACTAGATTATATAAAGAATTTATCAAATTTTTTTTCATCCTAACAAATTAATCACATGAAAATGGGAAACACAATTCTTTCTAACCTCGTAAATTCTGTATCAAGTCATTTATGGACAATCTAGAGATGCATTGTTACCACAACATTCTCTGCATCATAATCTATATATTATTATTACTAAAAGCTGAAGCGTAGCATTTAATGTTGCTACGCTCACATTAAGCCACATCAACAACCACGTCATCATTTTTTGTTTTCAGTTTTTCTTATATATATTTTTAAACATTTTCTCATTTTATTTTTTTTATTATTAATTTTCCAAAACTCTCCTTCCCTTTTACCTCTTCATCTCCCCACTACTTTCTACCTTAATATCATTCTCTCTACCTTTTTATCTTCTTTTATTTTGATTCTTCTTATTCTCAACATCTTACTATAAATTTGACATTTTCTTTTTCATTTTATGCATAGTTTTCTCACACAAAAAAGGTTACCTCTCTCTCTCTCTCTCTCAATTTGTTTTTCATTTTTTGTTTGATTTTTATTTTTATTTTTATTGCTTCAATTCTTTAGGTTGATGAATTTTTGTGTTAATTAGAATTCTACTTTGGGATGATGCAATTTAGTTTTGTGTTTTAAGTTGTTATCTTTTATATTCTCTTTGATTAAATATTATCCAACTACATTATACATATAGCACATAATAATATAATGTTATCATATTACATAGAATGACTTGAATAATTTGATGTTTATTGCTATATATTTTATTTTTACTCTTTTTTCCTCTTATCTTATTTTATTCAACATGTAAATCCAATCACATCCTCCATACTATTAAATTATGCAGCACAAATCAAGAAAGTGGCTAAACACAAACCTACCTTCCTTTACCATACATTGGGGGAATCAAAATATTTGTGTGATAAAGAATCATATAATTTATAATTTAGATAGCAACCTTTGAATGTGTCTAGACCCATAGATTGAGCAATTAGTAGACTTAAAAGGCTATTGAGAATGTACTTTTTGAATCAAGTCTAAAAAAATATGAACTACTATATATCATTTAGATGAAAACTTTTATCATAGATACATTAATTTTTTTTTTTTGCCACAAATTTAAATCACGCAAACTTAATAATTTTATATTATGTGTTAGCATCGTCTCTGCTTCTTCTTCTTTTTCTCAAAAGTATTATGTATCATCTTTAGAGGATGCCAACAATATTGATCTTATAGAAAAAGTTACATAAAATATTGAGAAAAAAATGTTTTATATTACAAACTACTAAAAATGTTTTTTTTTTTAATATTTAAACCTTTCTATTTTTCATATCACTGATGTGTTTTACAACTACCACATCTGTTAACTTAAGTCTTAATATTCTTGAGCTGTTTCGGCAAAAAAAAAAAAAAAAAAAGAAAAAAAAAAGAAAAAAAGAAAAAAAGAAAAAAGGTTGTTGCAAAATAATGGAAATGATGGAACTACTCGCAACAATATTTGCATAGTTATATAGTTCCAGCTAAAGCAATTGAGTATACTTTTAATCTTCAAAAAACACACATCTATCAATGATTAAACGTTCATCTTGGGTAGTTTTAACTTTTCATATAATTTTACCTTTACATATTCATCTATTTTAATTTAGATTTTTTTTTTCCAAAACAAAACTTTAATTTAGTTATTTATAAGTAAAAAATGAAATAATGATTCACAAATAATCAAAAATATATATATCTATACATATTTATCTTGTGCGGTTGTAACTTTACATATAATTTTGCATTTATAAATTCATCTATTTTAATTTAGATGTTTATAACTTAATAATGAAATCTATAAACAAGGTAATTAAAACAACTATATTTCTACAATTCAAAAAGTCACAATTTCTTTTTTCAAAAAAAGACCTTTTACGTTTCTTTGGAATTTTTAAAATTTTTTTTTTTTTATAAAACCTTTGACATACCACTAACCTAACCACTTAATACATTAAAAAAATTATGGCTCATTATTACCTCCGTTAATATATTATAGATATCTTAATTGATTGAAACCAAACTTGAGAAATGCCTTTCACATTTTCTTGAAATTCAGAAGGAAAAAAAAAAAAAAAAAAAACTTTTGTCATACCACTAACGTAACTACATCTATAACTACTTAAGCCATCTATGATATCTATTTCTTATTGATAACCACAAAATTTACAACTAGGCAGGAACATACAAAGCAATAAATAATAAATGAAGGAAGAAAAAAAAAATGAAATCAAACGTCAATTAATAACCGTTATTTAGAAAATAAAAAGGTGGTCAAGAAGAGTAAGAAATAAAACAGAGATGGCTATACAGAGGACATTGAAAACTTTATAGTGCAATAAAATCAACCATTACATTCGCTTAATTAAATCAATAATCAACAATTAAATATAATAATACGAAATTTCAATTTAAAAATAATCAAACTCTAAGAAGGGAAATAATATATATATATATATATATATATGTATGTATGTATAATCATAATCTTCATACACCATGACTTAAAAAAATTTAATGAATAGTTCTACCTCTTATTTAATGTCTATGTTATGCAAATCATCAACCAATAAATATATGATAATGATAAAAAACGTTATAGACAAGATTATGAAAAATATGATAAAACTATTTAAAAGGAAAAAAAAAAAAAACTCTTTACAAAGTCTAGGGACTAAAATTGTATTTTATTTAAAAAATTATCACGCGCAATGCGCGAGTCTGCGACTAGTTAGATATAATATGTGCAATACTTACATGTGAAAGTTAGCTTAAAATGTAACCAATGATCGATATACAATTATACATTTAAGTACTAGATAAAGTCTTAAGGTCTTATAGTCTCTTTATAAAATTATTGAGTTGATGATGCTGGTTTGCAGTGGTTACATGTCTCCAGAATATGCAATGCACGGGCAGTTTTCTGTGAAATCTGATGTATACAGTTTTGGTGTCCTTATCCTGGAAATTTTAAGTGGCAAAAAAATTAGTGCATTCAGTCAATCAGATACCGCCGAGGACTTGTTGAGCTATGTGAGTGAAACACATATTCTAGAACTCATTTTCTGTTATTATTTCCTATACATCAACTCCAAGTCAAAGGGAAAGGAAATTGATATTTTAAAAATACTCACCAAATTGATGCAGGCTTGGAAACACTGGAGCAATGGATCATACCTGGACGTGCTAGATTCGGATATGAGAGATTCTTGCTCTAGAAATGAAGTTATCCAATGCATCCATATTGGCTTACTTTGTGTTCAGGAAAATCCTGCTGATAGACCCTCAATGGCAACAATAATTCTTATGCTTAACAGTGACTGTTACTTTGCCATCACCTCAAAAGCCACCTTTTTTCCTTCATAGTAGAACAGAGCAGAACATGTCAACAATAGAGGTGGAGTGAGATAAATCTTCTAGCACGAACATGCCAACAATAGAGGTGCACTCAGATAAATCTTCAAGCACATCAGTGCAATAGTCTGTCAATGAAGCATCAATTACTGAACTGTACCCTCGATAGTGTTTGTAGGAAGGAATTCTCCAAAGCTACTCTCTCTTTTCTAAGTCATGGAACTTGAACACTATAATACACATGACCGTTCTCTAAGAAATTGAGCCTTCATGTATGGTAATAAACGTTTGCTATAATTTGTAAAATTAATTATTAAGAAAAGAATACAAAATAATGCTACCCTAGTTGTACTCAATTTTTATTGCTACAAGACTACCACAAACAGATTTGGGTTGTGGTTATTTGTCATGGTGGCCTCGTTATTTCCACTCACTATTTGCGAACAATAGTTTACTCTTTTGTAGTACATCTCTAGCAGAATGTCGACACATCTTAAACACCTTATCTTTGTATAAGACTGCATCGGAGCTGAATATTAACAATGAGAAGACCACCATGTTTTTAGCAATTAATACACAAATTGAGAGGTTGGAAAAAGTTGTAGTCGGGAAGGAGAAACCCCTTTCACAAGCAGGTAGGGAGATTTTGATCAAAGCCGTGGCTCAATCTCTCTCAACTTATGGCATGAGATTTTTTTTTTTTTTTTAAACTAGAAAACTTTGTAGGCACCACACAAGGATGATGAGCAGCTTTTGGTGGGGGCTAATGATTTGAGGAGAAGAAACTTCACTAGTTAAATTAGGACCAAATTGTGCATAGGTTACAGGGGGTATATGGGATTTTGTGATTTCATTGTTTCGACCTGGCAATGCTAGCAAAGCAGGGATGACCACTGCTAAAAAAAAAAAGAGTCAAATTCTCCATTTTTAGATTCTCATATTCCTCCAAATGGTCATTTTCCTTAGAAATGTATCTTGGCGTAAAGGACCATGTTAGAGAAGGTACTAATATGTTGAGATGGCAAAGGAATTTGGCAAGAGTATTGGTTGCCTACGCACACTTACTTTATGGTCATCTCCCCATGTACAATGCTCCCTAGAATAGCAAAGTTGGGGGCCCTAATTGATCTCGATTCTCACTACTGGAAAGTGTCTTTCATTGATCAATTTTTTTTCCTCATGAAGTAGCTGCCATCAAAGGGATTCCTTTGAGAAATTGGGACTCTATTGACGTACTAATTTGGTTAGTTAATAATTCAGGGCAATATTCTATTAAAAGTGCTACTGCTAATGCTATGCTTTGTTTTCAAATATTCTAGTAGCATTCTTAGTTAATCCAAAAACAATTCACCATCCCACCACTTATTTAGAATTTTGGAAATTTCAAATACCCAACAGAATTAAGTTATTCCTGTCGGGGAGATAAACACATTGGGGAGCTTCCTTGAGTAATTAATATAACATATAGAGACACGCTTTAACCCAAAAGGCCTAAGCCCAATGGGTATGTGCTCAATTATGTTATATTAACTACTCATTCTTCTCATCTTTATTCAATGTGGGACTTCACTCACACGTGTAACCCAACAATCTCCCCCTCATGCGTGAGTCTCTGCCACTCTGTGGGCTTCAAGACTTCTCTGTGGGCCATGAATAAGTCCTACTCGTTCCCCCTTGTCTAATGGGCTTTTCACTTCATCAGCGCGTCATCCATGGGTCTCTCGTACGCCATCCATGGGAACCACGTGTCAACCCTGCACGCACATCCATGGGAACTCCGCACGTCCATGTCCATGGGAACCTCGCTTCTGCCATTCTGTGGGCTTCAAGACTTCTCTGTGGACCATGAATAAGTCTTACTTGCTCCCCCTTGCCTAATGGGCTTTTCACTTCATCAGCGCGTCATCCATGGGTCTCTCGTACGCCATCCATGGGAACCACGTGTCAACCCCGCACGCACATCCATGGGAACTCCGCACGTTCATGTCCATGGGAACCTCGCACCTCATCATTGTTTAGCACCATTTGCAAGCCATGAATAAGTCCTACTTGCTCCCCCTTGCCTAATGGGCTTTTCACTTCATCGACGCGTCATCCATGGGTCTCTCGTACGCCATCCATGGGAACCACGTGTCAACCCTACACGCACATCCATGGGAACCCCGCACGTCCATGTCCATGGGAACCTCGCATCACACCATTATTTAGCACCATTAGCAATATTCATTTGTTGGGCTTTTCTTTTCTCCAGCATTTTTGTGTGTGGGCCATTAAGGCTTTCTTTGTCCCCGCTAGGTAGGGACCATGAACACCTCACCACCTTCGCCGCACACCACCATGAGCTCTGATACCACTTGTCGGGGAGATAAACACATTGGGGAGCTTCCTTGAGTAATTAATATAACATACAGAGACACAATTTAACCCAAAAGGCCTAAGCCCAATGGGTATGTGCTCAATTATGTTATATTAACTACTCATTCTTCTCATCTTTATTCAATGTGGGACTTCACTTACACGTGTAACCCAACAATTCCTATGGAAGGCATGCAATGACCCCCATGCTCTATGGTCTTGCTCGGTGACCGGTGAAACATGTTGTAAAAGTTGCTTGTGTGAAGCATGCTTAAAGCTTCCCAACCTCCTCTTCTTTGATGTCACTGTTTATGTGCCTGGCCTCCAGAGTAAACTTGGCTTGTTGATCTGTACTACCAGTTGGTTTTTATGGAATCATTGAAATAAGACATGCTTGAGACTTTGCAATATGTGGCCAGCAGTTTGGTCTCTCCACAACTCCTTTATTTTGTTTTTTCTTCCTATGATATGATCACATTTCTAAGGCCAGCAGTTTCTTGAATAAAAGTCGCTTCACGCGTTTTCAAGTATTGGGTGTTATCAAAGACAACCTCTACCTACAGGTTCGCACTCTCATTATTCATGTCTAAGTTCCTTGCAGGTCTCATTATTGACAACCACTTCTTTTAACAAAACTACCGGAGGTTCAAAGTAATTTGCCTTCTTTCCATGACCCCAAAGTAAGATCAAGAGGTTGATATCAAAAGGAATTGGCCTTCTTTCCATGTCTCGATGATTACCCTTGTGCTCCTTTCCTTGCTTAGCAGCATAATTAGCGAAGCTGCCCCAACTTACCAATACCACTACCTGTTCAAACGAAACTCACACCCCCAACAGCACCTACCAGTCCAACCTCAACCTCCTCCTCTCTTCCGTTTCCTCCAATTCCTCTATTGAAATTGGTTTCTATAACATCACAGTCGGCCAAAACTCTTCCAACAACACAATTTATGGCCTCTTTCTCTGCCGTGGCGATGTCACCACCAAAGTCTGCCAAGACTCTGGCCACAGCTATCAAAAACAGAGTCCAACAATACTGTCCTAGACGAAGAGAGGTCGTGATATGGAATGACGAGTGTATGTTACGCTACTCAGAACCAAACTCCTTCATTATTATGAATGATCTAAGTTTTTTGAGTGTACGGACAACACCACTGTAGCTGAATTAGATGGCCTTAATAAGCTACTAGCAACCGTGTTTGATGACTTAGTGACACGAGCCCAAAGTGCTCAGCTAGGTGCTAAGATGTTTGCTACGAAAGAAGCCGTGTTTTCTTCTTCTCTAACGCTGTATAGCCTGGTTCAGTGCACGCCTGACCTCTCCAGCTTCGATTGTAATTAGTGTCTTGAGGGAGCAAAAGCAAACCTGCCGACTTATTGTAGTGGAAAGCAAGGGGCTATGGGCTTATATACTAGTTGTAGTGTTAGGTACGATGTGCATCAATTTTACCGGATCATACCTTCACCACCCCTACCACCGCCACCTCCAGCTCCACCTGGTTTGGTCACGAGAACCAATAATGGTTATAGCAAAATTCACTACAGCATCATTACTTAGACTAAATGCTAAAAATACTGCAAATTTTGTTTATTTGCGATTGGTTATACTTTAATTTGTAATTGGTCTTACCACATAAAATGAATGTAGCGTCACAATAAATAAATTTTATTAAACATTTTAACTTTTGAATGCAAAATAAAATTTATAGTACTTTTAATCATTTTAATTTGTGCATCAAGACCGTTTAGTATATCAAGTAACATTCTTTGATTTTTTTTTTTTTAAAAATTTTTTTTGCTGAATTCATATTTTAATTGACCTAAGTGCAGAATAAGAGTAAACAATAACGGGAACTACTCTCTAAGACATAACCACAAGCAAGCAATAATAAATATAAAGCTTAAAGAGTAAAGGAAGAGAAATGCAAACACAAGATAACACTGAGACATGTTATCTAAAATGAAACCGAAGTACTCGGCAAAAAGCCTCTCCGAGGCCCTCCAAACTGAAATTGATCTACTAGTGAATAAAATTGGAGACACAAATATCAAAAAGACCCTCTAAGCCTAATCTACCCAATATACTAGAAGCCTCCAAGTTTTAGTTACCAACAGGCTTCATGGCTCTTCACTAGTTATCTAGATCCCGCAATTAGCTCCAAATTGCATCTGCTAGTCAATGGCTTCTTCCAATGCTTCTCATACGCACCAAAACTTCTCTCATTACTCGGATTGGGTGAGTTAAGTGTTTAAACTAAGAACCTCTCAAGGATGTGTAAATGGAAAGGTAGAAGTAGAGGAAATCTTTAGAGAAATGTTGTAGATGATTGTGAGTTTATAATCTCTAACTCTCAAGTGTATAGCTAGAGTTTTCTCTCTCAAAAGTTCCTTGGAAAAACTCCTTACAATTTTGTGGATAATGTGGGCTTATATAGTGAGTCCGTTTGGATAGCACTTATTGTTGCTGAAAGTTGATAAAAATTGATTGTTGCTAAAAACAATGTAGCAAAATAATTTTTAAATGTGTAAATAGTATCGTGGGACCCACTTTTAATATTTTTTAATACATAAACAATGCGTGAACAGTGCACGCACAGTGAATTTTGTCCCCCCAGTCAACAAGTGCGGTCAAAAAAAAAAAAAAAAAAAAAAAGAAGAAAGAGTAAAACGCAACTTAACTTTGAGCAGCAAAACCTGCTATCCAAACGCAATCAGTGTTGGTAAAGGAATGGGAAAAAGCACACTTAAAAAGTTCAATTAGTGATTTTTGAGGGTCACTCGTGACTTGGCCTAAGTCGCAAAGTGACTTGTGAAAACTAGTCTGGCATGAGACTATTCAAATTCTAACATATGCTTCTCATGCGGCTTTTCACGAGTTGTCACTCGCGAGACAGTTGCGAAATCTCCTTCTTCACAGATCTTCACCCAACTCTAACACACAACCCTTACATTAAATCCCACAATAAATACAGGAAAATGATTGAGCAAAATTACAATCAAATTTAACATGGAATTAAAACCAACATAAAAACATAGTTGTAAATCACAACTTTACACCCAAGATAACAACCAATGTATATTGAAGAGGAAAACCAAAAGAACTTGGCATAAAAACCTCTACATGACCTTCCAAGCTGGAATTGATCCACTAGTAAATAAGTTAGAGTTGAAGGATAATCAAAAAAATCATCTAAGCCTAATCTACCCAAAATACTTGAGGTATCCCAAACTCCAACTACTAACGTACTAATCGGAATCTTGTCTTCGCTAACTTTCAAAATTCCGCAATACCGCCCAATTGCACCACCAAACTTTATCGGCTGAATATGTGATTTTGCACACAGGAAATGTGATCTAACAATCTTTCATAAAAGAAAGAGGGAAGATGATAAACGTAAACAATGACCCCACAAGTGGAAGGAAAGAAAGGAAGCAAAAATGGGATGTAATAGAAAGAAATACAATGAGCTGCTAGCCCTCACCTCCATTGCAAAATCCATCACCGGCAAGAAACTTTACAATTGCACCTTCAAATGGATAGATTACCACCCAAAATGATGCCACTAATGCCATGTAGGGATTTTCTATACTTTTTATGTGGCTTGCTACATAGGAGTCTTTTACAATACTTGCCCTAGTATTAAACATCAATAAACACAGACACAATCCATCAAAATTATTGGTTTAATTTGCAGCTAAGTAGTTCTCCAATACGTTCAAAGAAAAAGGAGTATGGAGGACACTATGAAATCAAGATTGTAAATATATCTTGCTTACAAGTTCAAATACAAGGGAGTACAAGATTTAGAAGTAAAAAGGTTTGAAAATTTAGAGATTGACCGGCGTAGGAAGCATATTTTGACAATAAACAACTAGACTAATCAAAGCATGCCAAGAAACCTGTCTGAAGCACCAGAGTGTTTTGTGATCATAGTTTTGTTTGCTTTGACTTCTCCTCTGAAGTAGTAATTGAAACATTCAAGCACTGCAAAGAGCTTCAATTGCTAAGCTTTTTAGCACTCAAGGGCAAGGGTCACCAAATTTGGTAGTGGAGATTGGGGGATTGCACACCTCTCCTGTCCAATGCAAGCCTGCAAATCCTGAAATATGTGAGAATCAATACTAAGCAAATAAGTCAGAAGACAAACTTATGCTGAAGTGAGATAGGCTACTCATACACTCTATATCCGCATCTATATCTATATATCTATATGCTATATAAAAAAAATATAAGGCTAGCATTTAATGTTACTATACTCCAATTGCACCATCTCGTCTGCCACCTCATTGGTTGCTTCACTATTCTTTTTCTTATTTGTTTTTCACTCCTAGCTTTTTGTTTTGACAATATTAAATATATGAGTAGACGGATTTTATACATTCATCTTGGAACGGTTTTAACTATACATAGAACTTTGTCTTTATATATTTATCTAATTTAATTTAGATGTTAACTAAACATTGAAATGAATGAAGAATAAAAAACGTTGCCTTTAAATATTCATCTGCTTTGATTTAGATGTTTATAACTAAACATTGATATTAATGAAGAATCTAAAATTGTCTTTACATTTTACATATCCTTCAACTTTAATTTATATGTTTATAACTAAAATGTAAAATCAATGAACATGTTGTCTATAAAAGGTATTCACAAATTTTGCTTAATCTTTGATGGTGGAGATAATACAACTTGACAATTGTCCCATAAGAAAAGCTCAAATCAAGGGTGTTATAAATCTACAAGAGGTTTAACCCTCATTGTCAAATACTTAATAAATTCATATATGTTCTTTGATGCAAGTAGTATTTGTATTGTTATTTTATATACAATTTTGAATGCTTCTAATGAATGGTGTTTATTGTTGACCTAAGTTGGGAGAAAATTATATTATAATATGTTTTATTTCATGTTTCTGTCAAGTTTTAGTTTATTTGTATAACAATAAGATGGTGAGGAACAGTTTGCGTAGCTAAAGAAAATGGTCTATAAAAATTAATTTTGTGTAATTTCCCCTCTGTTTTAAATATTCTGTTTGAAAAATTAGCATCAAATTGTTATGTTTTTGTCATATGATATTCCTAGATATCTGAGTGATTATTTTAAGTATTTACAAATATTTTATTTGGTCTTCATCTTCCTCAATTCATTATTGTTTTCTCTGAGTTTTTTTAAGAAAATAAATTCATTTTTGAGTTAAAAAATTATTCATTTTTATGACCATTTTTTTTTTTCCAAAAATTTTCCTTTACCTTTTTTTCGCCTTTGGAATTGTACTCTAGGTTTTTATGTTAAAAAGAAAAGAAAAAAAAAGAGTTATAATTATCAAGTATATGCCTATAAGGTTACAACCAACACTTCTGCTTGGGATCAACCACCTATTTCTATTCTGTGACTTCAAAGCCTTGTTAAAAAATTTGAATTTAATTATGCAATCTTACAATTTTTGTGTACAACATAAATTTTATTAAATATTTTGTTTTATCTATTGCTTATAGATGATATATTCTCAATGAGAAAAAGAACAGGGATCCCAAAACATATTTAATTTTTTTTTACCCCAATTCTTTCTTCTCATCTCTTATTCCAACTTCGGTCATAATGTCATATAAGAGGAGTTGATGTAAATCTTTTTTCACTTTGGTTTTGAACAGTAGGTCAATAACTTTGTTGAGTTTTATTTATTTTTTAGATATGTTTTCAATGTTTTGAATTGTATTAAGAAAAAATTGGGTTTGAGAAAGTTAATTTAGTATATACTAATAGAATAATTTCCAATTTCTGACATACTTCTTAATGATGCACAAAATCTTATAAATAAATGTTATTAAGAAATGAATATATTCCCTAACTTACCTTTTGAATTCTTGAGAAAGATTGAATTATTTTTCATTTTGTAATCGCATAAATTGTTTTACCATATATGCATATATATACATATATATCGCACAAATCAGTGACTAGTTACTATTAATAACAATACACATAAATATAAATAAATATCAACATCAACATCAACATAATATTAAAACTAGGGTCATTCTACCGTACCCCCCCAAAGAAAAGGGGGGTACGGTACCCACCTATATCTGAGCCGTTTATTTACTATGGTTTTGATCTTGTCCGTTGATACAATTTTAAAGGTTTTTGGTTACCAGTTAAACAGGTTTTATATATAAACAAAAAATTAAAACATTCATCACGCTTTTCAGCTTTTTCTCCTATCTCACGTTTGCTTCACTACCTCTCTACTTCGTATGCTCATTGCCCTGTTTGCCTCTCTAAACAAAACCCTCAAATCCTTGATACCGCATCTGCGGCGCAACCCACAAAACCCTCAAGCTCGGCGCACCCACAAACACTCAGAGCCCGGCGCACCCACAACCTCAAATCGGAGGCGCTTCTTCTCATCCAATCCACTCGTTGGCGCCGCTCTCTAGCTTATTCTCTTCCAATCCATATTCAAATCAGCGGCGCACTCATATTCAATCCAACTCGGCGGCGCTTCATCTCTTCCCGAACGACTTGGCGGCGCTTCTTCTCTTCCATTCTAAATCGTCGGCGCCACCCACAATCTTCAGGTTCTCTCTTTACATATGATTAACGTTGATATAGGTTTATATTATTTCTCTCAACTTTGTGGGTTTATGATATTATTGTTTTGTTTGAGTTTCGGTTCTTATATATTTGACAAATTAATCTTTACACCGAAGTTCTTGACAGTCCACCATTGATTGCTTGGATCACTACTGCCATGCGAAACGAAATTGTAATAAGGTTGTCGATGCTTTGGCAAAGAAATCTCGGGTTGGGCTAGAATTAGAACGTTAGGTTTGGGTTGAACACTTACCTGGGGACATTATCCCCCCCCCCCCCCCCCCCTTGCTCTATTTGATTAGTTTTCTTATGTTTTAATAAAAGCATCGGTCTGTTTCACAAACCGGTTTCTCAAAAAAAAGAAAATAAAAAATCTTTACACTTTTGAGTTTGGGATGTGAGACGTGAAACTTGAGTGAGACGTGGGAACCCTTATCCATAAGTTGGGATAAGATTAGATTTGGTTGGGAGTGTGGGGAGGACACGATACTATGAACCTACAGACTTAGGAGATTATTGTTTTTTTTCGACCACCTTGGAACTAAGAACACCAATTTCAGTGTTGGTTTGTGCTATATTTTCGAGTTGGTTTCCAATTTTAGAGTTGGTTTCTCTAAAATTTAGAATTTGAAAGAAGCCTAGTGAGTTTGCTCAGAGTTTCAGGAGCAGATATTTTATCTGGATGATGTTCACCATAAATTGAAGTTGTAATAAAAACAGCCTTCCTAATTAGATCATCTCCTGTATCAAAATTGTGTCCCTCTTTTAGCATTAGTTTCTACTTTCTACTCTCTAGCAGTGTGGCTCTGCATAGAGCTGGTTGGTGCCAAAGGCAAGGATTCAACTGGGAATTAGTCAATAACAAAGCGATCTCTCAACTTGAGTAACGAATAGTTGGTCCCCCAGCTCCCAAAGCATTTGTACATTGCCGTAGAAGTTGTAGAGCAACACTACACCTAGAGAAAGAGAATGTAGCAAGAGACAAAAGCGAAAACCCACTTGTTTGTTCGACAAATATATAGCAACTCTGACACCTGTACCTCAACAACAATTACAGAGTACAAGGTAAGGTCATCTCCAATTGTGAATAGCAACAACAGACGCTGCACAAATAGTTTCAAGTTCAGCCCAGTGATTACTTTCCTTTTTCATTGCTTGGTGTGAACTCTAAGTAACCTAGATGTGACTCCTACGCTCTATAATTTTCGTGTTAAAAAAAATTTCCCAATAGACATTCCCCTTGAGAATTCTTCTATCTTTTATAAATTTTAATATCAAAGCCCTTTGTTCTGCATCAATTCTTTTCTTTCAAATAAGTGCATTTTGCAGCTCAAACTTACATTATTGAAAGAGGGAGTACATGGGAGTCATTCTCTAAGCCAATTCAAGAAGATCAAACAAAAATGGGATGAATTTGTTATTGATGCCACCTCTGTTTGATTCCTTGCTCAACTTTCTCATTCCTTGGCCCTGCTTATTTGGATATTTGTTGATGCCTTTTTTTTTTTTAATTTAATTTTTTTATATTATTTTAAAACTACACTATCAACTGTTAAATCTCATTTTATTACGTTTTTTTTTTTTTCAAATTTTAAATTTTAAATTTTTTAAAGTTGAAAAATCATTTCAACGCTTTTTCCTCTACTTGATGAAAAAGCTACTACTAAGCCAAGGCCTAGGGCTGTTGAATACTGCATAAATTTTGATGATTTAGCAGGTTTTGCATAGTTTGATGCTTTGGCTAAAACAAGTGCATTGTAGTGAACATCAACTAGTTTATAGCTACAATTAGATTCGAAACAAGTTTGTGGGGAGTAAAATTAGCAGTTGTCAAATTTTTGAGAATATGGTTTTATTCAGAAACTCTTCTTGATTGACTTCATTGCATTTCCTTAGTTACTCTTCTAATTAAAGAAGTATTATTTTAATTTTTTCACTTGTTATCTCCTTTTTTTTTTCTTTTTTTTTCTTTTTTGTATAAAAGGAATTCATCCATAACCTGGTTCTTCTGCCAGGCATGCTTATGTTATCATAGTGGATTGTTGTTGTATGTGTAAGCAAGCTGGGGAGTCTATGATCACTTATTGTTAAATTGTTCTATGGATAGAGATCCGTAGTCTTTCATTTTATGCCTCTTTGGGGTGCAGTGGGGTATGCCAAAGAGGGTGTAGATTTGTTGGCATATTGGAAGGGGTAGTTTTCTAGGCAAAAAAATGGTGATATTTGGAATGCAATCCCTCTGTGTCATGTGGATTATTTGGAAGGAACAAAATAACTGGACATTTGAAGTCCTTGAATGATTAATGTTGGCTGTGAAGTTGATTTTTCTACATACTTTGTATGATTGGATGGCTCCCACAAGCGGTCATTCTGTCTCTAGTTTGCTGGATTTAGATGCACCTTCAGTTCACAACCCGTGTATTTGATGGTGTTTCATCTTTGCTCTTTTTTATGTGAATAAAAACTTACTTAAAGAAAAAAAAAATCCTGATAAACTTTTGAGACTCTATTTTTTGAGCTCCTTATGACTTTTCCTCTTTGTATCTTGAAACCAATTGGACTTTTTTTCCTCCACTATGAACATGAGTACCTAATGTTCTTTTATAAAGCACACAGTGATGAAAGACAAACGAAAAATTTGCAACAATAAATTAAAGAATAAGAAAATAAAGGATGGGACCTACGATTTAGCACCTTGGCTTGCTTGGATTTAAAACCAAGTGAAAGAAAATACTAGGAGTCAACACCTAGGGTTGGCTGGGGTTGGCACCAAACAATTGAAATAACACTAGTGAAAACTTTATTATCAATTAAACTTTGTCTTATAGAATTGAACCCAGGGCTTCTTCATAGAGTTCCAAAACATTGCTTACAAGAAAAGAACTTTAGCTCCTGATCCATATAGGAAAAGAAAATTACTAATTAAGAGATTGGGCTTAGGTCTTTAGGCCCAATTGATAGTAGACTCCTTATATCTTGTGTCCACATCACACAAATTTTATGTTTAGTTTCAAAATTAACCTATGATTTGATGACAAATTTAGTTTCAAAATTTTATGTTTAGTTTCAAAATTCACCTTATGTCTAGTTTCAAAATTCAACCGTGAAATGTATTTACTTTTTAATGCATGTTATTGCTTACCTTGTTTTTTTTCATGCTATATTGCGATAGGAGTATGGGGAGAGTGAAGAACATTGAAGAGCAAGATGCCATTGAAGAGCAAGATGCTCTCCAAGTTAAGCCCCCGAAAAGACCACTTGGAGCATTTATAATTTATTGTAAGATTCACGCAATTCAGTATATATTCACTTGTTTTATTTATCCTAATGTTATATTCAAGAAAGTGAGTTTTGTTCAATTTGGATTTTTAGTAAAAAGCAAGTAGAAATGATGAAAGCTGAAGGCATTGTCAAGATAAGCAAAGCTGTAAGTTGAATAATACTTATATTTTTTTAGGTTATTATTATTGTTTAGTTCACATATTCATGGACATCATACTTGAGTATGAAAATCTAAAATTACAGGTTAAGGATGAGATTACAAAAAAGTGGAATAATCTTGATAAAGACTCTAAATTAGAGTATAGGAGGGAAGCACGTGAGAATTGTGAAAATTATGCAAATTTAAAACATAATATTCCTTGCAAACCACGTAAAGTAAGTATTTACCTATGAAACTTTTAGAATGCATCACTATGTATTAAATTTCGTTATAAAACCCCTTTTATGCATTTTATAATGCAGGTTTCATTAGATACTCGGTGTACCCTTGGTTGCGTTCATTCAATTGTTAACAAATTGAATCTAAGACAAAAATCTGTCATTCAAGAATTAGGGTTTGGTAGTTTGTTGGATTTAAAGTTTATAAATTTGGATAGAGATTTATGCAAATGGTTAATTGATCATTTTGACCAAAATTCATGTGCATTGGATATTTGTGGTAAGAGGTTACCGATTTCCACTGAAGATGTAGAATATATTTTAGGAATAAAATCAAATGGGATTGATATATCTATTGTTGGGAGCGTAGAAGAGATAAATCATATGTGCCAACAATATGGATTAAATGTGGAAGGGGGTAAATGATCCAAACAAGTTCACAAAGTCCCCCAAGAAAGGAAAAGCTGCTGTCACGAATGTGTTAAATGAGAAGAGGAGTGCTCGCACATAGAATCTACGTTTGATGTTTTCTTTTGAATCCATGCTCTTATCAAGCTGGAGGAACTTAGTATCAAGGGTCTCATGAATTGGTGTAAGAAACATCTATGTTCATTATCAACACAATGAATCAGACTTCAGTTGAAAGTTCCCCCGTTAAGTCATTACAGCAACTTAATCATAAGGACTGTTCATATAGTTTGCTATCTTTTAGCTTTTTGTGGGCTTTGGAATTTGTGTACTGGAAAAAATTATAATTGTAACGTTTCAACACAGCATAAACTTCAAGTAGAAGCTTGGTAGTAATAATAATAGAAGTTTTGCAAAAGGCTTTATGGGAGATTGCGCTTACTTCTTAAGTCTAGCTTTCCCATTTCTTATCCTGCTAAGGAGTATGGTTAAATCTGAGCTTAACCTTAAAATGAAAATCAAGAGCCAGTTAGCATAGGCAGTTTAGAGACCCACAACAACCAGACATAGGATACCCCAAGTCCAACCCAGAGGCACCAACATAAGATTTGAAAAACTCAATATGTATCCGCAGTTATAATCTCATGTATAACTAAAATCCAGTTGAATTGAATATAAAGAGTAAACATACCATGCTGTATGGTATGAGCAGATGAAAGAGTAGACTTTCTAATTCAGGAACTCATAAATGTGACATCAAGCTGCCGTCATTAGATCATGTACTTCAAATTATATAGATTTTTTCTTTCTTTTTTTGTTAATTGTAAGGTAAGAATATTGACAAAATTTTGAAGATTTAATTTGCTATTCACAAAGCATTGAGTCTCATAGTAGAGGCTTAGTGATCGGCAGGACTCTTCTATCCACCCCACAAATCAGTTTGGCAGCAAACAAGCTTAACCAGTTGAGAGTTCTGGGGCAGCCTTGTTCTCATGAGTTCACCAGTGGCCTAGCCAAACAAGGGTATTGATCAACAAGCACTTCATCAATTCAGGCATCTTGATGATGCGCAGACTCTGGGCAAATCCAAGCTCCAGCTCAATGTTCACTCTGAAATTGCAAATGATTCAAGCTGAAGGGAGAGATGGGATCCCCCGAGACAGGAGCCTGAGCGCCAATAAGAGAAGAATTGAATCCCAAAAATAAGAAAAGGGATGCGAAATTGTAAAGTTGGCTACGATGGTAATTCTTGTAGCAAATAAAAGAACAAACCTTTAGCAGCATCAAAACCCAAATTATGATTATCTTGTTCCAACAATTTGCCAATAACCAGTGCACCATCAAAACCAGTATTTGAGGCTATTGTGAATGCAGGTGCCTAAAGCAAATCAAAATGCTCACTGTCAGTATTTAACTGCAAATAAACACCAAGGTAGATGCTGGTTGAGGAAATTCAACAAATAAAACCTTGAAAATGAAGTTTTGTGAGTAAAGTTGAGTTGAATTTGAGTATTAAAAATAAAAACTAAAAAGCCAATGGGACAACCAAAAAAAAAAAGGTAAGAGCTTTATACCACTATAGGGAGGTCATCAGAATTGTGATTTCACCCATGCATGTAGCACTAAGTGCATTTCTAATGTATCAAAATTATTGATCAAAAAAATTGGCAAACAATTCATCCAAGTGAATAGCAAACTGAATAAAAATTTTGAAAATAAATAAGGAATTAGAGAGAAAAGCCAAAGTCTCTCACCTCTCACTGTCTTTTTTTTTTTTTTTTTTTTTTGAAAAGCCTCTCACCCTCTCTGTCTTGCCTCAGCCTTAGGTTTTTGTTTTCTTTTTTTTCTTTTGTTTTTCCGTTTGGACTTCGGAGACTGGAGTCTTCGGTTCGAACTGCTGGGTTTACATTTTTGGACTAAACGCTTTTTTTTTTTTTTTTTTTTTTACATGTGGGCTGGTCGGCTGGGTTACAATTTTAGAGGGGCCAAGTCTTTTTTTTTTTTTTTTTTTTTGAAAATTAACCTACTTAATTAATTTTCTTTTTCTTTTTTTTTTTTACATGTGGGCTGGCCGGCTGGGTTACAATTTCAAATGGGGCCCAAGCTTTTTGTAAAGGGGGCCCAAGTCTTTTTTTTTTTTTTTTTTTTGAAAATTAACCTACTTAAAAAAAAAAAAATTTGGGCCAGAGGGGCCTGGGCTCCACCTGTGTCTGTCCTTGGCCCAACGAAACCAAAAGGAAAATAAAAACAAAACAAGATTAATAACAATTCAGCAATACAAAAGCCAATCAGCAAAAACCCCATATGGAAAACTAAAGAATAAGGATGAGACGTACTAAGATTTTTAGTGATGAGAAACGGTGGAGACTTCGAACAAAATGGCAGGGAAAGAGAGGAAAATCGGTGGCTGTTATCACTGACATTGAAGGAAAGAAGATTTGGGATGAACAAGGGTTTTTCTTGGGGGTAGGATCTTGTGGGCTTTTCAGCTTATGGACCGAAAATAAAATTGCAGGCGTGAAGGATTCGAACCAGAGTTGCTTGGCAAAAAATATACTGACTTGCCACCATGCTGATTCGAACAAAGTATAGAGATGAAAATTGACCTTTTAACAGCCAATTATGTTCAAATTACACGTTCCAATATTTTATGGGAACAAATACCAAATGGCTTTAGAATGACGAGTTTGTATAAATTTTGCGAAACCCAGAGAGAGAGAGAGAGAGAGATAAGTGCTTTGTGGCACCGATAAGTCTTCAACAACAAAAACATTTTATTGCTATTAAGGCTCTCTCAGACTTAGCTAGTGGAGGCTCTGTTGACTCAAATGAGGCTCACACTTATCATTGTGGTTGATATGCCTCTCAATGACAAAATTATTTTGATAATTTTTTTAAAAAAGGACTGGTTTGTTCGTTTTTGGTAAAATCGGTCAATTGTGCTTAATTGTTTTTAGCTTTTCTATTGGTAATTTTTGTTATTATGGAAATTTTTTGGTATGCTTATTTTGTTTTTGATGGGTCTAAATATAATAATAATTTTATGAAACAAAACTGCATGGACACTTTAGGTGGGGTGGTTATACTCGTGTCGGACACAGTCATTTAACACTTCCGCACACGTGGATCTAATGAATATGTCTAAAAAATATAAAACCTGGTGTAGTAGCCTTGATTGATGACTATTTCATACTGGATCTGTAGTTTCAATTCAAGTGTTTACTAAAAATTTTAAAATTGTCAACAATCTTTGTATTGGATTTTTTGCATAACTTGCTAATTGTATAGTCACCCTATTTCCAACCTTAGACACCACAATACACACACAACTGTGATTTAGTTGCAAATGTTGCATAAGAACAATTAGAGAGCACATAAGGTTACCAAAATACCTCCAAAACCTAAAAAATGGCCAAAATAACCCCGAAGCCTAAAAAATAACCCTAAAACCTAAAAAATGACCAAAATACCCCTCGAAACCTATAAAATTACCAAAATACCCCCGAAATCTAAAAAATGACCAAAATACCCCCGAAACCAAAAAAATAGCCAAAATAAACCCTGAAGCCTAAAAATTGATCAAAATAACCTAGAAACCTAAAAATGACCAAAATAACCCTGGAACCTAAAAATGACCAAAATCACCCTAAAGTCTAAAAATTGACAAAAATAATCCTGAAACCTAAAAATGACCAAAACACCCCCCTAAAACTATAAAATGACCAAAATACCCTCTAAACCTAAAGGTTTTAGAGGTATTTTGGCCATTTTAAAGATTTTGTGGTTATTTTGGCCATTTTTTAGGTTTTAGAGGTATTTTAGTAATTTTTTAGGTTTTGGAGGTATTTTGGACATTTTTTGGGTTTAAGGGATATTTTGGTCATTTTTAGGTTTCAAGGGTATTTTAGTCATTTTTTTATGTTTTGAGGGTATTTTGGTCATTTTTAGGTTTTAGGAGTATTTTGGTCATTTTTTGGGTTCTAGGGGTATTTTGGTCATTTTGTAGGTTTCGAGATTATTTTGGTAATTTTTAGGTTTTAGGGGTATTTTGGTCATTTTTTGGGTTTTAGGGATATTTTGGTCATTTTTTATGTTTTGGGGATATTTTGGTCATTTTTTGGATTTCAGGGGTATTTTGGTCATTTTTTGGGTTTCAAGGGTATTTTGGTCATTTTTTATATTTCGGGGGTATTTTGGTCATTTTTAGGTTTTTGGGGGTATTTTGGTAATTTTACATGTGATGATGAAACTGTTAGAAGCAATTAGTTAAATGGGTTTTAATGGGTAAATGAGTTTTATATACCCAACCCAATTATGTCCACCCCAAACCCACCCATTTGACACCCCTAACTGCACAATGTGAGGATAGAACCGTCAATTATAAGAAAAAATAAGGGAACCACCCAATGTGACAAAAGAACTGTCATATGTGATATTAGAACCGCACAATGTGATAATGGAACCGTCAAGTGTGAGAAAAAAGTAAGGGAACCACCCAATGTGACAAAAGAACGGTCATATGTGATGTTGGAACCACACAATGTGAAGATGGAACCATCAAATGTGAGAAAAAAGAAGTGAAGGAACCACCAAATGTGAGAAAAGAACTGTTACATGTGATGTTGGAACTGCACAATGTGAGGATGGAACTGTCAAATGTGAGAAAAAAGTAAGGGATCCGTCAAATGTGAGAAAAAAACTGTCACATGTGATGTTGGAACTACACAATTTGAGAATGGAATCGTCAAGTGTGAGAAAAAAAATAAGAGAACCACCCAATGTGAGAAAAGAATTGTCATATGTGATGTTGGAACCACACAATGTGAGGATGAAACCGTCAGATGTGAGAAAAAAGTAAGGGAACCACCAAATGTGAGAAAATAATTGTCACATGTAATGTTGGAACTGCACAATGTGAGAATGGAACCGTCAAGTGTGAGAAAAAAGTAAGGGAACCACCCAATATAATAAAAGAACTGTCATATGTAATGTTGGAACCGCACAATGTGAGAATAGAACCGTCAAGTGTGAGAAAAATGTAAGGGAACCACCCAATGTGACAAACGAACTGTCATATGTGATGTTAGAACCACACAATGTGAGGATGGAACTGTCAAATGTGAGAAAAAAAAAAGTAAGGGAACCACCAAATGTGAGAAAAGAACTGTTACATGTGATGTTGGAACTGCATAATGTGAGAATGGAACAGTCAAATGCGAGAAAAAAAGTAAAGGATCCATCAAATGTGAGAAAAGAACCGTCACATGTGATGTTGGAACTGCATAATGTGAGGATGAAACCGTCAAGTGTGAGAAAAAAAGTAAGAGAACCACCCAATGTAAGAAAAGTACTGTCATATGTGATGTTAAAACCGCACAATGTGAGGATGGAACCGTCAGATGTGAGAAAAAAAAAGTAAGAGAACCACCAAATGTGAGAAAAGAATTGTCACATGTGATATTGGAACCGCACAATATGAAGATAGAACCGTCAAATGTGAGAAAAAAGTAAGGGAACCACCAAATGTGAGAAAAGAACTGTCACATGTAATGTTGGAACTGCACAATGTGAGGATGAAACCGTCAAATGTGAGAAAAAAAGTAATCTGGTGTAGCAGGATACCTACTAGTGGGAACCGTACCCCCCTTTTTTTGGGGGTACCGTAGAATTACTCTTAAAACTAATAATAATGGTAATTATGATGGTGGTACTACTTGATTTTTAACCTTAAGCCTTCAATTTTTTTTTTTTTTTTTTTTTTTTACCAATAACTATAGGTTGTCAAAGGTGCATCAGAATATGGATACTCTATAATTCTTTCATTATGCATTTTCGACTTTAATAATTATGACTTGAAATGGTAAACTTAACCAATGTGCTTGGCAATGGCAAATTGAATGAATTGGTTGATATCAATTTTGGTTACATTTGTATTTGAGAAATAAAATACCTCATACAAATATAAATGAAAATAAAAAAGAGATTTCACGCTTGATGTGCAAGATAGTTTTTAGAATTTAATGGCTATTGGAAAAGATGATTTTTAAGGGACTTTTTTTTTTTTGTAAATTCAGGAATTATTTGAATTTAAAAAAATAAAAAATAAAAATTGCAACACCAATTTTTATAATGGGGAATAAAAAATAACTTCTATTAATAAAAATATTTTTTAATACCAAGGAGTTAGCCTCTATGACAAAAGCTAATTGTCATAAAGGGGATTAAAGTGGGAAATCCTAAAGCTAGAAATGTTCAAGGAAGGTTCTTCAAAACACGGCAAACTTCTACCAACTTTTTTTTTTTTTTTTTTGAGAAGTAAACTTCTACCAAGTAAGATAGAACTCACACCAATTAATCATGAAGGCCATGGGGAGGGTAACGACTCCGGGGAGCCATCTTATTAGGAATATTAACGAGGCCAATGCATCTCCATAAATGGCCCCTTCGTAAGTCCCCCACCCTTGAATTTTGTGTGTGTGTGTGTGTGTAAGAAATCAAATTAAACTCTTTTCTTCTACTTACACTAGATGAACTCTAGCCAACCATTAAATACTTTTCGTTGATATGAGAATTTCTATTTTCTTTGCTAAAGTTTCAATGATATATATCACTAATGAGTGTTTTTTAGGGGGTCATAGTGCTACCAATAACAATACACATAAAAATAAACAAAATAAGAATGAAAATAATACATACATACATACATACATACATATATATATATATATATATATAAACTAACGAATATCACCCTAAACTTCCAATTTCTTTGATTGTTGAATGAAATCCTTTTTCTTTTTTTTTTCCTCTTTTTTTTTTTTTTTTTGGTTAAAAAAAAGATTAAAAATATTGATGATAATGATACCCATAATAGTATTTCAAATAAAATGAACTATGAAGATTAAATGTGACATAAACATATCCAGAGAAATGCATAAAATGCATGATTGTAGTTATGGGATATTTTAGAGTTTTTTTTTTTTCAATTCCATTAAAAATAAAATTAGTGATGTTACTCATTGTCTCGTTATATATGAACAAGCAACAGTTTCATTACCTGTTGAACAATTGGTGTCACGTTTACATGGCAAATCCCTGGACTGAATGTACCACAGTTTCCCCTTGGAGTTCCAAAGCTAGCAAAGTTGATCATGTTGATGTGCCATCCTTGTTCACAGTTTAGTCAATCTTCAGGGATTTGAGACTCGAACTCTTGGTTTGGTTTCCAAGAATCAGCAGGTGGAGGATCAGCCTCTGATACACGTGCACATATCTCTTGGCCAGTTCTTGTTACCAAAGAAATCTTTGAAGGGTCACCACCAAGCTCTTCATGAAGAACTAGAAGGTTCTCTCCAGGAGGAACCCAAGTACGTGGGATATGGTACCTGAACATTACTCTCTCTTCATGATTAGTTATGAAGTTACCAATGGCATACACAAAAGACTCTAGGACTGATGGTGACATATTAAAGTAAAATAATATATTTTTAATTATATCACTTGCCAGTGTTATAATTTTGGTTTTGAAGAAACAAATCAATATATTAACAAAAGCAAGTATTTGTAAAAGCCGAGGAATAAACGCATCCTGTGTTGTTGATTGAATAATTCAACTTACTATTCGCATAATGAATAACTTTATAAATTTGATCAACCAGTAGATATATCCATTTTATTCCTTTTTTATTTTTCTATTCTTTTGCTCATATGTGTGATAACTTCATTCTGATAAATGAATCAGTGCCCTCAAATGGTTAGAATAATGTTTCTAACTTGATGCACTATCCAGCATATATGACAATTTTCATCAACTATCAAGAATATAAGAAACCTCATGAAAATGGGAAAATAATACATTGGGCTGCTGTCTTGTCTGCAGCATTAGGAAGGTAAATAAAACATGCAATGTGTTGCACACTTACAGAGTTTGAGCAGGTTGACCACATTCCTTTAGGCATTTATATGGGTCATAAGTTCCTCTATAATCACAATTGTCGGTGCAGCCAGTTGATGGTGAGAGATACGCGGTCCAATATCGCCCTATGCTCTGACCATTAACCCAAGCTTGACCCTTCCCCATGCTAGCAAGGTTTAAGGCCAAGGGTCCCTTCCCTTCAGGTGAAAGGATGGTAACCTGAGGAAGGAAAAAAAATAAATAAAAAAGATATAAATAGACAGAGAAAAATAACATCAAAACACGCATCAGTATCTTTGTAAGTAGAATGACTGAACAAAAGAACCCAAAATAACAATTTTCATCATGTAATATCATGTGCTGCCAAACTCGAACCATAAATATCTGTTTACAATATCATTAATTTTTTATGTGCTGAAGTCTGCTGAGAACTACGTGATGACAGCAAGAACATATATGTTAAGTTGCCATTTGCTAAGACAAATGTTTCTGTAATTTGTGGTTGCTTCATTTGAAAGGTCTCAGCAGGCTTAGCACAGAATAAGTTCACTACTCAAAATTGAATGCTACAGATCCACCTACCTTGTACCATATCAAATTATGATTAACTGGTAGAGCAGTCCCCTGAGTCCACAGAGAACTATTTGCAAGACTAATTTTATCTAGTCCAAGGTATTCTCCTTCAAGTCCCACCTGAAAATAAGGAAACATGTGGAGTTATATCATATTTTGAGCATCAAGTAGAGATCCTCTAAATGGTGAATATATGTGAACCAATATTTCCTCCTTTTTTGCCTTTTTTAACTTGTTCACTGTCCAAGTATGGTTTTCTTTTTAACAAAATGAGATGTGCATAGCATGCGAGGAAACCGTGACCCTGGTTCATAATCTGTGTTTGTATAAGATTGTATTCAATACCTATTGAACAACAATGAGGGAGCAAAAATCTACCCAAAGAAGAGAAATTGGTCTCACAGTCCCACCTAGCATTTGACCAGGCAACATTATTTTTGCAAGTTTCATCCATCGTAAACTCCTTTTAACTGGTTAATATGATTAGCATCAAATTTAATATTCTTACATCATATTCTCATCAGAATGATCTGGCGTGTTTCCAATATACTAGTGACATCTCACCTTTAGTCAATCTACCAAGCACAGTGAGACCAGGAATGACACTCAAAATAATTTACTTCCATTTGTCAATTGCTGTACAAATTTATAAGTATCCAATGGCAAGCTATTTTATCAACATATATAATCTGACCTGATAGGACCATTCTCCATAAGACAGATCATTTTTGCCATCCATTAAGTCACTAAGAATGACAGAATAAATTCCTGCTCCCGCAACATCAAACCACAGCCCATAGTTCTGCAGAAAAACAGAGATAGAAGAGCTTTAGAATCCTCACATGAAGAAAGCAAGATCCACAATAGAAAAATTAGCTAGTTTATAATTGCTCCACAAATAAAGTAGTTTAAGCAAGTAGACCATCCCACCCTGAACTATCATCTTGCTAGAAGTATTTTCAGAATTAGCCATAATATGTATCATATTAGCGTCATTGTAGTGTAAAAATGGGTAGTCTGCTGAAACTATTAAGGCTTCCATTTGGGTTTTAAGTAGCATGTAACAAACACTAACATATGGTTTTCCTATATATGTTCAAGCAGCTCTAGCAGATTATAAATACATAATTCCCTTATTCAAAGATATATTAACTCATCAATTAGCCAAAAAGGAGAGAAGAAACAATAGCTTAAGCCTATAAAGAAATGTTTTCAATATGATGCACTCATCAGTCTCATCATATTTCAGTAATATGTTCTTGTTGCATTTCAGGCACATCTCAATTTTGCATAATATGCACATTGAAATTCAGCCTGTTTCTGACTGATTATACCAGTTTTCAATAGAAAACAACCAAACGTTATACAGAGAGCAGAATGTTAGCCTCTCTTTATATTATTTTTCGGACTACCTATTGATATATCTTGCTCTTGGGTGATAAACACTACACATGAAGACGAAGCATTATGAACAACCATGTCAAAACTAATTTTAATTCGTAATCTGCATATATAACTTCTTATAGCCATCAAGTAGCAGTTCTCAATTTGGGGAGAATTCAAATGCAGGAAAAATATATCAGAGTCCACGATCATTTTATTGAGAATGGAGGTCCACTAATGGATAGGCTAGAAATTCCAGCAGACTGATTCCTATACGTTCAGATTCTTCAGAAGCTCATTTCACAGAAACAAAACATAAAAAGCATCCACACAAGATAACAGTATTTAACGTGGTTAAGCCAACTCAGTTTACAACCATAAACAATGTCAACCAAAATCCACTACAATTGGATAAAATCACTAACATACTCTCACAAAAAACACTCAGAAACCTCACAAATACTTAATAACCTTACGAAATGAACACTCTCACAGTCCAAAGCCCCAATACACCCAATGGTGCTCTCTCACTCAAAAAATAAACAAATTATCAACTCACATACATGGGTGTCTTTCAATCCCCAAAGAACTACCAAACTGCCCTTTTAAATAACCTCACTCCGTACTTTCTAAAAGTCTTCTCCTTTCTGTAGATGGGAGGACCTCTTAGGCCAATACCACCAAACCCTTTACAGGACTATTTATATGTAAGACTCCAACTTCTCTTCAGTGGTGGACAAGAAATAATAAATTACTTCATTGACAAGGAACAAACTTTCCTTCCCCACACCAAGAATACTTAATAGACAACAAAGTCCAAATAGGATTTTTAGTAAATTTGTAGCACTATCTTTGTGTAAAAACTAAAACTAAACACAACACACAGAAAAGATGATGCTTATGTGCTCATATTAGTCAAGGTGATATTATGAAGTGAGGAAAATTTATAAACCTGTAGACCAATCATCATACTCAGGATATCCAGAGTATTGTTTCCATGGTGAAAAGTAATTTTCTTTGTGAGGTTGAAGCTTTCATCCTCATGATTACCATATCCAAATCCTGCATTATATTCCATATACAATGTTATCAATCATTATATTCACACACACACACACACACAGAGTAAAACAGTTTCCAAATCTGCAGTCTAACTGGAAACATTGTAAGTAAATAGTAGATGGACATAATTATGAACCTTGAAGCCTTTTGTTTACAAAAACAAGAGCTGCATGTCCCAAACTCTCTGTGTGCAATAAATAATCTTTCTCTTTACCCGGCATAATGCCCTCTTCCACATTGATACTGCCAGAATAGTGAAGCACGTCCAGAAAAAAAAATGTAACAAGAATTGAAATGTCAATAAAAATAACAAGACAAGAATGCCAAAGATTTGTGTTAGATAAGCCTGATGAGCAAAACACTTTATTGAACTCATATATTCTTTACAACAACTAAATTAAATTAAATTAAAAAAAAAACACACACACACACACAGAGATACGGGAAACACATTGTCAATTATAGATCTAGTTTCTTATTTGAAATCATTTTTATCTTTTATCCTACCAAATGAATCATGAATATTCAGAAAACAGAAAGAAGAAATTCTTGAATGAACATAACAATCTACAATCAACAAAATATAACCGTAAAAAATTCTCGAATGACCTTATAAAAATTCAAAGCATAGAATTATGGCAAATTTGTGCTTGATAATAATAATCAAAGCAATATTAAACTCATCGTCAAAATTTGGTAGGTTGGAAATTCTTGCCCTCTTCTGGAAAGTGAAACCTTTCATTAAGATTTTCTCCACACATACTGGCATTGCATAACTAATAAGAATGATTAAAACTGAAAAATTACCTTGTTGTGTACCATAAATAATCACTAGTGTCTTTTGTTGTATCTATATGCTCCAATAAACCGGACTCCACAAACGAGTCGTTACTCCAGATACCCACTTTTTCTTTATACCAACTCCATGCGGATGGTGCCCGTAAAAGCTCATTAACACTGGAGGCATGGGCAGATTATATAACTTGAAGATTTCTTTGTGCAACAACCTAGAATCATAGCCATTGTTGCAAGAAACAAAGTTAATAGATATGACATATTCAAACAGTTTAAAACATAAATTCTGAGAAACATCTGACAGAGATGTGAGAGAGAAGGAAGACTGAGGTAAAAAAAATTATTCAAGCGATGTGGATAGAGTCAATTATATGTATCTCCAATCTGGTAAGACAAAGTATTTTAAGCCATGTCTTCTACTTGGGTCATTGGAATTTGAGAGTGTACATCAGTTGTAGGTTCAATAAATCCTATAACATATTTTCTGTGCTAAAATAAATGCAAATTTTATTGACCAAAGGTCTAAAGAAAGAACGCTAAAGTAGATTAAAAAATGCACCTTTGCTGTGTTAAAAATGACATTCCTGCAATCTGGAAGGATGCTCACTGACCAAGCAGGAAGGAAGTATGAATTCCCATTAAATGTGACATTTGCATCTAAACTGCTGTCATAATTTTCAAGGAAGGCCGCACAGTCATTGGAAGTTTTGGAGTAAATTTGTGCCTAATGAAAGAAGCAACTATGGTGTCAATTAATTTGATGGAAGCAAGAGAATATAATAGTGATAATTATTAGGGCCAAAATGCATAACTGCAAGTGATAATCCAATTGCTATCAGCATGAGTTCCAAAAGGAATGGCACCCAAATAAAAAATAATGGCATCTAATAAGAGAAAACTGAAGAACCATTTGTCCTGAGAACACAGGCAAGCACTTTAAACCAGATTATGCAGAAACTTGAGAATGTCATATAATGTGAACTATAACTCAATTACATCAGCAAGATTGGCCCACATTGCATCATATTTCATGAATAGAATAAGATCATCATATCCTTTTGTGACTGGATGAAGGTTAATAGGTAGTCAGCTAGACACCAATAGAAAGGCTAAACACTGTGCATATAAGAATCTATCAGCCCATAGGTAGTCAGATGACTTCAATCTTATTTTCTTGAGACAGCATCATATACATATAATTTTATGTTCTCCATTGTATCAAAAGGTGATCAAATAAATGCAATACCAGCATCAATGGAGTAAAAGTGAACTTTAGTCACCAGGAGAACAGAAACATCAAGCTTGCATTACAACAAGAAGAATGCAGAGATTCACGGATGTTCTTCATTTTTTTTTCTTTAGAAAGTTTGAATATTGTTTAAATTGATTAAACGGTCCCCCTAGTCTTATACAACGTCTTTCTTCTATTGTTCAATGTCACTCATACTAGGATTTTTCATATCAGTTTAGACTAGAGAAGAACTGCTAGAGCTGCAAGAATCACTGCTTAGAATTTAATTTGATGGTTTCTTTCAATTGTACATAGACCCGTTACATTTAGAAATTTATAACATGTTACATACCTTTAGATTAGTGCCAAGTTGCACTTGAATCGGATCTGAGCTTATCAAATGTTCTTCACACAGCTTTATTGCCTTGTGCAAGTCACGTAGGTGACTCCACTTTGGTTGTCTAATATAACCTAAATACAGTATTTCAGCCATTAAAAAGTAAATAAATGCATAAAACCTACATATAGTACACTTCACAATAACATCTTCAGGTAGTTGTAAGGTAGTTCTGAACTTAGCCATTGCAAAAGGTTGTCAACTGAAATTCACATTGCCTCTAAAGGTTGTACACATGAAGTATCACAGAAATTGCATTGCTCAAAAAATTGGAGGCATATTCTTATACAGTCGAGGCCATAACATTACATTACTCAGTTGGATTGTCATCTATCAGATTCTCGACTACTTCGTAGTTCTGCTAAAGATTAAAAATTATTCTAAAGATGAAACATTAAAATGCAGCCCAATCAGTTGATTTACTGGTTGAATGATCAACAAATTTTGAAAGAGCATAAAATTTTTGAATTTCAGGTGCTGCAAAATGTACCATATTCATCTATTGGAGCATCACAATCATAGCTTGTTGCTACCAGAGGGCCTCCAGCCGTTCGTCCAAAGTTGGTCCCACCAAAATACTGCAAGGAAAAATTAGCAGAAAATCATGATGATGTTGATGGAGTTTTTACAAATTTGAAATAGAGAAGTTGTTGGGGGAGATAAACACCTTGCGGAGCTTCCTTGAATAATTAATATAACATATATAAACACACTTTAACCCAAAAGGCCTAAGCCTTATGGGTATGTGCTCAACTATGTTATATTAACTACTCATTCTTCTCATCTTTATTCAATGTGGGACTTCACTCACACGTGTAACCCAACAATCTCCCCCTCACATGTGAGTCTGCCTCTCTATGGGCTTCAAGACCTCTCTGTGGGCCATGAACAAGTCCTACTCACTCCCCTTTGACTAATGGGCTTTTCACTTCATCAATGCGTCATCCATGGGTCTCTCGTACGCCATCCATGGGAACCACGTGTCAACCCCACACGCACATCCATGGGAACTTCGCACGTCCATGTCCATGGGAACCTCGCATCACACCATTATTTAGCACCATTAGCAATATTCCAGGATCTTTGTGTGTGGGCCATTTATTGAGATTCCTTTCACAGTTGGAGTGGGAACGAGGTGTGTGTACTTGAAGCCATTTCGCAAATGGAGTAGGACAGGTCTCTTTCACAGTTAGAGCGGGGACGGTATATTACACCAAGCAAGCCCATAAAGCCCACACAAACGATCTTGGAAAAGGCCTAAGAAAGGAGTATTATTGCCAATGGTGGTAGACAATGATGAGGTGCAAGGTTTCCATGGACATGGACGTGCGGGGTTCCTATGGATGTGCGTGCGGGGTTGACACGTGGTTCCCATGGATGGCGTACGAGAGACCCATGGATGACACGTTGATGAAGTGAAAAGCCCATTAGTCAAGGGGGAGTGAGTAGGACTTGTTCATCTCCTACAGAGAGGTCATGAAGCCCATAGAGAGGCAGACTCACACGTGAGAGGGAGATTGTTGGATTACACGTGTGAGTGAAGTCTCACATTGAATAAAGATGAGAAGAATGAGTAGTTAACATAACATAGTTGAGCACATACCCATTGAGCTTAGACCTTTTGGGTTAAAGTGTGCCTCTATATATTATAATAATTACTCAAGAAAGCTCCCTAATGTGTTTATCTCTCCAACAAGTGGTATCAGAGCCCATGGTGGTGTGCGGCAAAGGTGGTGAGGTATTCATGGTCCCTACCCAGTGGGGACAGAGAAAGCCTAAACGGCCCACACACAAAGATCCTGGAATATTACTAATGGTGCTAAATAATGGTGTGACGCGAGGTTTCCATGGACATGGACGTGCGGAGTTCCCATGGATATGCGTGCGGGGTTGACACATGGTTCTCATGGATGGCGTACGAGAGACCCATGGTTGACGCATTGATGAAGTGAAAAGCCCATTAATCAAGAGGGAGTGAGTAGGACTTGTTCATGGCCTACAGAGAGGTCTTGAAGCCCATAGAGAGGCAGACTCACACATAAGGGAGAGATTGTTGAGTTACACGTGTGAGTAAAGTCCCACATTGAATAAAGATGAGAATAATGAGTAGTTAATATAACATAATTGAGCACATACCTATAGGGTTTAGGCCTTTTGGGTTAGATTGTGTCTCTATATGTTATATTAATTATTCAAGGAAGCTCCGCAAGGTGTTTATCTCCCCAACAGAAGTTGTAGCTTACCATGTAATAATTTTGAAAAGTGCCTCCTGTTTCAAAAAACTGTGCAACAGCAAAAGCAAGGTCCTCAACAGGTCGACAAGGAATTGCATTGCCAAATGCAAGGAACCTACAACACTAGATAGGATACTTAACACTATCTCAGATGAATCAAAAACTAGAAATCTCGGCTACATTAATACATAAACAAACAAGCCGATTTAACTAAAGTCCATTACCATCCACTGTAGTTCTCTGTCCACATTTTAGGTTTGGAAGGGGAATTTGGGGAAAACCGATCACAATAAAATCCATTGCATGTGTTTATCTGCAGGTAAATTTTAGTTAGAGAAGAATTGAACACAAATATTGGAAAACAAGAACATCAAGGAGGAGAAAACTTGATGCATTGTATGTTCAAGGATAATACATGTTAAAATGATGAGCAACAGCCAACAGCTTTAGTCCATGACAAATTAATTAAATCACTTACAATTGGATCAGGTGCATCGTGTTGTGCGCACATCACCCAAGGTACAGTCGTGTTCAAATTAACAGCAGTTTCTGCTGCCCATTTGACATATAACTCTCCACCAACTCCATATGACCCCTCAACATTTCCATATTCATTCTCAACCTGTCACAGCACATATGAGATGTGAAATTAAAATAATAATAATAAATATCCCTAAAACATTTTTTTTTATTTAATTTTCTGACAATTAATTATCATAAACATGAACTGGCATGCGTAAGATGACAAATCATGCAAGCAATTGGACAACTAAGCAGAAATGAAGCTCCTGACCAAAAGAAAAGGAGGTATAAGTATAACTGAAGCCTTCAATAGGACACTTGTAAAAATATAACACAATGTAACAGAAAGCTAGTTATTAACATGATAGGATAAGCACTCAGCAGGCAGCATGTTATAGTCAATCATATAAATGCTAGCAAATTCTACTTCTGATATGCATTCAAAGAATTTCTAGCAAGATTCACTTTAGCATATTTGCTACCCATTGCTTTTTTAAAATACAAAACAAAAACATAGCGAGTAGAAAATGTGACAGAATCCAGTATCATGTACTTTTTGTCTGGGTAATTATGGTGTCATTGATCAAAAGATAAAGTTGAATCTATTAAAGAAATCATCAAATATTGATTGGTTTTTAGCATACATTCATTAACTAAGAACTTGAATAAATCCAACATGACTAGATACAATGTCTGAGCAGCAGCGCCGTGACATGAGTACCACTGAACACTTTGATCCCTGATTAAGATAACCGTCACCCTCTACGAAATTAAGTAAATCTCAGTAGGTGATCCACCGATTCAAACAACTACATGGAAAATTTATTTTGAAGAGGCTCATGACTATTAAATATAGCCTGTTCCATTAACAAGAAACAGGAATATACTATTAAGTAAACACAAAGAGATTCTCAAAAAAAAAAAAAAAAGTAAAGACAAAGAGTCTAAAAGTATGTTGAAAACAAAAATGTCTAGAATCAATGAGTTTGTACCAATACTTGGCTATAATATGGTAGGTAATTACCTGTGCCAGAATTATTGGCCCTCCTTGCGATGCAAAGAGATTCTCATCCTTCATTAATCCAACAATTTTAGCTAGAAAAAGCTTCATTTCTTTCTTCGCTCACAATTAGATGAGTTGTGTACAACTTACACCAACTGTTTTTGAAAGCCAAAAAAAAAAAAAAATTCTACAAAAGTTCAAATATATTAATACCTTGAAACGGTTATTTGTCGTCCGAAACTGAATTCCAGGAATGAAATGTAACCAAACAGGGAATCCCCTGCCAAAAGAAAATGGAGTTTAAGAATATGTGCACAATAAATTGGAGAGAATTATTTCAGATTCAGATTTGAAGCAAATCTCCACAATAGACTGAAACTCTCAAGCAACTTTATTAGGTTTAATAAAAAAAAAAATCTAACAAACTCTTTTTGCCAATATAAATTTAAAGACCATGAATATATGAATCTACAACATTAGCTTGACTATATAACAGTGCAGTGATCAACCACATATTTTATAGTTAGGCAAACCAAGGCCAGACACAACACACTTTCAGTTATTATGATTGGTAAAATAGTAGTACAGGAATAAACATACAAAACTATGTGAGAGAGAAAAAGAGTGAATGTACAGCATCACAAAAAGAAAGCATGTAATAGAAACAACCCATAGTTCCATTCAGCACAAGCATATGGGCCAATCCTCAAATGCACCAAAAGTCCAGCTTCCTGCACTGTCTTCACAAACCTTACCAAGTCAAACCTGCCTTCAAAGTAGTACTACCAGAAGGGAAAAAAAAATCAATCAACAAGAATAATAATATATTAAGAAAGACAACTGCCATATCAATTAAAAAGCCAAATAGACTTGGCAATCAGCCATTGTAGACATCATAAATTGTTCCATTACATTTAGAGAGGCCTGAGCTCCATACCTTTCCTTTCACAGGCTCATGATAGTTCCAGAAAACGTAAGTCTCAATGACATCCAGCCCGCCTTCCTTTGATTTCTTAATAATATCCGGCCACATCTACATTGCATCCCAATGTTTACAATTTAAATTAAGAAGCAATGCAACATCTAACAATACTAGATATCGCCAAGAGCCTTGTAGCTTAGTGGCATTATCTAGTTCTCCCATTCCCATAGAGTTGACCTTTACTTTCCCCCTCCCCCACTTAATGTAAGTACACACACACACAAATAGCTTTCAACTTAGTCAAACAAAAACTCCATCTCATAGTAAGAAATAATGAATAAGAAATTCACCTCAGGAGTGCTTCTTGGATAATGAATAGAACCCGACTGCAAAATCCGTCTCTTCCCATCAATAACAAGTGCTTTATGGTCATATGTCACAGTGGTAGAATGTCCTTTCTCCCAATAGTAACCTTCAAAGACTAAAACAACTAGTAGAACTAGTACTCTCACTTTCTTGCTTCCCATATTTTGAATTCAATAAAGCTTACAGTACCCAGAATGGCAAATATAGTGAAGTCTAAACAGACTTAGCAAGACAATCCAGACAGCTCAGCAACATCCTCAACCAATACTAGGACAAGGCTGTTTTCACCAACATGAGCAAAGTTTAATACTTTAAAAAAAGACCCAAAAAAATTTAAATATTTTTGAGATTATAATAGACGTATATTTTGATGATTGAGGTCAGTGGTGATAGTGGGAGTTGTTTTGTTTCATCTGTTAGCATCGAAAATGTATATGCCAGGGCTACAAAGGTTGGTTTTGGTCCTTTTGGAGTGAAGCTATGGTACTTACTGACCCAGAATTGTAAATTTAAGGGTTGCTTTCAAAGGAAGAGTACAAAGAATATGGAACAAAAGGTAGCATTTACAAGTTTCTTCAGCTTCAGCCGGCAGCTGAGAACTAAAAGACAGTACTGTTCTTGTTCTAAAATATTTTAGGAAATTATTGTGGTAAGATTCTACACGTATGATATGGATAAGGCACAAGCTCCAAACTAGAATCTATATCAAAAGAGACCAATGCAAGTCCACAATGGTATATACAAAGCCTAATAGGAACACACCTAATCATTATGTGACTAAGAAATAACCTACTAGTGCTTTAGAAGACGCCGACATATAGTCTATATAGAACAAAAGACAACACATTTTCGAGGTGCCTGTGGCTTCCATTTCAATTTGAAGGGAGTAGCACTGTACCAGACCTTATATCCATCCATATAGTTGTAGGTTTTTTGTCATTTGGTCTGTAATAATGTATAATTAATTATTACTTCTTTGCAGACCCGTACCTTAATAATGGAGTATATTTAGAAATGAGGGGTGATAGTCATACACTTAGTGAACTGTGTACATACACACTTTTTGAAAACACAATTTGACATCATTTCATAATTATAACTGAAATTGTGTTTCGAAATACAATTTCAGTTGTAGTGTGTATAGTAGTATGTAACTTAGCGTGTACAATAATAATTAGCTTTTAAAATGGTTATTTGGTGAATCAAATAATTTTTTTTTTTTTAACAAGAGTTTTGAAAGTGGAGTAATTATTCACTTTGGAAATACAAGTCTTACTAATAAAATTCATGGTAAAATCTATTATTTACATGAAATAAGATCTGTGTTCAATCTCCGCCTACACCAAAAATTGATTGGTGTCTTAATATGATGATAAAGAGCCATCATCAAGAGCGAACGTCATAACTTGAAACTCTCTAAAAGAAACATGAAATGACACGTTATGAGATATGGTGCCCACTTTATTTCAAATATTTTAATAGTATGGATTTTTTTTTTTTTTTTTTTAATAACTGTTACAACAACAAAGGGATTCCCACTACTGATTACAAAAGGGAAGGGGATACAAATAGTCAGGAGCCATGCCCTCCACCCTCCTCTAGTGAAAGGATAAAATACATAGCACAATTTATTTATTTTTTTACTGAGCAAATACATTGTACATGTTTTACCTATTAAAATATAAAAATATGATCAATGATCAATCAAATTAATAATTAAATCCTTCTAAAAAAATTAATAATTAAATATAAATATTAATTATTGATTTGGCATTTATTATATAATTTATATTTATTATTACGCCATTTTTTAATTATATTCTAATAAAATTCATCCTAAGTTAAGCATTTTTCTTAACATTTTCCTAGTTTAAAGTTTCAACTAGTCCACTTTTAGACATTGCCACATATCAGTCAACAGTCAACACAACCATACGGTGGCCCACATGATGAGTTGGCAAAATCTTACTCGCTATCAGAATTCTAATTTCAACAGCAAAAAGCAGCATATCCCACCGCTTTCCCAAAAATCCTACGACTCTTCGAATCTATACGAAGAAAAAATCAAAATAAAAAGTTTTTAATTATTATATTTTTGATCTGAAAATCTCTCAGCTTTCTTCGATCCACTCGTTCCAGTGATTAAAGGTGAGTTCAGTTAACTCTTCGCTATTCTTTGGTTGCAGTTTTAATAATATTTTCATTGCTTTAGAAATCAAAAAATAAAAATAAAAAATTGCTTATATTTTTGCTTCAGAATGCAAAATAAGTGCTAGCTGAAATTCAAAGTGATACCCAAATGGTTACTAATCAAAACTTTCTTATATTTGCTGATATTTAACCGTGTTGGGTTCTTTCAATTTTGTGTATTTGTTTGATGAGTGTCAATAATCACAGGCATAGCAAACTTGATATTTCACAATTGAAGATGTTTGATTCAGTAATCTTAAAAGTTAAAATCGTGTAGTTTTAGTTTAGTAGAGTGGGTTTTTGCACTTGTATGGCTTTTGTTCTTTTAATCTGACACACATTTAAATCTGAGGTTATAATCTTTAATGGGTGTATAAAATAATTATACTATTTCAATGGTTTTAATGGTACTCGAAAATTTTGGGACTAAGGCTTGGTTGTTGTTATTGTAGAATTAACTAGTAACATTAACTTATCAAAAAATAAGAATTCACTGGTAATGTTTTATGTGTTGATTTCTCTTAGACCCATGTTACTTTTTTGTTTACAACATGTGGGGTTGAGGGAAGTTGAACCCAGATTCTCCCCATGGAGAGAATTAGGCAATGCCACTAAGCCATAGAGCTCTTGGCCAGTCGGACTCTTAAACTCGAATTATAGTTGTGCCTCTAATAAGTATAAGTGCAGCTACAGCACCATATCAATTAGTAACTGTGCTGTCAAAAAATGGAATTGGGTTTGCAGGATTCAGACGGGGTAACCATGCCGCTAAAATAACATATGGAATGTAGTGATGAATGAGATAGCTTAACAAAATAAATTGTACATGCTGCTAAAAGCTTTTCATATGATGACTTAAATACATCATAATTTAAACTTTACATTTTGTTCTTGCAAACTCTCCTAGAATGGAGCATGGTTTTGTCTCATTTTTCTAGTTTTTCCCTTCCTGTTTTACTTGATCATTGTAATTTTGGTTCCTAATTTTTGCCCCTTCAGTACATCTCCAATGTACTTGGGTTGGCTATTTTTTCTAATAATGTTTTACATTACCTATCAAAAAAATTTAAAAACTTTACATTCATCTCCCTAGAAGCAGCAGAGGATTTCTCATCCACCATCACCTTCTATTTTGAAATCAATTATTTTGAGGGTTAATGTACTTTTATGCATATGTTATGAGCATAAATATGTGGCTGTGATGTTTTCAGTATGACTTAGTTCAATTTTTTGGAGCTCAAGCATTTTATTCTCCAACACACTTAAAAAAGATGAGTAGTAATTTTTATGGTAAAGATTTAAGGCAGTGATTAACTTTTTGGAAAATGCAGTGTCAACATCCTAATGTTGATATCCTTTTTAAGTGTGGCACATGTTCCTATAGAATGGATGAGAAAACCAACAGCCAAAATATAACCTAGAAGTACTAGCACAATGTAACATGGAGATTGCTGGAGCCTTATATGATTGTTTCTGTTATGAATATATTTTTGGTTTCTTCTCCTTGATTCTGCCACATTACTTGGTATATGGCTGAATGCTTAGTTCCTTGCATAAGAAAATGAACATATAGATCCTGATTTTCTATTTTTTGAACTCTGTTGCAGATCCTGAGTTAGGTTCTTGTCTCTCTGGTTAACAATGGATATAAGTAAAATGAGTCGGGTAGAAATGACTCTTTTTGGATCTGCATGTTGTTCAATGCTTACGATGCATTTCACAGTACAGTTATTGTCACAGCATCTGTTTTATTGGAAGAACCCAAAGGAGCAGAAGGCCATAATAATTATTATCCTTATGGCTCCCATATATGCAATCGACTCATTTGTGGGGTTGTTGGATATCCAGGGAAGTAAAGCATTTTTCTTGCTTTTGGATTCAATTAAGGAATGTTATGAGGCTCTGGTGAGTGCCTTCCACTCAGTTTTGATTTAATTTTGTTTTTGGCTTACCATCTCATGTCTAACGTTTCATATTTCTACTTACAGGTGATTGCTAAGTTCATGGCTTTGATGTACAGTTACCTGAATATATCTATTAGTAAAAATATTGTACCAGATGGCATTAAAGGAAGAGAAATTCACCATTCATTTCCAATGACTCTTTTTCAGGTGCAAAAGTCAGCTTCTACTTCGTAATATTCTGAATTTTATTTTGTTATGGGAACTATATTTACAAATAGTGTATGCTAGCATCATGAATGGGATTTTGGCCCACATGGGGACATGGAAAGTAAACAATTATGTTTTCAAGATTGTGTCATAATTGCTTCATCATAAATTTATCCAAATTTCAGTTAGGAAGGGACTGAAGCATATCATTCCTTTAATGCTGGTGTTTATTAAAATATTATTTTCTGAGCTGATGTGTTGAAACATGTCAGATCTAAATACATTCTGCATTATTGTAAGCTTTTCCTTTCTTGACAGCGTCGTTGATCCAATCTCTTAGGTCCATTTCTGTTTAAGTCTATGTAAGATAATTGAAATGTAGTGGTTTCACAAACTGCAGCCTCACACTGTCCGGCTTGAACACCATACCCTAAAGCTCCTCAAGTATTGGACATGGCAATTTGTCATCATCCGCCCAGTCTGCTCCATTTTGATGATAGCACTGCAAATACTTGGGATGTACCCCAGTTGGTTGAGCTGGACATTCACCATCATTCTTAACATTTCAGTTTCATTGGCCTTGTATTCTCTGGTGCTCTTTTACCATGTGTTTGCAAAGGAACTGCAACCCCACAAGCCACTTGCAAAGTTCATGTGCATCAAAGGGATTGTCTTCTTTTGTTTTTGGCAGGTAAATTTTATTGTATGTTATTTATTATTATTTTTGTGTGTATTCTTTGTTGTTTGTGGTTATGTTTTTTAGGCTGCTTCATCTTCTCTGATTGAAGCAGTTCTCGCACTTAATAAATATTTCTTACCTATCCAAAAAAAATTCTCATCCCGTTCATTTTTTTGGCATTTAAGCTTAATTCTTCACACAACCCTTCTCCACCTGAAAAGAAAGAAAACTACTCCAAAAAGGATAGAATAGAAGCCTAACACAAACTTATGAAATGCACCAAGGACACAAAAGAACTCCCAAAGTTTGGACAAGAAATCAAAGCATCTCCGAAAACCTAAAAGTTGGACATAAAGACACCAGCCTTTTGCAGTCCCTACAATCATAGTTTATTGCCTTTATAGTTGCAAGACCTAGGTGAAGATTTTTGAGTTTCCAAGGTTAAAAAAAGGCTCCTAGGATTTGGTGCCTCTTAGATATAAAAACTAAAGATAATATGCACAAAAGTCTACTTCAAATGCACTCCTCCGTGAAACTCCCAATGACCAACTTAAGCCGATGGTTCTAACCATTTAAACTTTTAAGGACTATTTAACATGCTTGAATTCCTTTCAGCTCCAGGTGGCTGAATGAATATTTCTAAGTGAAACATCCAAATTGGGCACCTGAGGTCTTCACTATTATTTTTCCAATTTAGTCAGACTCTCAAAGTTCTTGTTAGCTTGGTAGTTTGCGTTTATAGACTAGCTCCCAAGTCTGGCTTGAATTGATAAGATGCCTCAAGATTCTTTTAAGGACGCAAACTAGCAGTTGATTTTAAACATCATATGCCTTAATCTTTAACATATTTTCAGGTGCTTTCATGTAAACTTATTATACTATTGGAAAATTAGTGTGGTTGTTTTCTTTTCTAATAGAGCAGAAAACTTAAGTGATTCTAGTAACTTATACCTTAAGGGTAATCCTGGAACATTGTGTTGATCCAGAATACCCCAAGCATTGTCATTTGCACTTTGAATAAATGGTTATTATCTGATTACTTATTTTCTTAAAAATGGTATTCTCTGGGTCCTGGGTCTTTGTATTGCCTTAAATGACACTTAAACAGAACATAGTGTATGACCTTTCCGCCTCAAAATTTTGTTCTGATACAACTCTCTCTCTCTCTCTCTCTCTTTCTCTCTCCCCTATTTATTTTTCCTTCTGTTTTTTTCCCTCTAATCTATTTTGAATTTCTTCTTTATAAGTGTGGAAATAATATGTGGACATCTCATGTCAATACTTGTTTACAAATTTCCATCTTTGACCAAACGCAGGGAGTGGTGCTTAAAGTACTAGCTGCACTGGGTATCATTAAATCTCATCATTTCTGGTTAGATGTGGAGCACATTGAGGAAGCTATTCAAAATGTCTTGGTATGTTTAGAGATGGTTGTCTTTTCTGTTCTCCAGCAATATGCATACCATGTTTCGCCTTACAGTGGAGACGTTGAATCAAAGTTTAAATTAAATAAGAAGGACAAATGATTTGAAAAGGCTCAAGAGGAAGCGGGGAGAAATCTATCGTAATATTTGCTTTGAGGATGGTCTGACTCCTGTAGTATTGGAGACATGATCATGTGGATTTGAATGTAATCATGTATGTATGTATTTTTTTTTTTTTTTTTTTTTTTTCTTTTCATAGTTGGAAAGACAAGGCTAATTCCAGACATTTTATACTGCATTTTTGGTGAATGTAATCATGTATGTCATATGATCACTTACTCTTCCGTTATTATTTCATACTAGTTCCAAACTCAATAATAATATAATGTCAAATTTGTAAGTTAATAATGCATGTCATTTAAAAGTATTTTTCATTTTTATAAATTTTATGTAATTGAAGTAATGTATTTTGCATAATTATAATTTTTTTATATAAATGGAGAAGATGTTATTAAAAGGAATTTTTTAATAATATATCATAATTTGACTAATTTGAACATATCCAAGATTATTTTCAAAAAAAATGTACACTCATATTCCATAGAATACATTTAACATGTTACATTAACCCTACAAAAACTAGATAGTCTGCAGTGAGTCCTTTAATAAGTTATCCAATTCAGGAACAGGGATGAAACAGTTAACCTAAACAACCTTTAGTTGATGTTGTACCAGATCTCCAGAGCTTTCACAAGAGATAGTTGTTTCATTTAATAACAAAAAATTTGAGTTTCCAGATTACACAAAACACGTTTAACATCCAAAAAAACTGAAACAATAAGGCTACACATGGTAATTCAAGGTCTTTATACAAGAATCCACATTTTGATGAAGTAGATCCCTTCTGTACACAGATCGATCAAATCATTTGAAAAGAGTACTATTTTGACTAGTTGATAAGATGACATTAAAGAAAATGGTTCTCACAGGAACACGATCAGTTGATCAGGATGAGGGAAATCTTGACCACTTGCTTGCAAGTGTCACAAATTCCTCATCTTGATCAACTGATCGTGGTAGAACCATTTTCTTTACCATGACATGTCATCTCCCCAAACCACAAACAACCAACAAGAAGGAGATGGATTTTGGCAATAGGTAAAGAAAAAACAAGAAAAATAAAAAATAAAAAATAGAGATAGTGGAGAGAGGAACTTGAGGGCTTCAGCCTTGAGGTTTTGATCTAGAAAGGATGGAGCTCTCAAGCTTCAGCCATGGGTTTGGAAGTTGAGTAGCAAGACAGAAAAGAAGATGGAGGGATCGGACCACCTCCGATGGTGGATGTGACAGATCAAGCCATGGTGGCTTGGCCGGTGTTTGGGTTGCAGTTGCAAATGAGAAGGAGAGGATAGAGAACGGGTTAGAGGAAGTTAGGAGAGAAAGAAAGAGAGAAGCAGGCGGGAAAGTGAAGAAGAAAGAAAGAGAGTTGATACTTGAATTGATAACGTGTTTACTGGGTTTGTGAGGGCCGAAATTGGGAATTAATCTTATTTGTCAAACAATATAATTAGTAGACACTGTTTTAAAACTATATTTTTTTTATTAACATCTCGAGTTTCTAAAACTCAATTTAGGGGTTATAAATTGAGTCTCAAAACTCGATTTCAATATTTTGATTTGGCATATTTTTCACGTGGCGTCTACTTGGAAATCGAGTCTCTAAGACTCGATTTATAAGCCAAAAAAAATTTTAGTCTAAGTCTATACACGCCATTCCCAGAAATACCAAAAAAAAAATTTTAAAAATCACCACCAACCATTCAAAAGACAGCCATCAAAACCACCACCAGCCACCACCAAAGATTCAAAAAACCACCACTAACTACCAAAAAAACAACCACCAACCACCCAAAAAACAATCATCAACAACCCAAAAATCCATATTAGAAAGGCAAAAATACCCACAAAACCAGATCAAAAACCTGAAAAGAAAACCCACGAACAAAGAATCTAATCTAAAAATCCAACAACCCAACAAATCTAGCAGCGGCAAGATCAAAAGAAGTCACCAGTAAGATCAAAGCAGCCACCAAAAACCCAAGCCGCTGCTTAGCATCTAAATCCCGATGGATTTTGTGAGAGAGACGAAAGGAAGGAGGAGGTGTGGAGTCTGTGGGTGGCGCCGGTGGGTTTTGGGAGAGATGGAATGGTGGGTGAGACTTAGACTAAAATTTTTTGGCTTATACAGACTTTGATTTCTGGGAATGGCATGTAGACTTAGACTAAAAAAATTTTTTGGCTTATAAATTGAGTCTTAGAGACTCAATTTCCAAGTAAATGCCACATGAAAAATACACCAAATCAGATGTGATCAGAACACTGAAATCAAGTTTTTGAGACTCGATTTATAACCCCTAAATCGAGTTTTAGAAACTCGAGATGTTAGTCATATTTTCAAAACAGTGCCTACTAACTATATAGTTGGAAAATTGGGGTTAATGGCCAATTTTGGCCATTTGTGAGAGAGAATGTGAAAGAAACCGAGTCTGAAAGAGTAGTTAGAAAGTGTGTTTACTACGATGGGTTTTGTGGCTTGTGTGTGATAGAGATAGATTCCTAACCTAATGACCCAAAGGCTGAAGCCCAAGGCCTTAAGCCCAACCCAAATTAAGTAGAGAAATTTGAGTAAATAGCCCGTATGGACCAAAATTTTTACAGTCCAAAATGGAAAACCCACGTAGCAAACCAACCCATAAACAGCAAACCGTAGCCTCCACGAAAAAGTATTTTATATCAAATAATACCATGTCAATTGTATCAAAACCTAATAAATGAGTGACATGTGTATAAAAATAACTATCTACTAACACGTCTTTCATTTGTTAGTGGAATAATTGTTTTTTGCTGACGTGTTTCACAATTACTAGATTTTGATACCGCTGACACAGAATCATTTAATACCAATTACCTTCTCAACCTCCACACCCTCACAGCTTACTCATATTTCATTTCTTATCTGATATCTCTTCCACCGCTTACACTCAACTGAGTTAGCTCTATGGTTAGTTTGTCTCATATAAAAATAAAAAATAAAATAAAATAAAAACAAATAAACTCACAATAACTCAACATCTCACTCTATACTCTGTACATGTTTGAGAATATATATATATATATATAGAGAGAGAGAGAGAGAGAGAGAGAGAGAGATACATACACAAGCATAAGTGCTTGTGGGGCATAGAGGACAAGAGCTGAGATTCAAGTCTTAAGGATGAAACTTTACACACATATACACTTAGATTAGATTAGAGTAGAATTTTTACCTTATATAAAAAAAAAAATAGTTACTTTTTTTAGACTCCAAACTCAATCTATCATCTTTCTTTCTGCTTAGAAGATTAAGATTGTGCGAAGAAAAAAAAAGGAAAAAAGAAAAAGAAAATTAAAGACTAACATCATCTAGAATTATAAACTGGGAAAATTAAGATCATCTTGGGATCTATGGCGACAAAACAGAAGAAGGAAAAAAAATAAAAGCTATAAAATAGAATAAAAATATGAAAAAAGAAGAAGTTAATATCAACTATTATGCTTTTTATTTATATGATTTAAGATTTTTGTTCATTCTAATATCCATTTCGTATATTGATAATCAAGGAGTTATGTCTAAATCTAGAAAATCATGGAGGAGCTAAAGAGGCAATTAGACCTTTTTTTTTTTAAAAGAAAATTATAAATGTTTTCAATTAAAAAAATAAAAAGAATTAGATTACACTACATTGCTACAATTTAAGATGTATTGGACCTATTTTTTAGTGTAGTATACGTTGTTGCAATTTAAAATACATTCGACCTCTTTTTTTTAGTGTAGTATATGTTTGTACAATTTAAAATGCATTAGACCTTTTTTATTTTTAGTGTAGTATACGTTGCTGCAATTTAAGATGCATAAGACCTCTCTTTTTTAGTTTAGTGTATGTTGCTACAATTTAAGATGCATTAGTCCTCTTTTTTATTTAGTATTGCTTCTTCTTTTCTTTTTTTTAATACACAACACATATATATTTTAAAAATTTTAAAATTTAAAAAAAAAAATTTGCAATATAGTGAAGCCACTTGGTACAACCACGGCTTCTAAACTCAACTTTTCCTTTATATATATATATATATGTTTCCGCAATTTAAGATGCATTAGACCTTTTTTTTTTTTTTTTTTTTTTTAGTGTAGTGCATGTATATATGTTTTTAAAATTTAAAAATTAAAAAAAAAAAATTATGCAATATGGTGAAGCCACTTGGCACAACCACGGCTTCTAAGCTCAACTTTTATGCATTGCATGGTTTTAGTTATAAACTTTTAGTATAATTTTATTGAGAAATAATAAATTAATAATCACTTGAATTTAGATTATATAAATTACATATAAATTATTGTTCTTAAAAGTATCAAGCAATCAAACATATTCATATGAAAAAATTTCTAAACTTAATAATTAAAAACCTATGGAAACTTAACCAAAGGTATTTCATTTGCCAAAAAAAATATACATAATTCTCTTCTAACTTATCAGTTGTCTTATAATGACATTTTTTTAGTGCCCACATATAATATTACTAACAAAAATAAAAATGAGAAATAGTAACATCAAAATTTTACTATTAAAGAAAATCAATTTAATACAATAATGCACATATAAGCATAACTCAAATACAACCTAGATATAAAAAATATGAAACCCCTGTTGTAGGAGGAAATACAAAATTTGATCATTCTTAAATAATAAATAGATAAAGCCTATAAGGAAAAGAAAAAAAAAAGAAAAAAAAAAAAAAGAGAGAGATGAGTTCAAAAAATTCATAAATGCAAAACCAAACAAAAGAAGAAGAATTAAAATTGACTTTATAACTCATAAACATAACCATAGAAAACAAAGACAAAGAGAAGAAACATTCCTCTAATAATGTGTATGGTGGCTTTGATAAAACATTACACTACAAACAAACTCAAATAATAATTGATGTTTGACAAATCATAAAGGTGAAATATTTATAGAGGTTCATATAATTGATTTCATAGATTTAAAATTGCATTTATAACTCATAAGCAAAACCATAAAATAAAAACAAAAACAAAGAATTGAAACATACTTGTAATAGTTTGATTTTAATAAAGCATTCTACTGCAAACAAAAAGAGAGATACAAACTTATTATTAATAATGGGGAGAGAAAATAACAATGAATTAGAGATAATAATGAATTAGAGTTCTGATTAATCTAATATTAATCTGCAGTTTTTTATTTCATAAGGCTTAAGAAGAAGCAGGGAGAAATCTATAGTAATATTTGCTTTGTGGATTGGTCTGAATCCTGTAGTATTGGAGACATGATAATGTGGAAATGAGCGTGATCATATATGTTTTTTTTTTTTTTGTTTTTTCATAGTTGGAAATACAAGATTTATTCCAGACATTTTATACTGCATTTTTTGGTGAACACAACCCCCCCCCCCCCCCCCGGCCCGCCCCCACCTTTGTATGTTCAACTAAATGAGCCATGTCTCTTATATAAAATTATACTAGTATTATACTCGTGCGATATATGGCTTAATCAAAATTCAAATGTAAACAAATTTTTTTTATTAATTTACTTAAAATTAAACAATAAAATAGACAATAAAAAATAAATGAATATTTTACTTTTGAGTTATATAATGAATGCATATTGTCTGAGACTAAAGTGTTATAAAAGCATATATATGTCTAAAATAATTGAATGGAAGATGGTAGATGTAACTAATATAAAATGAGATACATAAAAGGATTTTGCATAATATATTGAGATTTAAGGCTCATGTAATTTTTAAATGAAAAAACCTTAAATTTAATAATTAAAAGCTATTAAAAAAAAGATTGAAAGTATATTTAAGTGGAAACCTCAATTCAATAATTAAGAACAATCTAAATAACTAAACATTTAAAAATCTAAAGTAGAGAGACTTACATGAAAATTTAATTTTTGTTCTTGAAAACATGGGAGGAGACACCGAACTTGAGTGATTTTCACCCAACCAAATGAAATAAATAAATAAATTCATTAGCATTGAGATATGATGAGAATTGAGAAGTGATACCTTTCAATACTAACATCCTTTTTGGCCTTTACTTGTGAACAACAATCTCTATTATTTGATCTCAACCTCTTTATCTCTCTCTCTATTATTGACAAAACAAAATAAGTAGCACAAAAAAAAAAAAAAAAAAAAAAAAACTACTTAACATGATATTTGCTATGTAGTTCACCTAATTAAGATTTTTCAAATAATGCTTAAACTACAAAGAGATGGTAGGAAGTAGCTTCCCGGTTAACAATATGAGTAATACAAATAAATAAAAATAAATAATCAAAAAGACCAACCAAAAAAAAAAAAAAGGTAATTGAGGCATAAATATAATAAAATAAGTGAAGGGGGAAAAATGTCTTACTTTTTCTTTAGAGATCATTAAGTAATTCTTTACTTGCAATGGACAATTTATCCAGGTGTGGTGTTCATGTTGAAGCAATTTGTTCAATATGCAAAAGAAGAGTCCCACTTGCATCTGGGCTAAGAAAGTATGGAAAAACTAGCAAAACTAACAGCATTGCAGCAGAGACATGATCAAGACCACCCCACAGATAGCAAATAAAAAGTGCAATGGTACTGTCAATCAAGGCATATATTGCAATGTTATGAAAAACTTTATATAAATTTACTACTCAATTTAGTTTCATAGCTTTATTGAATCTACAATCTCAACCTCCACCTTGTTCTTACAAAGGCAGCACCATTTGAGCTACAGTCATTGGCAGAATATGCATGATTTTATTTAGATGAATTTACTGTAGTTACAGATTTTCATTGCTTATAATAAAATATAAAAGCAGGAGACCTACACCAGTCACATTTAGGTAACAATTAATGGAAGTTAGGAAGCACAGGTACAAACAAAAATACATAGAAAAATTAACAACCCCCATCCGAGGGGTCATAAAGAGAGTTCCACGGGCTTCTAAACTCATCAGTGCATGAGTTGTGATTGTACCATGAGCCCATTTGTATATGTTCATAAAACATAAAATACAATCGGGTTCATGTCTGAAAAATGGATACAGCTGAGCAAAATCAACTTCAAGATCTACTTTGATTAGCAAAGCATCTCATGAATGTCATTGGTATATAATATATCTCCAAAGCCTAAAGTCACCAAAACCATTGCCAATAAAATCAACCTACTCTTTTGGGGCATGAATCAGAGAAATTAACTGAGGCTATTCAAACTGGCACAGGTCAACTAAACAGTATTTACATTATCCCAGCAATTGTGGTTATGGATTTTCAGATTATGGGGAGCAGTGTGGGGTTTATAGTTGGCGAATTATAGCATTTATCAACTCTTTTCTTTTTCTCTTTTTTTTTTTTAAATATTTTTCATAAAGTGAAAGCTAATATCCATAGTATATAAATACTTGTAAGTAAATAAATAAATATATATATATATATATATATATAGATAGATAGATAGATAGATAATTGACGACCAAGAAAATAACAATGTATAAGTCATGACCAAGAGAAGAACATTTGAGATGCTATCTAGCATTGCTGCAATCAAGGGAGAGAAAGAGACCCTTTAGACAAAACAGTTTCTACTTTTAAGAAGAAAAGCCCATGAAAAAACTGAAGATCTCATTTCTCATAAAGCAGATATGTAAGAAAGCAATACCTGCTAATGCAAGAAAAATGCTTTAGAAAGTAGCTAGAACAACTCATACCAGTATATCATTCTCAACTAGTGTCCATAGAAGCATCATTGGGACCTGGCACAAGTACACAACAATGTACTATCAAAACCACAATTTCCTTTTTCTTTTTTTGGCTAAGTAAAGGTTTTGGGGAGATTCGACTCTCAGACACGTCCCACTGCTGGGGTTGATGTGCCAATTGGGTAAAAGACCATTGACACTATCTAAAGCACATGTCAATCTAAAACACAATCTTGCAGACACTTACACTGTGTTTGGTTGGGGTGAAAATAGGGAAGATGAAAAACAGAAGAAGGAAAATAGGGTGGAAAACAATATTTTCCACTATTTGGCAAAAGAAGGAAAATGGAGAGGAAGGAAAACCCAGAAAAAAGTTCTCTCCCAGACCCACAATTTTCATCCTCCCAAATCAGGAGGAAAAGCAATGAAAAGAAAATCTGTAAAACAGAAAACACTAATAATTTCTGTACAACCTAATGATATCATTAAAAATGATGGATCTTGATATGATATTAGTTAAAAAGTTTGGCATGTCTGCAACTGTGGTAGTTCTCCAATTTTGGATGCTAAACATTTATACATAACACAAAATGTATGTTTAAGAGCCTAATGACTGTCTTCATTTGTTGACATTAGGATATTCTATTGATGACCCTATGTACTTGTTTATCTCAATGAAAAAATGTTTTTTTTTTTTTTATTAGTAATAAAATTTATTCAAAATGAAATCAACAAGTACACAGTAAGTATACAATCTGAAGGTAAAAGATTCATGTGCCATGTAGAATATCCTACAACCAAATTCAAGAAAACAAATTCCACTTTCTCCTGTGGTAGATAATATAAAAGGCATATTCACCAATATAATGATCACCTCTCTATATGGAGGAAGTATTTGGTATCAAATAATATCATATTAGCGGTATCAAAATCCAATAAGTGTAAGACATGTTAGCAAAAAATAACCAACTCAATAATAATTGAAAAACATGTGTTAGTGGGTAGTTATTTTTACACACGTCTCTCATTTATTGAATTTTGATACGGATGGCTTGGTATCATTTGATATAAAATAATTTTTCCTATATATGGGGCAAGAGGAGCAACAACAATAACCCACACAACTTTACCTAAATATATAGGCCTGACAAGCTTATCTGCAACCAGTTTGGTAGTATTTAAACCTATTGAACACAAAAACAACAATTTTGACACAACAAATATAAATCAATGAGCCCCATAAATCACAATACTAGTTTGCTCTAAGCCATTACCCAGATAGAGAGAGGGAAAAAAAACAAACCAGCAGCAACAACAACAAACAAAAAGAAGAGAAAACAAAGACAACCCACGAACCTGAAAGAATACATCTGAGGTGGTTGGAGCATGTACACATGAATCATGAACTGATTAAGTATCAAGTTCAATCCAAAGAAAAATAAGAGAAAAGGCTTAATAAAAAAACGATCAACAAAGGATGCACAGTGCTTTAAACCTGAAAACGAACACCAAATATTTGGAAGCATGATGATGTAGAACAGCATAGGAAAATAAAGATAAAAGATGAATAAAAGTATAAACAGGACAACCCCTAGGCTTCACCACCTAGAATCTGCCTGCAAGCCCTAGGCATCACCACCAAACAAAGAGAAAATCATCGAATTATTCTAATTCAAATTGTAATGCCTTTCACAATTACAAAAGCACTACTTTAATGGGGTTTAGGGATTACACCAATATGGGAAGTACTTAATTAAATCCCTCAAAATCCTCAACATTAGAAAAACTAAAAATTCAAAAACAAAATTCATTTCAAATTCAAAAATAAAATGATTTTGGTGCTCCCTACATCACATGAAACTCTAATTAAAGTGCAAGGTACCAATAAGATACTGGTGCATATTTCTGGCTAATGTCTGCTAGCTGGCTAGTGAAGCACTTTGAAGGAAAAACAAATAAAAGGCATCTCATCCTCAACCCTTTTGCCTTATAATTTGTTGGTTTCTTCCCTACAAGCTCCGGTTTGCAAAAATTTTAGAATTCTAGGCCAGGCATCCAAAAACTTGAATCAAGACAAACTCTTTACTTTGTTTTGGTTTGGGAGATGGGGGGTAAAGATGATGAGAAACTAGTAGCTTAAGTAGAATCATAACTTAGGGTCTGACAATAAAGAGTTATAATGACTGTAAACTGCCCAAAACCTATCCTTTAAGCTCCGAAATAAATAAATAAATAAATAAGCCCCTGATTAAAATAAGCAAAGGAAATGATAATAAATAACCGTACAATGGAGCAGCAGGAAAGTGAAATGGCAACGAGATGAATGAAAATAAATGCCAGTAATACCTAATCTACAAACTGAGGCAAAGAAACATAGAGAAACAGGGAAAATATAGAGAAAAATTGTGATTCAGCAATAAACAAAATCTAGGGATTAATCATCAAATCAGTACACTAAAACATTCTTGTGAGGAAATGAAAGGGATATTATCATCAGAGCTACTAAGTAAGAAACATATGCTAAAAAATAATAGGCAGGCTGTGCAAGTCTATCTCAGGATTAATACAATTATTTTACCACCAAAACAAGAAGAGAAGCTTGCACGACTACAAGCTGACTTATAACTAGTGTCTGCTATTCTCAGCTGCACTCTCTTCCTTCCCAAGTACAACCACTAATTTTTTCAGGATGGCTTCAGTTGGCTGGTGTGAATTCTCTACAGCCTTGGATATTGCTTGCCATTTCTCACCATGCTTAGGATCAGCAGCAATGCATCTCTTTAACACATCTTTCTGGCTCTCTTCACTCCCATGTTGAAGTTCGAATTTACAATATAATGCCCAGAAATCTCCAATATCCGGGGCAAGTGTGACTGCCCTGTTAAGCCAAGTTCGAGCTTTATCTACCTTCCTATCATGCCAGAATAACTTGGCCACAGCAGCAATCACATGGGGATCATGATCACATTTCTTGAGAGCATCCATACTCTTGGATTTTCGTTGTGGACAGGGGACCATCCCAATTGATGCTGCCCATAATATACCGCTGTTGGGACACTCCTGCAATGCCTTTGCCATCAAAATATCAGATTCCTTCCTATTACCATGCCTCGTTTCAGCTCGGACAGCAGCAAGCCATAGCTCAGGGTTCTGAGGATTTTTCTTCCTTGCCATGGTGAGGACAGCTCGAGCTTTACTCAATCCATTCATCTTCTCTTCCAGATTAGCAAGAGAAAGCCAAAGGTGTATACAATGAGGGCAACGCTTCAAACCCAACTCGTAAGTTTCCTTGGCTTTCTCCAAGTGACCAAGCCTTTCCTCTAGCTGTCCAAGCATCAACCACAATTTAAAGAATGCCGGGAAGAGTTTCAACCCTTCATCCAACAACATCCTCTCCTCATCAGTATTCCCCAATTCTCTCTCAACAATAGCAGATTTCATCCACAATCTTTCGGTGCCACCTCCCTTTCTAGCCTTAGTAAGAAGAATTCTAGCTTTCTCGGGCTCATGATTCTTGAATTCAAGCTTAGACGCTGCGAGCCAAATCTCCTCAGAGTTAGGAATGGCAGCATAAGCTTCTTGAAGGATTGCTCGTGCAGCATCCACATCCCCTGCAAGCCACTTCTCTTTAGCACCCATAAGCCACAAAACCTCAGCCTGTGGCCTGTACGTAACTGCCTTACGAAGCAAAGCAGCAAGAGACTCCCTAGTCCCATGACTCTTCTCCAGCTGTGCTGCCTTAAGCCATATGCTCTTCTTTGTCAAGAACACATTCAATGCATGAGCATAAATAGCTCTGGCCGTCTCAATTGAACCCCTCTTCTTACACTCCTCCGCATCTGCCACCCACGTCCTCTTCCTATCCTCTTCCTCCACACCAATCCCAATTGTATTCTTAACAATGGCTTGACAAGTCACCACAGAACCTGCCCGTTCCGCGGCCTCTGCCTCTCTCATCCACGCCTCCCTATCAATTGCCAACCCCTCTCTGTGCAAGGCCTTTATACCCTTCTCAATAATCTTCACCACCATTCCTGTATTCCCGTTTGCCTCTTCCAACTTTGCAGCAGTTATCCAAATAGCTGGCTCCTTTGGCAGCCTCTCCCTCGCCCTATTCGACACTTTCTTTGCATGATCGTATGTCTCTAGTCTTGCCAATGCCAACCACAATTCAACGTGCAACGGACAACACTCCACAGCCCTGTGCAGTAACAGTCTGGCATCCTCCTCATTGGCCAACTCCACAACCGCCTTCCAAAGCCGAACCGAATCTGGAATATGCTCTAACCCTTTCCTTAACACTCTGCTCTTGTTCATCTCATCATGCTCCAATTTCGCTGCCTGTAACCACAGCTTAACTGAATTGGGTATGGATTTCACACCTTTTGCAATAACTGCCTTGGCCTCATCCGGGCTTGCTAATCTACAAGCCTCCAACCACACATCCTCGCTCTTCGGACATTCCTCACAACCCTTTTGAATCAACTGTCTAGCTGACTGAATCTTTCCAGCCACCTCTTCCAACCTTGCCGCAGCAATCCAACCCGGTGGATGCTTGGGATTCGTTTGAGTCACACTCTTCAACAACAATCTCGCCTTCTTAATATCAGAAATCTCCGCATCACTCGCGATCTTCATACTCTTCAAATCAGTGAGATAACCTTTTGGATCCACCACAGTTTGTCCCGAAACCGAATCCGATAACCTACCCAACTTCAATGACAACACAGTACCTCTTCCTTCACCCACAGCAGTCAAATCCGTGACCGGAGTTTGCGCCCAAGGTGTCTCAGTACCACCAACAGCTCTACTCTTGGGGTCCAGTGCAGTAACATGCTCTTGCTCTTGCCTAGCTTTTTCCAATAGCGTATCCGGCACAGGCACGAAGCTCTCAAACCGCTTCTTCTTGTTTCGAAGCGAATAATCTCCGATTTCAGGAATGCTATCCCACTCTTGAGTCGATAAAGTACACAATTTCCTCTTCAAATCTGCAAATTGCTCTGTGATTTTTGGATTCGACGCACGGTACTTCTCGATTTCCTGCTTCAACCTAGCTTCTCTCCTATCCTTCCGCCGCGAATCCATTCGCTTATCAATCGCTTCCCAAACAGCATCAGCCTCCTTATCATCTTCATCATACTCACCATTAGCAAACAGACCAACATCGTTTACTTCAAACTCGTCAAACTTCTGATTCTCATCGTATCCTTTCTCGTCCGCATCGTCGCCATCTTCATCTTCGTCAGGCTTTCCTCCGCGGCCCCGGCCCGCCCCAGAGGGCCCGCCGATGGTAGTGGCGGTTCGGTCAGGGGCAGCACGGGCAGGACCGATATCGGAACGGGTGGTGAATCCGGTGGCACCACGGCCGAGGCCGGCGACGTAATTGGGCGGAGGCTTGGAGTTGAGGAAGTCGAGTTTGGAGCCACCGAGGAGAGGGAGGTGGAGAGAGAGAGTGGAGTAAGGGGTGATGCGGAGGCGGGAGAGGAGGACGGCGTCGTTTTGAGAAGGCAGAAGGTGGGATTGGGAGAGGTAGAGGCGGTGGAGGTGGTGGATTGGGATGTGAGTGTGGCGGTGGAGAGAGAGTTTGAGGGAGTGGAGAGAGGTGGTGTTTGGGTCTAGGGTTAGGGATAGGGTTTTCTGGTTTGGGATGGTTATGAACACCATGGTTATGGTTTTGAATTTGATAGAAGAGCAGAGATGGATCAAGAAGGTGAAGGGGATGAAGAATTGATTATTTGAATTTGATTCATTATTTGTTGTTTTTGTGTTCGTATCGCGTATGGGATTTGATAACTGTGTTTTCTTGACGGGTGTAAAGCTTTGATGGTTTTGCTTTGACTTGTTTGGGGTTTATGGGTATGTCCCGAATATATATAGTTTTTGATAGGACCGAATATATACAGTTGATTGAAAAAGTGTCCTGCTTGTAGTCGGAGTGTGATAGGTCTCTAGGTTTTGGCATTGACTAACAGGAAGAACATTCACAGCAGTAGAGTTAAAAATTTTACTTTTTAGTTTTATCAAAAGTTATTTTATCTAGAAAAATGATAATAAGTGCCCTTAGAGCACTGGTTAATAATTCATTTAAAGAAAGTTTTTATGAGAAATGAAAAAAATATAATTAATATTTTGACAGCTTTTTTCATTTCCCATAAAAATGGTATTAAAATTTTCCTAAAATAGATTATTAATGAGTGTCCTAAGGGCACTCGTTAGCATGACCCTTTTATCTATTTTACCTACATACATGCTGCAGGAGTGGATCTATTTTAGCTTTTAATACAATAAAATAATATAAACATCACAATAAAATAATATAACTATTGCAATAAAATAATATGTCCCACAACTCAAAAAATAGCCACAGCACCAACCACAACCACCTCTACCATCAGCCACACCCACAACCACCACCAACACCACCACCAGTCCCAAAAAAAAAAAAAAAACCCAAATCTCTAATCTTTTTCCTCAACCCAGACCAAACAAAATCACCAAACCACAACAAAATCCACTTCCACCATCGCGGCACAACCAAACCACAACCACCATCACAATAGCCTCAAGCTCAACCAAAAACCTAGCAACCAATTGAAAAAAAAAAAAAAAAAAACTCACCCTCAAGATACCCAAGCCAAGAGCACACAATACACAATTAGAAATCTTAAAACCCAAATTGGCGGCGTGGGTCTGAAGCGATCGACAGTGTGGGTCTGAGGCGGATGGTGGATGGTGGGTCAATGAGAGACCAGAGTGATGAGCTTTGAGAGACCAGAGTAATGAGATTCAGAGATGAGATGAGAGTGAATGAGAGAGAGAGAGAGGCACGGTCTGAGGGAGAGAGAGCAAGTGATAATATTTAATCGAATAAAATAATATATTTTTTTTAGCTCTCATGAACAGTGCACATCTATTTATAGATGTGTACTGTAGCAATGAAGCTAAAATTTTTAGATTTAGCTCTATTGCTGCAGCAAAATTTTTGTGTTTGTGGAGCTAAATTTTAGTAATATAGCAATATGTCTCCACTGCTATGAGTTCTCTAAGTTCCAATTTAGTTTTTTATTTATTTATTTATTTTTGTTTGGACGAGAAGACTAGACATTTTATTCATTATTCGAAAAAGAGGAAACATCATGAGTACATGCAAGCTCTACGTGACTAGGACATTCCTCTAGCCATGCAACATTGTTTTCTATATTAGCTGCATGTTGAGCCAACAAGTGGGCAGGGACATTTCCCTGCCTATTTGTATGGGAAAAAGCAATAGTTCTAAAAGCTTGTGCAAGGTAGATCGTTCTAGAAACAATGTTCTGCACCGAAGAACGCCTCACCCATTCCCTGGAGCGCGTTGCAGATGCACATAGAGTCTCCCTCCAACATTACATCCCTAACACCAACGTCCAGAGCGAACTGAACCTCAACCTCCATTGCCTTAGCTTCTATCTCCAATGCCCCTAAGGGAAGAGCAAGCTTCCGGATGAGCGCAACAATAACCATGCTTGCCGAGTCACGTATTATCACTCCAACACCTACCTGCTTCCGTTTGGAGAATACTGCTCCATCAGCATATAGATCCCGATTTTCTATTTTTTTTTTAATTCAGTTGCAGATCCTAAGTTAGGTTCTTGTCTCTCAGGTTAACAATAGATTTGGATCTGCATGTTGTTCAATGCTTACGATGCATTTCACAGTACAGTTATTGTCACAGCATCTGTTTTATTGGAAGAACCCAAAGGAGCAGAAGGCCATAATTATTATTATCCTTATGGCTCCCATATATGCAATCGACTCATTTGTGGGGTTGTTGGATATCCAGGGAAGTAAAGCATTTTTCATGCTTTTGGATTCAATTAAGGAATGTTATGAGGCTCTGGTGAGTGCCTTCCACTCAGTTTTGATTTAATTTTGTTTTTGGCTTAACCATCTCATGTCTAACTTTTCATATTTCTACTTACAGGTGATTGCTAAGTTCATGGCTTTGATGTACAGTTACCTGAATATATCTATTAGTAAAAATATTGTACCAGATGGCATTAAAGGAAGAGAATTTCACCATTCATTTCCAATGACTCTTTTTCAGGTGCAAAAGTCAGCTTCTACTTTGTAATATTCTGAATTTTATTTCGTTATGGGAACTATATTTACAAATAGTGTATGCTAGCATCATGAATGGGATTTTGACCCACATGGGGACATGGAAAGTAAAAAATTATGTTTTCAAGTTTGTGTCATAATTGCTTCATCATAAACTTATCCAAATTTCAGTTAGGAAGGGACTAGGACCAGCTGACCTCGAATCCAGCTAGAAACTCAAAACACCATACTCTGTTCTTAACAAATGGTATCAGAGCTTCAATCCTGTGACAACAATGGCTGAAACTTGTTTTGCCATTCAAACCAAGATCTTGAATGAGATGAATCAGAACATCAAGGCCATGACTCAGAATATTAATGTCATTCTGCAAAAGATAAATTCCGAGGAAGCTAGACCGCATTCTTCCCAAGAACCTGTAACCCCAATCAGAAATTCTTTAGCTATATCCTTCATGAAACCCATTAAGCTTGAATTCCCTCGTTTTTCAGGGGAAGATCCTGCTAGTTGGGTTTATAAAGCCAATCAATATTTTGGCTATTATCAAATACCGGTTGCAGAGAAGTTGTTGGTTGCTTCTTTTCACATAGATCAAGAAGCTCTGGTCTGGTATCAAGAAGCTACGGAAGCTGGGGTGTTCTCAAACTGGGAAACATTGGTACAAGCACTACATGTAAGGTTTGGTCCCACAGCATATGATGACCCTATGGAGGCCTTGGCTTGGCTGAGACAGATTTCAACAGTGGGTATGTCTAAGGCAGAATTTGAAGCTTTGTCCAATGAAAATCATATATCAAGCAATGCTCTAGCCATCGCCTTGCAAAAACCAATCAAGATTGAATTAGCTTTTCCAAAACCAATCGAGATTGATTTTCCTAGGTTCAAGGGTGAAGAATATGCGGCTTGGGTTTGTAAAGCAAACCGATACTTCAACTATTACAAGACCCCAGATCATGAAAAGCTTTCGATGGCCTATTTTCACATGGATGGGGAAGCATTAGTGTGGTTCAAAAATGTTGAAGATATTGGGCTATATGATAGTTGGGGTGCCTTTGTTCAAGAACTACAAGTCAAATTTGGATCTACTGCTTGTGACAATCCAGTGAAGGCTACTATTCAAGAAACGCCTATTCTTGTGAGTAATCCAATGTTCATTGGCACTAACCAAACTCATGTTCCGCCAAATGGGTTTGTTCATGTAATCAAGAATGAAGAAGCAGACTTACCACACACTCATGCTCATGTTTCACCAAATGGGTCGGTTCATGTAATCAAGAATGAAGAAGTAGATTTACCACACATTCTTGTTGAGGGCCAAATCTCGCTACATGTTAGTATGGAATAAGCACCTTCATAATTCAGTTTCTTTTCAGTTTCTTCTTATTTTCTTCTCTGTTCTCATCTCTCTTCTTCTGGAGGACCAGCTGACCTCGAATCCAGCTAGATATTCGAACTCCATTCTCTGTTCTTATCAATTGGTATCAGAGCATCGTTCCTGTGCTTCCATGACTGAAACAAGAGCTACGGCCATGAGTACAGTGAATGAAGCTATTGCTTCTCTTCGTACTACTTCTGATCACCATAACAGAGACATCCAAGAAATGCAAAAGATTCAAAGCATTCATACCAGGATAATGAATGAGATGAATCAGAATATCAATTCGATGAATCAGAATATCAATGTAATCTTACAAAAATTGAATTCCATAGATGTGAATCAAGATCCTCCGCAGAGAAATGTGCAATCAAATTCCATTCCAAGTTCTTCAACTTCGTTGTTTGCCAAGTCTGTAAGGTTGGATTTTCCACGATTCTCAGGTAGTGATCTTGCTAATTGGGTTTACAAGGCGAATCAGTATTTTGTGTACTATCAAACCCCTATTACAGAGAAGCTATTGATAACTTCCTTTCACATGGATTTGGAGGCATTGATTTGGTTCCAGGAAGCAGAAGAGGCAAGGGTGTTCATGGATTGGGAATCTTTTGTACCAGCATTGCATGTGAGATTTGGAACCAGTGCCTATGATGATCCTATGGAGGTTTTGACCAGGATGAGGCAAATTTCAACGGTGACTGTGCATAAGGCAGAATTTGAGGCTATATCTAACCGAGTCAAAGGCCTTTCTCCCTTACACAAGCTTAGTTGTTTCATGACTGGTTTAAGGGATGAAATAAGGTTACCTGTAAAAATGCTCAACCCTCAGTCCTTGAATGAAGCTTTTGGATTGGCCAAGATTCAAGAAGAATTTGTGTGGAGCAGTAGGAAGAGCACAAGGAATCATCAAGAATCAGGTAACACTTCAATTCTTGGCTTGCTTGCCTAAAAGTAATGCATTGTTAGACAATAAACCAAAAGTACCAGTTAAGAGACTTACTCCTGCTCAAATGGATGATAGGAGAAAGAAGGGGTTGTGTTATAATTGTGACGAGAAATGGGGGCCTGGGCATAAGTGCAAAACTGTTAAACTGTTTCTTCTAGAAGGGATTGATATAACATCGAATGTGCAATCTGGAGTTCATATTACAGAATTAGATGAGGAGTTTTGCAGTACTAAGCCAATTGAACAGGAAGAAGATGTGGGAATTACATTGTATGCTTTAACTGGGACTCCTACACCGGGCACTATGAGGGTTAGAGGTAGGATTAAGGGCAGTGGGCTGGTGTTATTGGTGGACACAGGTAGCACTCATAACTTTGTGGATGCATTAATGGTCTCTAGTTTACAGTTAGAGATTGATACCTCAAGAATCTTGGAAGTTAAAGTGGCCAATGGCACTGTGATAAGAACTCAAGGCTTTTGTAGTAGTGTACCAGTGTGTATACAAGGAGTGGAATTTTGTGTTCAATTTCATGTGTTAGCATTAGGAGGTTGTGATGTTGTGTTGGGCACTAAATGTTTGAGTACCTTGGGTATAATACAATGAGACTTTCAGTTGTTAACTATGAAGTTCCATTACAAGGATCAATAGGCCTTGTTGCAAGGATTAAGTCCCTCTTCAGGCACTTCCTTCATGGATTGTCATCAATTACTTAAGGGGTCAGTGAGAAAGGGATTGCTGCTTCAAATTTACTCTACAGCTGAGGGGGTGTTGGAGGAGAGGGTACCTGTAGAAGTGGAGTTGTTGTTACAGGAATTTAAGGGGGTTTTTGAGACTCCTACAGGTTTACCACCTATGAGGGGTCATGAGCATCAGATTACCCTCATGGAAGGCTCTCAACCAGTATGCCAGAGACCTTATAGATACCCCTTCTATCAAAAAAATGAAATTGAAAACATTGTGAGGGAGTTGTTGACTGCTGGGTCAATCAGAAACAGCACTAGTCCATTTGCTTCACCTGTTTTGCTAGTAAGGAAAGCAGATAGGTCTTGGAGGATGTGCATTGACTATAGGGCATTGAACAACATTACTATAAAGGATAAGTTCCCAATTCCAGTAATTGATGAGCTGTTAGATGAGTTGAATGGAGCAACTGTTTTTTCCAAGCTTGATCTGAGGTCCGGATACCATCAAATCAGGATGAAGGAGAAGGATGTGCCTAAAACAGCATTCAGAACACATGAAGGGCATTATGAGTTTCTGGTGATGCCATTTGGTTTAACCAATGCTCCATCAACCTTCCAATCCTTGATGAACCAGGTTTTTAAGCCTTACCTCAGAAAATTTGTTTTAGTTTTTTTTTATGATATTTTGGTATATAGCACTTCTTTATCTGAGCATGTGAACCATTTGAGATCTGTTTTAGAGGTGTTGGCCTTACATAAACTATATGCTAAAAAGTACAAGTGCAAATTTGCTTGTAATGAAGTGGAATACCTAGGGCATGTCATCACTAGTGCAGGGGTTCATACTGATCCTAAGAAGACTGCAGCCATGCAGCAGTGGTCTACTCCTACTGATCTCAAGTCCTTGAGAGGGTTTTTGGGGCTCACAGGGTACTATAGAAAATTTGTTAAAGGCTATGGACAGATTGCTGCTCCTTTAACTGCCCTGTTGAAGAAGGATGCATTTTCTTGGACTGAGGAGGCTGATCAGGCTTTTCAGAAGTTAAAGGCTGCCATGGTTCAACCACCTGTGCTAGCTTTACCAAATTTTGATATGCCTTTTGTCATTGAATGTGATGCTTCAGGTAGAGGATTGGGAGCAGTGTTGATGCAACAAGGTAGGCCTATTGCCTTTCATAGCCAAGCCCTCAAGGCTTGAAATCTGGACTTTTCTACCTATGAAAAAGAGTTGTTAGCTCTGGTGGTTGCTGTCAAGGCGAATCAGTATTTTGTGTACTATCAAACCCCTATTACAGAGAAGCTATTGATAGCTTCCTTTCACATGGATTTGGAGGCATTGATTTGGTTCCAGGAAGCAAAGGAGGCAAGGGTGTTCATGGATTGGGAATCTTTTGTACCAGCATTGCATGTGAGATTTGGAACCAGTGCCTATGATGATCCTATGGAGGTTTTCACCAAGATGAGGCAAACTTCAACGGTGACTGTGTATAAGGCAGAATTTGAGGCTGTATCTAACCGAGTGAAGGCCTTTCTCCCTTACACAAGCTTAGTTGTTTCATGAGTGGTTTAAGGGATGAAATAAGGTTACCTGTAAAAATGCTCAACCCTCAGTCCTTGAATGAAGCTTTTGGATTGGCCAAGATTCAAGAAGAATTTGTGTGGAGCAGTAGGAAGAGCACAAGGAATCATCAAGAATCAGGTAACACTTCAATTCTTGGCTTGCTTGCCCAAAAGTAATGCATTGTTAGACAATAAACCAAAAGTACCAGTTAAGAGACTTACTCCTGCTCAAATGGATGATAGGAGAAAGAAGGGGTTGTGTTATAATTGTGATGAGAAATGGGGGCCTGGGCATAAGTGCAAAACTGTTAAACTGTTTCTTCTAGAAGGGATTGATATAACATCGAATGTGCAATCTGGAGTTCATATTACAAAATTAGATGAGGAGTTTTGCAGTACTAAGCCAATTGAACAGGAAGAAGATGTGGGAATTACATTGTATGCTTTAACTGGGACTCCTACACCGGGCACTATGAGGGTTAGAGGTAGGATTAAGGGCAGTGGGCTGGTGTTATTGGTGGACACAGGTAGCACTCATAACTTTGTGGATGCATTAATGGTCTCTAGTTTACAATTAGAGATTGATGCCTCAAGAATCTTGGAAGTTAAAGTGGCCAATGGCACTGTGATAAGAACTCAAGGCTTTTGTAGTAGTGTACCAGTGTGTATACAAGGAGTGGAATTTTGTGTTCAATTTCATGTGTTAGCATTAGGAGGTTGTGATGCTGTGTTGGGCACTCAATGGTTGAGTACCTTGGGTATAATACAATGGGACTTTCAGTTGTTAACTATGAAGTTCCATTATAAGGATCAACAGGTCTTGTTGCAAGGATTAAGTCCCTCTTCAGGCACTTCCTTCATGGATTGTCATCAGTTACTTAAGGGGTTAGTGAGGAAGGGATTGCTGCTTCAAATTTACTGTACAGCTGAGGGGGTGTTGGAGGAGAGGGTACTTGCAGAAGTGGAGTTGTTGTTATAGGAATTTGAGGGGGTTTTTGAGACTCCTACAGGTTTACCACCTATGAGGGGTCATGAGCATCAGATTACCCTCATGGAAGGCTCTTAACCAGTATGCCAGAGACCTTATAGATACCCCTTCTATCAAAAAAATGAAATTGAAAACATTGTGAGGGAGTTGTTGACTGATGGGTCAATCAGAAACAGCACTAGTCCATTTGCTTCACCTGTTTTGCTAGTAAGGAAAGCAGATAGGTCTTGGAGGATGTGCATTGACTATAGGGCATTGAACAACATTACTATAAAGGATAAGGTCCCAATTCCAGTAATTGATGAGCTGTTAGATGAGTTGAATGGAGCAACTGTTTTTTCCAAGCTTGATCTGAGGTCCGGATACCATCAAATCAGGATGAAGGAGAAGGATGTGCCTAAAACAGCATTCAGAACACATGAAGGGCATTATGAGTTTCTGGTGATGCCATTTGGTTTAACCAATGCTCCATCAACCTTCCAATCCTTGATGAACCAGGTTTTTAAGCCTTACCTCAGAAAATTTGTTTTAGTTTTTTTTTATGATATTTTGGTATATAGCACTTCTTTATCTGAGCATGTGAACCATTTGAGATCTGTTTTAGAGGTGTTGGCCTTACATAAACTATATGCTAAGAAGTCCAAGTGCAAATTTGCTTGTAATGAAGTGGAATACCTCGGGCATGTCATCACTAGTGCAGGGGTTCATACTGATCCTAAGAAGACTGCAGCCATGCAGCAGTGGTCTACTCCTACTGATCTCAAGTCCTTGAGAGGGTTTTTGGGGCTCACAGGGTACTATAGAAAATTTGTTAAAGGCTATGGACAGATTGCTGCTCCTTTAACTGCCCTGTTGAAGAAGGATGCATTTTCTTGGACTGAGGAGGCTGATCAGGCTTTTCAGAAGTTAAAGGCTGCCATGGTTCAACCACCTGTGCTAGCTTTACCAAATTTTGATATGCCTTTTGTCATTGAATGTGATGCTTCAGGTAGAGGATTGGGAGCAGTGTTGATGCAACAAGGTAGGCCTATTGCCTTTCACAGCCAAGCCCTCAAGGCTCGAAATCTAGACTTGTCTACCTATGAAAAAGAGTTGTTAACTCTGGTGGTTGCTGTCAAGAGGTGGAGATCTTACTTGATTAGTAGACCTTTTATTGTGAGAACTGATCAACAAAGCCTTAAGTATCTTTTAGAGCAGAAAATTGGTACTCCTACTCAACAGAAGTGGTTTGCCAAGTTATTAGGATATGCCTTTGTGGTTCAATATAAAAAGGGTAAAGATAACCTTGTGGCTGATGCCTTGTCCAGAAAAGTTGAACCTAGTGATGATTTGAATACTGTTGGACCTTCCACTGAGGTTGGTTCTACTGATCTTACTCTTGGGACTGATTTAGACTCTCACGAAGGTGTTGTGTGTATGATCTCATTTCCTTCTCCAACTTGGCTTAGTGATCTCAAGGCAAGTTATGCCACGGATCAGCAGGTGCAGGGCATTATACATGCCTTGGGTTCAGGACAAGCTGCTCCTAAAGGTTACTCTCTGCAGAATGGGTTGTTATTGTACAAAGGAAGGGTTTACTTGGGCACTTGTGATGCTTTGAAGACTGCTGTCTTGCATCAGGTTCATGACAGTCCATTGGGGGGTCACTCAGGGTTTCTTAAAACCTTGCATAGAGTGAAAAGGGACTTCCATTGGCCTGGTTTGAGGACTGATGTGAGGAAGTTGGTGAGAGAGTGTGATATTTGTCAAAGGTTGAAATATGAGACTTGTAACCCGGCTGGTCTTCTGCAACCTTTGCCAATACCAGAGAAACCTTGGATGGATGTTAGTATGGAATAAGCACCTTCATAATTCAGTTTCTTTTCAGTTTCATTGATAAGAACAGAGAATGGAGTTCGAATATCTAGCTGGATTCGAGGTCAGCTGGTCCTCCAGAAGAAGAGAGATGAGAACAGAGAAGAAAATAAGAAGAAACTGAATTATGAAGGTGCTTATTCCATGCCCCAGTACAGCCCAACTCTATTGGTTTTATACCTCTTCCCGCCCTCTAACTAACTTTGAAAATATCTAACTAACTAATGCCAGCTGTACTTCTAACAATTACAATCAATTAACCCATACAATCAGTACCACCCTTTCCCAATTCTCAAGTACAACCATTTCAATTGATACAATCCTAACAATACCCTCCCCTTTAAAACACCTTGCCCACAAGGTGTGGAAACTATTGTTGCAGCAAGTATAGACTCTCCCAGGTAGCATCTTCCACTCGCTCACCTTGCCACTGAACTAAGACCTGAGTGACAGACCTGTTTCGCAGATGATAAGTCCTCTCTTGTAACACAGCCACAAGTTCAGGCTTGAGAATGCCCTCAGAATCCACAGGTGGTAAGGAAGGCAAAGGCACCACATGTTGACCCAATCGTTGCTTCAAACAAGAAACATGAAATGTGGGATGAAGTCTTGATTCTGGTGGCAAGTCCAATCTATAAGAGACAGTACCAATCCTCTGCAGTATTTGGAAAGGACCATAGAATCTAGGTGATAGCTTTCCCAAACGTTTATGTCTCAAAGACATCTGTTTGTAAGGGTGCAGCTTAAGATAAACCCAATCTCCAACTTCAAATTCTCTCATAGTTCTATGCTTATCAGCAGTAACCTTCATTCGCACCTGAGCAGCCACCAAGTTTTGCTTCAGTAATGCAATCAGCTGCTGTCTATCTCTCAAGTGCTCCTCTACACTCTCCACCTTAGTAGTGCCAGGAATGTAATCCAAGAGTTTTGGTGGAGCAAAACCATACAATGCCTCAAAGGGTGTCATCTTAAGAGAGACATGAAAATTGGTATTGAACCAAAATTCTGCTAAGGGTAACCACTCCACCCAAGACTGTGGTTTATCTGCAGCAAAGGCCCTTAAGTAATGCTCCAAACTCTTGTTCACTACCTCCGTTTGGTCATCTGTTTAGGGGTGATAGGCAGTAGACATAGCAAGCTGAACCCCTTGAAGCCTCATCAACTCTTGCCAAAAATGTGAAGTAAAAATTGGATCTTTGTCACTCACAATGGTGGCAGGCTGACCATGCAACTTAAAGACATATTGCATATAAAGTTGAGCTACTTTGGCTGCAGTGTAAGGGTGTGACAAAGGTACAAAGTGAACAAACTTAGTGAACCTATCCACCACCACTAACACCACATCCTTGAACTGAGATTTAGGGAGCCCTTCAACAAAGTCCATACTAACATCTAACCAAGGTTTCTCTGATATTGGCAAAGGTTGCAGAAGACCAGCTGGGTTACAAGTCTCATATTTCAACCTTTGACAAATATCACACTCTCTCACCAACTTCCTCACATCAGTCCTCAAACCAGGCCAATGGACGTCCCTTTTCACTCTATGCAAGGTTTTAAGAAACCCTGAGTGACCCCCCAATGGACTGTCATGAACCTAATGCAAGACAGCAGTCTTCAAAGCATCACAAGTGCCTAAGTAAACCCTTCCTTTGTACAACAACAACCCATTCTGCAGAGAGTAACCTTTAGGAGCAGCTTGTCTTGAACCCAAGGCATGTATAATGCCCTGCACCTGCTGATCCATGGCATAACTTGCCTTGAGATCACTAAGCCAAGTTGGAGAAGGAAATGAGATCATACACACAACACCTTCCTGAGAGTCTAAATCAGTCCCAAAAGTAAGATCAGCAGAACCAACCTCAGTGGAAGGTCCAGCAATATTCAAATCATCACCAGGTTCAACTTTTCTGGACAAGGCATCAGCCACAAGGTTATCTTTACCCTTTTTATATTGAACCACAAAGGCATATCCTAATAACTTGGCAAACCACTTCTGTTGAGTAGGAGTACCAATTTTCTGCTCTAAAAGATACTTACGGCTTTGTTGATCAGTTCTCACAATAAAAGGTCTACTAATCAAGTAAGATCTCCACCTCTTAACAGCAACCACCAGAGCTAACAACTCTTTTTCATAGGTAGACAAGTCCAGATTTCGAGCCTTGAGGGCTTGGCTATGAAAGGCAATAGGCCTACCTTGTTGCATCAACACTGCTCCCAATCCTCTACCTGAAGCATCACATTCAATGACAAAAGGCATATCAAAATTTGGTAAAGCTAGCACAGGTGGTTGAACCATGGTAGCCTTTAACTTCTGAAAAGCCTGATCAGCCTCCTCAGTCCAAGAAAATGCATCCTTCTTCAACAGGGCAGTTAAAGGAGCAGCAATCTGTCTATAGCCTTTAACAAATTTTCTATAGTACCCTGTAAGCCCCAAAAACCCTCTCAAGGACTTGAGATCAGTAGGAGTAGACCACTGCTGCATGGCTGCAGTCTTCTTAGGATCAGTATGAACCCCTGCACTAGTGATGACATGCCCTAGGTATTCCACTTCATTACAAGCAAATTTGCACTTGGACTTCTTAGCATATAGTTTATGTAAGGCCAACACCTCTAAAACAGATCTCAAATGGTTCACATGCTCAGATAAAGAAGTGCTATATACCAAAATATCATTAAAAAAAACTAAAACAAATTTTCTGAGGTAAGGCTTAAAAACCTGGTTCATCAAGGATTGGAAGGTTGATGGAGCATTGGTTAAACCAAATGGCATCACCAGAAACTCATAATGCCCTTCATGTGTTCTGAATGCTGTTTTAGGCACATCCTTCTCCTTCATCCTGATTTGATGGTATCCGGACCTCAGATCAAGCTTGGAAAAAACAGTTGCTCCATTCAACTCATTTAACAGCTCATCAATGACTGGAATTGGGAACTTATCCTTTATAGTAATGTTGTTCAATGCCCTATAGTCAATGCACATCCTCCAAGACCTATCTGCTTTCCTTACTAGCAAAATAGGTGAAGCAAATGGACTAGTGCTGTTTCTGATTGACCCAGCAGTCAACAACTCCCTCACAATGTTTTCAATTTCATTTTTTTGATAGAAGGAGTATCTATAAGGTCTCTGGCATACTGGTTGAGAGCCTTCCATGAGGGTAATCTGATGCTCATGACCCCTCATAGGTGGTAAACCTGTAGGAGTCTCAAAAACCCCCTCAAATTCCTGTAACAACAACTCCACTTCTGCAAGTACCCTCTCCTCCAACACCCCCTCAGCTGTAGAGTAAATTTGAAGTAGCAATCCCTTCCTCACTGACCCCTTAAGTAACTGATGACAATCCATGAAGGAAGTGCCTGAAGAGGGACTTAATCCTTGCAACAAGACCTGTTCATCCTTGTAATGGAACTTCATAGTTAACAACTGAAAGTCCCATTGTATTATACCCAAGGTACTCAACCATTGAGTGCCCAACACAGCATCACAACCTCCTAATGCTAACACATGAAATTGAACACAAAATTTCACTCCTTGTATACACACTGGTACACTACTACAAAAGCCTTGAGTTCTTATCACAGTGCCATTGGCCACTTTAACTTCCAAGATTCTTGAGGTATCAATCTCTAACTGTAAACTAGAGACCATTAATGCATCCACAAAGTTATGAGTGCTACCTGTGTCCACCAATAACACCAGGCCACTACCCTTAATCCTACCTCTAACCCTCATAGTGCCCGGTGTAGGAGTCCCAGTTAAAGCATACAATGTAATTCCCACATCTTCTTCCTGTTCAATTGGCTTAGTACTGCAAAACTCCTCATCTAATTCTGTAATATGGACTCCAGATTGCACATTCGATGTTATATCAATCCCTTCTAGAAGAAACAGTTTAACAGTTTTGCACTTATGCCCAGGCCCCCATTTCTCATCACAATTATAACACAACCCCTTCTTTCTCCTATCATCCATTTGAGCAGGAGTAAGTCTCTTAACTGGTACTTTTGGTTTATTGTCTAACAATGCATTACTTTTAGGCAAGCCAAGAATTGAAGTGTTACCTGATTCTTGATGATTCCTTGTGCTCTTCCTACTGCTCCACACAAATTCTTCTTGAATCTTGGCCAATCCAAAAGCTTCATTCAAGGATTGAGGGTTTAGCATTTTTACAGGTAACCTTATTTCATCCCTTAAACCACTCATGAAACAACTAAGCTTGTGTAAGGGAGAAAGGCCTTTGACTCGGTTAGATACAACCTCAAATTCTGCCTTATACACAGTCACCATTGAAGTTTGCCTCATCCTGGTCAAAACCTCCATAGGATCATCATAGGCACTGGTTCCAAATCTCACATGCAATGCTGGTACAAAAGATTCCCAATCCATGAACACCCTTACCTCCTCTGCTTCCTGAAACCAAATCAATGCCTCCAAATCCATGTGAAAGGAAGCTATCAATAGCTTCGCTGTAATAGGGGTTTGATAGTAAACAAAATACTGATTCGCCTTGTAAACCCAATTAGCAGGATCACTACCTGAGAATCGTGGAAAATCCAACCTTACAGACTTGGCAAACGACGAAGTTGAAGAACTTGGAATGGAATTTGATTGCACATTTCTCTGCGGAGGATCTTGATTCACATCTATGGAATTCAATTTTTGTAAGATTACATTGATATTCTGATTCATCGAATTGATATTCTGATTCATCTCATTCATTGTCCTGGTATGAATGCTTTGAATCTTTTGCATTTCTTGGATGTCTCTGTTATGGTGATCAGAAGTAGTACGAAGAGAAGCAATAGCTTCATTCATTGTACTCATGGCCGCAGCTCTTGTTTCAGTCATGGTAGCACAGGAACGATGCTCTGATACCAATTGATAAGAACAGAGAATGGAGTTCGAATATCTAGCTGGATTCGAGGTCAGCTGGTCCTCCAGAAGAAGAGAGATGAGAACAGAGAAGAAAATAAGAAGAAACTGAAAAGATACTGAATTATGAAGGTGCTTATTCCATGCCCCAGTACAGCCCAACTCTATTGGTTTTATACCTCTTCCCGCCCTCTAACTAACTTTGAAAATATCTAATTAACTAATTCCAGCTGTACTTCTAAAAATTACAATCAATTAACCCATACAATCAGTACCACCCTTTCCCAATTCTCAAGGACAACCATTTCAATTGATACAATCCTAACAGACTGAAACACATCATTCCTTTAATTAATGCTGGTGTTTATTAAAATATTATTTTCTGAGATGATGTGTTGAAACATGTCAGATCTAAATACACCCTGCATTATTGTAAGCTTTTCCCTTCTTGAAAGCATCGTTGATCCAATCTCTTAGGTCCATTTCTGTTTAACTCTATGTAAGATAATTGAAATGTAGTGGTTTCACAAACTGCAGCCTCACACTGTCCTCCTAGACCACCATACCCTAAAGCTCCTCAAGTACTGGACATGGCAATTTGTCATTATCCGCCCAGTTTGCTCCATTTTGATGATAGCACTGCAAATACTTGGGATGTACCCCAGTTGGTTGAGCTGGACATTCACCATCATTCTTAACATTTCAGTTTCATTGGCCTTGTATTCTCTGGTGTTCTTTTACCATGTGTTTGCAAAGGAACTGCAACCCCACAAGCTACTTGCAAAGTTCATGTGCATCAAAAGGGATCGTCTTCTTTTGTTTTTGGCTGGTAAATTTTATTTTATTTTATTTATTATTATTTTTGTGTGTGTTCTTTGTTGTTTGTGCTTATTTTTTTAGGCTACTTCATCTTCTCTGATTGAATCAGTTCTCACACTTAATAAAGATTTCTTACCTATCCCAAAAAAATTCTCATCCCATTCATTTTTTGGCATTTATGCTTCTTTCTTCACACAACCCTTCTCCCCCTGAAAAGAAAGAAAATTACTCCAAAAAGGATAGAATGGAAGCCCAACACAAACTTATGAAGTGCACCAAGGACACAAAAGAACTCCCAAAGTTTGGACAAGAAATCAAAGCATCTCCGAAAGCCTAAAAGTTGGACATAAAGACACCAGCCTTTTTCAGTCCCTACAGTTATAGTTTATTGCCTTTATAGTTGAAAGACCTAGCTGAAGATTTTTGACTTTCCAAGGTTAAAAAAAGCTTATAGGACGTGGTGCCTTTTAGATATAAAAACTAAAGATAATATGCACAGAAGTCTACTTCAAATGTACTCCACCGTGAAACTCCTAATGACCAACTTAAGCAGATGGTTCTAACCATTTGAACTTTTAAGGACTATTTAACATGCTTGAATTCCTTTCACGACCAGGTGGTTGAATGAATATTTCTAAGTGAAACATCCAAATTGGGCACCCGAGGTCTTCACTATTATTTTTCCAATTTAGTCAGACTTTCAAAGTTCTTGTTAGCTTGGTAGTTTGTGTTTATAGACTAGCACCCAAGTCTGGCTTGAATTGATAAGATGCCTAGAGATTCTTTAAAGACGCAAACTAGCTGTTGATTTTAAACATCATATGCCTTAATCTTTAACATATTTTTAGGTGCTTTCATGTAAACTTATAATACTATTGGAAAATTAGTGTGGATGTTTTTTTTTAATAGAGTAGAAAACTTATGATTCTAGTAACTTCTACTTAAGGGTAATCCTGGAACATAATGTTGATCCAGAATACCCAAGCATTGTCATTTGCACTTTGAATATCTTAATGGTTATTATCGGATTACTTATTTTAAAAAAAGGTATTCTCTGGGTCCTGGGTCTTTGTATTGCCTTAAATGACACTTAAACAGAACATAGTGTGTGACCTTTCTGCCTCAAAATTTTGTTCTGATACAACTCTCTTTCTCCCCTATTTATTTTTCCTTCTTTTTTTCCCCTCTAATCTATTTTGAATTTCTTCTTTATTAGTATGGAAATAATATGTGGACATCTCATGTCAATACTTGTTTACAAATTTCCATCTTTGACCAAATGCAGGGAGTGGTGCTTAAAGTACTAGCTGCACTGGGTATCATTCAATCTCATCATTTCTGGTTTGATGTGGAGCACATTGAGGAAGCTATTCAGAATGTCTTGGTATGTTTAGAGATGGTTGTCTTTTCTGTTCTCCAGCAATATGCATACCATGTTTCGCCTTACAGTGGAGAAGTTGAATCAAAGTTTAAATTAAATAAGGACAAATAATTTGAAAAGGCTCAAGAGGAAGCAGGGAGAAATCTATAGTAATATTTGCTTTGAGGATTGGTCTGACTCCTGTAGTATTGGAGACATGATAATGTGGATTTGAATGTAATCATGTATGTATTTTTTCTTTTTTTCTTTTTTTCTTTTCATAGTTGGAAAGACAAGATTAATTCCAGACATTTTATACTGCATTTTTGGTGAATACCCTCCCCACTCTCCCCCCACCCCCCACCCCCCACCCCCAAGTATGTTCAACTAAATGAGCCTTCTCTTATATAATATTCTATATGTCATTTCATTTCTTCTGTGGCATTTGGGCAGGGTTTGGATTCTCAAAGCAACATTTGGGAAGGGTGCTCCTCCTATTTCTCATAAAGTGTAACAACTGATATGTTCAAGGATTATCATGTGTGAAAGTGATTTTACAATTTTTTTTTTTTTTTAATCAAAATTCTTTCAAGAGCACTAAAAGATACAGTATTATTTTAAACTCATACTAGGTGGAACTCATCACAACCTCAAACATTCTTTTTACATGCTAAGGGTTTTTTTTTTTTTCTATTCTTTTCTTTTAGAAAACTGTATAAATTTATTTCATGGAATGTTACTCTATATAATGAGAAAGAAAAAAAAATAGGCATTCCTCTAATCAGTTGACTGCCTCTATATTCTCTTTAGCAACCTTAGGAAGCTTTGGACAGTTAAGACCCAAGAGCGAGTCCAGATAGTATTTAAATCGAAGTGTTTATATAGGTTTCTTTTTTTTTTTTTTTTTTTTTTTGGCTATATCAATTCCATAGTAACCAATTAAATACTATATATCAGACCAAGCAATATTATAGAAACCATAAATTCAAGAGTTATATACATATCAACACTGTCTGTCTCTCTAGTGCCCATGAAGAATTCCTATGCATATCAAGCCAGAAGACTGCTTTTAAAGTTCAACAATTTGGCTTTCTTAAACCGGGAATTGCATGGTCTGTGATGTATCATGGCAACCACAGTGTTCTCCCACTGAGTTGTCTCGACAGGAATTATCATTGCTCTCACCTTGAAGGCGAATGGAGGAACTACGGATTTCAGCTTTTCGATTGCTGTAGAAGAAATAGGTGTCCGTAGACATAGTACGGCAAGGAAATGCCTCCATTATTTTCTTGAGCAAGTACTTATAAGTTTTTGACAGAGAAAGATAAAGAGGGAAATATGCTAGTGCAAAGATGCCAACTGGAAGGAAAGAAAGGGAATAGAGGAGAATTTTTGTCCACCTTTCTTTACTACGTATCATGAGGATGATCGTTGCAGAAAATGATATCATCATCATTGAAACGGAGAGAAAAAGAAACGTGAAGCCTAGCATGAGCTTGTTGGGAAGCGAACGCTTGAAGTCTTCTAATCGAAATGGTGCTGTGAGTATTGAAAGAAATATAACCACTGAGGTCAAAGCACAGGTAAGTGAGAGTACAACAGTTGCTGTGAAAACCACAAAGAAAGATTGATTGAGAAGGATTGGAACACCAGTATTCTGATTAGGACCTCCTGGTATTGTGTAGGCTGCGGCAAAGGCAACTGTCGCAATGAGAACAGCCACAATAGAGCATCCTTCTGCAGTGTGCTTTAGCCAATCTCTAGCAGCATTCCGGAGCTCTGTGTTGTTTTTAGCAAATAAGCCTTCAGCAGTAAGCTTCTTGTTGTTCCGATGATCAATGAAATGGGCTTTTGTGACGGACTTTACTCGCTGCACACATAAACATTTACATGAGAACCACATTGACCAGCCAAAAATACATCTTTGAAGAGACCATCTTGATTATATATACATCAGAGGCTAATTCAATTAAATCCCTCTAGTACTGGATTGAGACATTGTAAGTATCCCAAAACTACATACAATTTCAATTGGAAACTTTCGGGTACAGCATCTGAGGAATTATACTTAAATTTTACCATTTTTTACTAAATAAGGCTATTGAGGGGATACTTGACCCTTGGCATGTTGTCTACCATGAAACTGAGAAGAAAAAAAAGTGCAGTTAGCCTAAAAGCCATTGCTAGTTGCAACTACTTTTATATGTTAATTAGGATCTTCTACATTTTAAATTGATCCATTTCATGATTCAAATTAAATATCATTAATATGAATATGTACCCAATATCATATCAGCTAAAATTTTAAACAAAGTTACAGTATGTACATAATTAAATAAGAAACAAGAATCCATTGATTTAACTTGAAACCACACACGCAAGTTAACTGATAATGTTTTAGTAATAAATGAGAGTGGAGTTACTAAAAATAGCACCTCAAACCAGAGCAGCTCCTCTTGCAATTCGAGTGCAGGGCCTCGCAATTTTTCAGGAACATAATCATCTCTTTTTATTCCAACCATATGCAGAATGGAGTTTCCATCATTGTCAAGCCTTCGTACCAGCCACCTCATTGCTACTTCCATTGTCAACACAAGCTTGAAAACCTCCGACTGCCGATACTTGATAGCTACATGCAATATGGTCCGCCCTTCATTATCAATGTGCTCAACTGCCTGAGGGTATATTTCAAGTATTTCTCTAACAATCTCTATGCACCCTGACTTAGTTGCTAGAAACAATGGTGTAATTCCTCCAAGTTCCAGTACTTGTTGCAAAGAAATAGAAGAGGGCAGTTGATCTGGTTTATCCACATTCTCATTTGTAGTTGAAACATCAGAAGTAGTAGCTCCATATTTGTGCAGCATTGGTTTACTCGTGCCAATTCCAGAACTAGTGATCTCCCATGAAGTGTCTTTTTTTACTAACAATTTGGCAAGCTCTAACGCTGATTCATGGCTTAACTTTTCCATGGAAACGTCATTGCCCTCGGCCGAACTACAGCACATTTTGACTTTTGAAGAGTGAAAGTAATTAGTAGCTTTATATAGACATTATAAACACATAATTGCTAAGAAAATTAAAAAGAAAAAAAATTCCAGGCTCTTCTAAATTCATCCATCAAATCATGTAAAGATTTTATCCTTGAGTAACCTTAAGCAATTTCATTACTAAAGAACTATTCAATATTGTATTTTAAAGGTCTGTAAGGATTTGTAGGGGTTTAATATCTTTTTATTATTAATAATAAATAAATAAATAAAAACCCTCTAAAAAAAAAGGCTTAAAGTCTGTAAACGACAAATTCTAAGGCAAAAACAATGCCTTTAACTACAATTTACATTTAACCATGTAGCCTTAGAAATTATAGTTATATATAAAAGTAAAAAATAATGTATTAGCCAATAAACTATATACTTATACTACAATATTGTTGGTCCGAAATCGAAATTACACACAAAAAAGGACACCAACTGATAATTTAGTAAGTTTATATAATAACTTATTAAATTATTGGTCAATGTACTTTTTAAGTTTATAAAGATAATTGAGATGAGAGGTTAGCAACATATTATTGTATTTATTTTTAATTATTTTAATATAAAAATTTCATTTTTAAGAGAATATAAGGCATAACATCAAGAAATTATACAATTTTTGTCACATACGTAAACACTCGACACAGTATATGTGACCCTTCAAATCATTGATGACTATTTCCTAAAAATTTAATACATTTAAAGGATTTACTAACGTGTACCCTTAGGACATATATTAATAAACCATTTTAAAAAAAAATTTATGAAAAAACGAAAAAATAATTAACTGTTTTGACAATTTTTTTAATTCTCCATAAAAACTTTCCCAAAATAAATAACCAGACCCTACATTTAAAAATGAATGACTTTAGTTCACCTACCAAACTGTTGGAAATCGATTAAAGGTCACTCCACAAATCATTGAAGATGACTGTCCTAAAAACTGAATACATTTAAAATGATTTGACTTTCACTGAACGAACTATTTGACATTGATTACTGCACAAAATGTAGACAGTTCATATATTAAGTGTTGGCATACTAAAATAAAATGCGGTAAATATATGTGAAATTATGTGGGGGTAAGAGTCGGGTTTAAATTTTTAAGAAAGAGTTTTATATATATATATATATATATATATGCACTTAAATTAAATTGGCGTAAAATTTTTATCTTATATCAAAATCAATAATGTAAGTACGGAGCTTACATTAACTACAATGTACATAAGCATACTTTCCTGAACTATTACAATCACACACACAAATAATAATAATAATAATAAATGGAGAGATTTAAATCAACAATAGAATATTATGTCTAGCTCCATGATTGAAGGAATTCAATGACAAATACTATGATTGAAGGAGTTCAACCATGGATAGGCGGGATTGGATCAAGGTGTCCCACCCCCTATATATATGGAGTGGGAAAAACTCGGAATGGAAACAGAGTGACTTGGAGGTATTAGTCATCCATAATTGGGTAGCGTCAACATTAATGATGAAGTTAATATTGTACTGGTACCAGTCATATTTGGTGATATAAATTTTGCATCAACCATAAAATTGGTACTAGTTTTTACAATAAAAAATTAAAATTAAAAAAAGTTATAAAACATTTCATCTATTCTAATACATTAATTTAATGTATTTAGGCTATTTTTTTTTTTTTTTTTTTCGAGAGAGTGTTCAGGCTAATATTTGGGCTTACAAAATATGTGGATTTTAATAACATGTTATAAAGATATAAATAAATACATACATACAACTATATATATATATATATATATTTGTGTGTGTGTGTTTATAAATAGCATTAACCTTAAAACAATATACCAGTATCAATTAGTATCAAAATATTTCACTCTCCCACGAAGACTGCATTCAATACAAAATTTACTCCCTTTAATAGAGATGTGAGAGAAAGTAAATGAGTAGTTATGAGAGCGATAAAAAGAAGATAAAGATAAAAGGAAGATAAAGCAATAGGGGAAAGATGGGATGAGATAATACCGGAGAACAAAGTAGGGCGAGATGAGACAAGACAGGACAGGGGAGTAAAACCCATTGGATTAATGGTCAATGTACTTTTTAAGTTTAGGAAGAAGTTTGAGGTGGAAGGTTAGCAGTATATTATTATATTTATTTTTAATTATTTTAATAAAAATTTGTAATTTTAAGAGAATATAAGGCATAACGTCAAGAAATTATAAAACTTTTGTCGCATACATAAACACTCGACACAGTATATGTGACCCTTCAAATCATTGATGACTCTTTCCTAAAAGTTTAAGGGTCCAGTTAATGTGTGCTCTTAGAACACACATTAACCATTCATTTTGGGAAAGTTTTTATGGGAAATTGAAAAAACTGTCAAAACAGTTAGTTATTTTTTCGTTTTTTCATAAAAAATTTCCTAAAATGGTTTACTAATGTATGCCCTAAGGGCACACATTAGTAAATCCCAAAGTTTAATACATTTAAAAATGAATGACTTTCAGCTCACCTACCAAGCCAAACTATTGGACACTGATTAAATGTGACTCCTCAAATCATTGTAGATGAATGTCCTAAAAACTGAATACATTTAAAACGATTTGACTTTCACCCAACGAACTATTGACATTGATTATGGCTATGTGTGAGTTTATAAATAGTATTAACCTCAAAACAATATACTACCAATATCAATAAGTATCAAAATATTTTATTATTGTTGATAATAGTATAAGTGCTTGTGAGAGTTCAAATATCTAGAAGAGAGTTTCACACACATATACACTTAGATTAGAATATAATAAAATTTCTATCTTATATAAATAAAATAAAATAAAATAAAAAATTATTCTCCTACTAGAACTGCATTCAGTACGAAATTTACTCCCACTTGAATAATGATGTGAGAGAAAGTAAATGAGCAGTTATAGGGGCAAAATGAAATAAGATAGAACCGGAGAACAAAGTAGAGCAGGACGAGACGAGACAGGACAGGGAGCAAAACCCATCCTCACCTACAGGGGCGGAGCTAGGAATTTTTGTTTGGGGGGCCAAGTTGTGACGCGACTATATTTATCAAGACAACTTTCACACCCACACACACATATGTACACACATGCGCACTTTTTTATTATATATACATACACTTTTTTATTTGATAAGTTATATATATACACACACCCAACAAAAAAAAAAAAAAAGATCTTAGTATTTTCAATCAAAATTATTTTTGACGGCGATCTTTCATAAAATAAAATTCATTTTTTTCCATTTTCATGGTCAAAATTTTAAAAAGTTTCATTTTAAATACAAATTATCAAATTTTATGCTAAAGTAAGTAAAAAATCTTTCAATTGAACTAATGAAATTTTCAAAAATATGAATGATCCGAAACTTGGACAAATAAGTTAGGCTCTAAACATATTTAAAGCTACCTTACTTTAACACATTATATAGCAACTAAAGACACATTTTATGTGTAGTTTTAGTGACAACAATTTTTTAATGAGTCAATGACTTGTTAATCATCACATAACAGGTTAAAAATATAGATTCAAACATGTTTGATACCAAATTTTATCAAATATTTAACAGATATAAAAGCACATTTTACAATTAAAAATAGAATTGCGAAAAATAAAGTTATATCTCTATAACTATTAGACCAATTATTTTATTTAAGAGCATTATTAGACTAATTCAAATATTTGGGGGGGGCCAACTCTTATTTTTGTAGACTAAATTTTGAAAACATAAAAATAATTGTATATATATTTTTAAAAATTTTAAAATTTTGGGGGGGCCATGGCCCCCCACCCTTATATATGCCTCCGCCCCTACTCACCTAGTCACCTCTACATGCAAGATGAGTGGGACATAGTTGGGCAAGGTGGAATAAGCAGGACGAGTAATTTTTATGGTTTTAACCTCCCTTAGCTGGATCTTGACATTAAAGAAATATTATATATGAAATAAAAAATTCCTTTTGACAAGAAATATAAAAAAGAAAATCACACCATTTATATGTGCTGACTGCTGAGAAGGAGAAAAGAAGGAAAATAGTGTTGATTATGTTGACTTTATGATATTTATCCTTACTGGAAATTCTCTTGAGGAATCCACGTCTGAGCACCGGTTCAAAAGCTTTGGGGTTGCATGAGAGAAGCTGAAGGGCGGTCATTCCATCTTCGTCTCTTTCACCAACTAAATCCATGAACCGTTCGTGTGTAGCGATTTTCAAAGCTAAACCTGCTCTTATGCCATTTTGTGTATGGAAAACACAATACCGCAAAACACAAAGCAAATCAAGAACAATTAAAGGAGAAATTATGTAAATACAATAAGAATGGTGATATAGCTAGTTACACAATATGTGTACGGTAATTCGGTTTTTGAAAATACGATTTCACAAGCTGTTTCGTGGGACTAGTTAAAGCGAGCTAGGGAACTAACCAAAGTGCTGAGAAAGGATGGCGATGTGAAGAATAGTGGTCTTGTCATTCCTCTGAACAAACTGTTGCATGTCCTTTTCACCATAGTTTAAACTTTCATCTGCCAGAAAGTTGAAAATCTCAGTTTTACCATAGCGAGCTGCTCGAAAGAGTGGGGTTTCTCCAAGCTCGTTGCGCATTCTTAACAACTCTCGATCTCTCTTTATCATCTCTTCTGCTATCTTCACCGAGCTTTTTTGGTCGAGAGTAGCTGCCTCGTGGAGGATTGTGTTTCCAGAACGGTTTTTGTGGCCCAAGTTGTTGTCGTGGCAGGAAGGCAAGTCTTTGAGAAGACTGAGTACCAAGTCAGCTTGTTTCGAGTAAGCGGCCTTGTGGAGCACTGTGTCTTCGTGTATAGTCAGTATATGTAACGCATGGTCCTCCATATCTGCACAGAGTTTTATCACTGCTTTCGTGTCTTCTTTCAGTAGAGCGTCGTACAGCTTTCCATTTGATTCATGATATTTAGAAACAACCCTTTTTTCTCCCGTGGAAGCCATCAATTGAAGCTCTGAAGAGGAAAGGGAGGAAGGAAGGTTTTCAGAAATCAGAAAAGCTGGTTTATAGGTACGGAGGTTTGGGGACTTTGAAGGAAAATACTAAAGTAAAGAAATTTATTTAGATAATGCTTCTCAGTCCTCATCAATTATAATCGCGAGATTTAACTTTAGCTCTCACCAAAAAAAAAGAGATTTAACTTTAGCTTTATAGCAATTATTGTCAGATTTTTTTAGACATTTGTGGGCTCAGGTAGTGCCGTATACTTTAAATGATTTGTACATTGTCTCAAAAAAAAAAAATTTGATTTGTACTATTTTTCTTTTTGTTTTGATGAACGAAAAACGACTTTACACATCTGATCAATGATTCGGCCTACTTAAATCTGTTATTGATGTCTTGGGGCATTCTTGGACATATCAGAGCTATCCAGTGCTACGTATTTTTGCGAAACGCACTACTTAAACCCTATAACTCTTAAACTCACAAATATGACCCAGTTCAAGACTTACTATTTTTCTTTTCTTAGATGCTATATAAAAGTATTGGTTCACAAAAAATAAAAAATAAATTTATATTTTTAATAATTTTTTATATTTCTCATGTATTAAAACTTTTTTAAAAGTAATCAATTAATAAATACGCTAAGGGCACATGTTAGCAGGACCTTTTTTTTTTCTTTTTCTTTTTCTTTTTCTTTTTTTTGGTACAATAATGTTATGTTTGGTGTAAAAATGTGCACATGTAATGTCCAGTAAAAATAGCCAAATACCATGTTTTGCCAAAGTTTATAGCAAATTAATATTGTTTCGGAAATATTTAGCAATCTATTACCTTTTTTAGTACTCGAGTTCAGTGAACTCAAGTTTCCATTGAGTCGCCAATATAGCACTGGCTGAACTGGATTTTGGGCATTAAGAAAAGCCACTGGTATTCGAGTTTGATAAGCTCGAGTAGTGTGTGTTCTGAACTGAGCTTATGAATTTTATTTCTAAATAACATTAAATATTAAAAAAATTTGTTAATTGACACGTTTCAAAACAATGTTGAAAACTAACATCTCGAGTGTCTAAAACTTGAGTTCCAAGGTAAAAATTGAGTTTTTAAGTCTCGATTTGTGGAGGTCAAATGTTGGAAATCGAGTTTTTGAGACTCGAGTTTGGAAATCGAGTCTTAAAAACTCGATTTTTACTTCGGTTTTTACTTTTTAGATCTCGAGTCTTAAAGTTTCGAGAGGCTAGTTTTCAACTTTCTTTCTAACGCGTCTTAACTTACTATATTCACCCTCTATACTGTGCTATTCTGCACATTCCCCCCGAGCTTATCATTCTACACGGCTAAAAGTAAACTGTTTAAGCAATCCTGACATCCTATCAAATGGTGTTCCCTGGATGGTGTGTCATTAGGGAATCCGGAGAAAGCAGGTGGAGGAAGATTAATCCATGGTAATAGGGGAGAATGGTTGAAAGGATTTAGTCGTGGCATAGGCAGCACCCTATTGACAGTCAGTCATGATGGAGCTGACATTCACTAATGCACGACTAACAAGTAACAATCTTCATGATGAGGTTCAAAATTGAAATCCCCCACAATTAAAGTCATCACCTAATTTCTCATATAAATAAAAAAAGTCATCACCTAATTAATACTACATATTTTATGACAGATTCTCTTTACATTACAATTCAATGACATAGACATATAGTTGAATACTTTTGTTTTATTTTATTTATTACATCAACGTCACCCAATTAAGCCACCAACAAAGTTTCAAATTATCCACTTCACTTTCAACCTGTTCTAGATTTCCCAAGTTTGACAAATCTTTAAGTTCCTCTTTTTCCTCTGAAAGAATCAAGCTATTACACTAACAGAGTACTCGAGTTTCTAGAACTTGAGTTCAGAACACACAGTACTTAAGGTTCTTAAACTCGAATACTAAGTGGCATTTTTTAATGTCCAAAATCCAGCTCAGCTAATGCCACGTTGGCAGACTCACTAGAAACTCGAGTTCACTGAACTCGAGTACTATTTAGAACTCGATTTTGTGAAACTCGAGTACTAAAAAAGTGGTAGATTGCTAAATATTTTCGAAACAGTGCTATATTGCCACAAATTTTGTCAAAACGTGGTATTTGGCTATTTTCACCTATATATGTGTGTAAAACTCTCTCCTGAATACTTAAACCCCAACCCTTGTCCCCCACACCCCACAAGCACTTAATAATTGTGGAGTAACTATCGTGCCAAGTAATCATCGTGCCAAGTAATCATCGTGCCAAGGGTGCGCGGTGGTTATTGAATTTCCTTAAACATCATAATGTTCAATTTCAGATATATTTTTGTAAAGAAAACACAACATTTTATTATACATTGGCCTAATTGTTGGTGCCAAAATTTGGGAGTCAGCAAGAGCCTCCTAACTCATTTGGTTGGTACCTCCTTGTATTTCCAAATGAGACATCCAATGTTTGAATTCCTCTCTCCCCCAATTTGGTAACAAACTAGGTTACAACCAACAATAAAAATATTATGTGTCCCTTACACTTGAATCACTTAACATTTTTTTTTTTTTTTGAGAATCACTTAATATAATTGTATACAATCAATTAAATATAGTTTAGTAAGTCATGTGATAGAAACATGTCATCTTTCTATTACTGATTACAACCAAATTTGTAATCAAACTTTATTATAATTCTCGAATTCCACAAGCATTACGTAATTATTGGAAATAATATCTAGAGTGTAAGTGTCTAACCAAAGATATTAGAGGAATTTTTTTTTTTTTTTTTTTTTAATGAAAGGGCGGGAAGAATTGAATACAAGACCTCATATCATATCATCTATGACCAAAGCCCTTGGGTTGGAGAAATTATAGAGTCCTCTGGTGGACAAATGATGTGGTCCACCATTCCACTAAAAAACTTCCACTTATTTAAAATTGCTAAGTCAGTAATTAATTTATATTTAAAAAAATTTTATAACTAACAATTTTAAATAGGTAGAAGTTTTTTAGTGAAATGGTGGACCACATCACTTGTCTACTATGTGGATCTTATAATTTCTCCTGGGGTTGAGTGAGTCACATTTTGGCATCGCTGACATGTTTGGTTGGATAGGAATGCCCTTTATTACGCCACTCATTAGCTTATTTTGGCTCTCAATTAACTATGAGAAATCATGCATGTTAATTGATACATATCTAAAAAATATATTAACATGTTTTTTTTCCCCCCTTTCCTTAATAAAGTATTTATATATCTATAAAAATATATATTTATTTATATATTTCCTTGAATACTATTATTAATTAATAACTGTAGTATTAATAAGTCCATAATGATAGTATTTAATTAATTAGGTGAACACGTGGCAAGTATTTATTAGTGGAGTATAGAATAGAGCAGGAAAAGTGAGGCAGAAGAATCCACCAAAAAGGAAATAAATATTCTCATCAAATACTTACGTGTCTACTGTACATGTACACCAAAAGTCCAAACAAACACATGACACTATTTTTTTTTTTTTTTTTTTTACTAGTAAGTTTTCCATGCAATGCATGGATAATGTTATAATATTTTATATAAATTTTGTTTTGGAAAATGTTATGCATTATTATAGTATTTATTATAAAACTTTGTTAGTAATGAGTTCATCATAAAAAGTAACAATTATAAATTGCACACACATATCTATTATAATTATTTTGTTCAAGTAATGAGCAATAATTAAAACAATTTGGAGTAGTATATTGCATAATAAAAGTTGATAGAAGCATATTAATTCATTCTTTATTATTGATTTTTATTATGGGATGTGATAAAGAGTTTCATTACGACATCTTGTTTTTCTTGTTTCTTCAATGCTTTGTCATTGCAGAATGATGATGCTTGTAAAACTTGTTAAGGGGTCTATTATCATCAATTGTTTCTTCATCTTCAATATTTGAAGTTTAGTCCGTTCATATTTGTTCAATTTTTGAGCTTTCATCCACTTTTTCCTTTTGTTGCATTATTTATGTTTATTACTAATGAATTGGCACTGGGAGATTCTTGATTGGATCTTACAAAATTTGGACTTTGTCACTAAGATTTTTCGTAAGTGTTTGCATTCATATTAAATTTCAATGATGGGACAGTTTTTTGTAAATGTTTTAATATATGTTTTTTTTTTTCTTCCATACCTTTTTGTCATTTGAAGGTGCATCAAAAATCTTAGCAACTATGTAATTTTTAAAACCATCCTTTAGATTGAATTCATTCAAATGAAGTAGGAAAATCCATTTTTTTCCCTAATTTTTTTTTTTTCAAATCATGTGGGATTCATTCTCCAATATCAATAGTTTTACAATAATTAAATAAGTTGTAACTTAGTTTGTTTTCAACAAGATCTCTTGTAGATTTATTTATGATTTTCTCGGCTTTTCTATCAAATATCAAATAAATTGATTTGTCAGCTGCATCAAAAACTTCAATTTGAATCTTGTATCTGAAGTAGTTTGCAATTATATATATATAGTAGTTATAGAGATGAGTATATTATAAATATTTGGAGAGTATGTAGTTAATGTGAGTGCCTCTAACCTTGGGATAGAAATATTTGTTTTTGTTAATGCTTTGTTATCTTTACTATTGTCTTCATATTTTTTAAATATAAATCCTCCAATGAAAATTGTTTTGCATGTATTTTTTGTATATCTTGTATAGGATCATGTTTTTTACCATACCTATTATTGAATTTTTTTAAAGAAATATTAAGTAAATGGCATTTTATGAGATAGTATATGATATTTAATAGACTTTTTTGTTATTATAAATTTTAGAAATATGCACTCAATTATTTTAGCAACCTCAAAGATCTCAAGATTTATATATATTTTCATTACACTGGTTGATGGCAAAGAGAATTTGTCTGTATAAATTGTATAGAACATTATTAATAGAGATAAGCTTATTGAATTGAAATTGGGGAAAAATGAAGACATGAGAATGAGAATGAGATTTTCTAGAAGTATCATCTATGCAAAATGAAGAAATGATTTCATGAGAAGAAGATTTTCTAGAAGTATCATCTATATGTGGGGATTAGGAAGAGAGTTTGTAAGTGGGTAAGAGTTTTGTCTTTGATTTATACGTGGGAAGGGTCAAACCTGGATCATAATATGAAAGGTAATAACTGGCCTTGGATTTTTCATAAGGTTTGGTCTATTTTTAAAAGGTAGTCCATTTTGTAAAGAATAATTTTGGTCTACTTGTCAAGAGTGGCCCATATTTTATATAATAGTAAAAGGAAGTTACTATAATCTATTAGGTAACAGTAAAAAAAATTAATAAAAAGAGGTAAAAAGGGCTAAATATATATAATAGTAAAAAGAAGTTACTATGATTTATTGGGTAACTAATAAAAAATACTTAATAAAAAGAGAGGAAAAATGTTAAATTTATATAATAGTAAAAAGAAGTTACTAAGATCTATTAGGTAACAGTAAAAAAAATTAATGAAAAAATGTAAAAAATGCTAAATGCAATATTAGAGTGCCACATGGTAGGACCTTATGCACTCTCGCATGAGGTCTACTTTTATATATACCAGTATTAGGCCCGTGCAATGCACAGTTTTATTAAGAATCATATGTAAATTAATGAAAATAAAGAATAATATTTTTTATATTAATTAAAATTAAATAGATAATAAAAATAAAGTAATCTTTTGCTCTATTTAAAAAGAAAAAAAAAAAGTAACCTTTTACTTTCTATTATATAATAAATGCATATTGTTTTAGATTGAGTTTTATAAATAATAAAAAAATCATATATAAGTCCAAAATTAACTGAATGGAATATGGTAAATAACTATGCAACTAATATAAATGAGATGTCTGAAAAATATAAAGGGAGTTTGCATAATTAAAACTCAAGTGCATATTTAAATGAAAAACCCTGAATTCAACAATTAAAAAATAATAATAATTGAAAGCATATTTAAGTGGTAACCTCAATGTAATAGTTAAGAATTATGAACAACCCGAATTACTAAACATTAAAAAATAAAAGTAGATAAACTTATGCAAGAATTGAATTTTTGTCTTTGAAAGTGAGGAAGGATGCACCAAATTTCACCCTATCAAAACAAAATGTGTAAATATAAACCTCAAGAAATTTTTTTTGAGAAAAACTTTTGATCGAGTGCTTTGAAACCTCAAGGAAACTCCTTGGAAAAATATAATGAAAAACAACATGAATAATAATTTAAAAAAAAAAAAAAAAAAACAAACAAACAAACAAAATTGGGAATATATTTTTTGAAGCAAAGAGGGCCTAAATTTGAGAGAAAAACAAATAACAAATAACCCTAAAAAATGATAGAAACTTGGACAAATATTAATGAAAAAAATCATGAATCTGGCTTTATTATTTATAGTGACCTAAAAATCTAAAGATGAGAGTTATAGTATAAAAAAACTATTATCCATAATCATTCCTATATTTATCCAACAAACAAAATTTCAACCATGGTAAACTTTAACCCCAAAAAAAAAAAAAAAAAGTTGATAAGAAGCTGTTTCTATTTAAAATAATAATTTTAAATTGTAAAGAAGTTGTTATAAGCACCAAAAAAAAAAAAAAAAAAAAAAAAAAGGAATTTATTTAAAATCAAATACCATAAAAATCAAGTTGTTAACGTTAATAACAATTTTTTTCCCCTCTAATATACGGTAAATATCAAGTTGTTAATGTTATTAGCTTTTTTTTTTTTGTTATCCAAAAATTTGATATTTATCCAAAAAATAAATTAATTAAAACAAAATATATTTGAAAAAGAAAAGAAAAGTATATAACAAATTTATTATTAATTCCTCCCTTGTGTATACCCTCCCAATGAAAGTGGTTTTTTTTATATATATTTATTTTTAATTTATGGGATTAGCTATACTTCTACGTACACAACAACACATTTTTATATTTTATGCTTTGGATTTTTTTTCTTTCTATCCTATTATTTTAGGCTTTGTTGATAATATTTAGATAAACACAATTATAGGTAAACGGTTATCCATAATCATTCTTATATTTATCCAACAAAAAAAATTTCAACTATGGTAAACTTCAATTAAAAAAAAAAAATGATAAGAAGTTGTTTCTATTTAAAACAATAATTTTAAATTGTGAAGAAGTTGTTACAAGCAAAAAAAAAAAGAGAGAGAGAGAGAGAAAAAAGAAGGAATTTTTTTTTTAAATCAAATACCATAAAAATCAACCTATAAAAAAAAAAAAAAAAACCCATAAAAATTAAGTTGTTAACGTTAATTACAATATTTTTCCCTAATATACGTTAAAGATCAAGTTGTTAATGTTATTAGCTTTTTTTTTTTTTGTTATCCAAAAATTTGATATTTATCCAAAAAATAAATAAATTTAAACAAAATAAATTTGAAAAAAAATAGATAACAAATTTATTATTAATTTCTTCCCGTGTATATATCCTCCCAATGAAAGTGGTTTTTTTTTTTTTTTTTTAATTCATGGGATTAGCTATACTTCTACGTACACTACTACACATTTTAATATTTTATGCTTTGGATTTTTTTTTTCTTTCTATCCTATTATTTTAGACTTTGTTGATAATATTTAGATAGACAAAATTGTAAGTTGTAGTTGTATGGCATCAACCAACTAAATTTACTTTTCAAAGAAGAAAACCAACTAAATTTAATCTCTTTTTAAAATTTTACGTTTTGTTGAATGCAGGTAGCATATTTTGTTAAAACACTTATTTTTTAATATAAGTTGCATGTTGTTAAAACTGCTTTTTTTATAGTACACTACATGTACAAATAAGGATTAGATGAATTAGATGAAGAATTTGGATTATAATATACTACACTTAAAAAATAAGGATTAAATGGATTAGATGAAGAATTTGAATTGTAACCAAATTAAGATTTTTATCAATTTAGAAATTATAGTAGATGGATTAGATGAAGAACTTGAATTGTAATCAAATTAAGATTTTTATCAACTTAGAAATTATAGGAGAAAAAAATTATATATATTTTTAAAATTTAAAAAAATCCCTACAATTTAGTGAAGTTACTTGGCGCAACACAACTTCTAAGCCCAACTTTTATTATATAGTATATATCATATGATATTGGTATTGATATTGATCGATAGGAAACACGTGACACTATTAAACACAACACAGCCATGGAAAAAACATATACGTTAAAAATGACAGATCACAGAACATAACAGAGCAACAAAGTAAAGACAATTGTTTAGCAAAAAAACAAAGTAAAGACAATTTGTTTCTAAAAAAAAAAAAAAAGGTAAAGACAATTTAGAAGGTGAAGCATTCAAGCAAAGCAAAAAAAAAAAAAAAGGAAACCCCACTCTTCCCTCTCTCTCTCTCTCTCTCTCTCATTTCTCTCCTCTACTCCTTAAAACCTTCTCTTTACGCTTTCTCTGATTCTAATGTTGTAAAAGCAAAAACAAAAAGGGTGTCTTTTTCAACTTTGAAGAAGACAAACACAAAGAGAATTTTAAGTCTCTCTCATCATGAACCAGAAGGCTAGCGTTTCTAAAGAGCTTAATGCCAAGCACAGAAAGGTCTTTCTCTTTATCTTCTTACAAAGTTTGGATTTTTATGTTCAATTTGTGTATGGGTTGCTTGAACAAGTATGGATTTTAAGCTTGGTTGAGTGTCTCTTGTGCTGATGGGTCTGTTTTCATATGGTTATTTTTGTTTTTTGGTTGGTTGAAGAATAATGGATTTTAAGCTAAACATGATTCAAAACTATTGTTCTGATGATGGGTTTGGCTTCAAATTCAATAATATGGCAAATATAAATGCTTTCATGATTAATTTGCATCTGGTTTTGGCCAAGACCCTAATTGGGTCTGCAACAAGAATTATGGGTTTTTTTCAACTTGTTATTACAGTTAAGAGGTTCTTTAAATCCCTAAAAAAAAAGGAAAAAAAGAAAAAAAGAAGAGGTTTTTTAATTCAACTTGCCTTTAATTCATGGGCGTTTAAAATGATAAGATAACATAAAGGGTTGGACCATCTTTGTTCAAAACAGAATTGGTTATATGATACTTTTATTGTTCTGTCTTATGTCGAGTCATTTATTTACCCCAAAAAACATAAAACAAGTCTGTATTTAGTTCACTACTTCCTTTGTAGCAGGGAAAGTTATTAGTGTCATGGTGATGTCAGGGTGTTAGGAATGAAGGCCCACTATATCAGTTGTGGTTTTGTGTGATGGACCACATGTATAGCTTTCAATTATGTTAGCAAATAAATTGCCTCATGTTAGATTTTTCTTTTCTTTGCTAAGTCCTGTGGAGAATGAGAGGAGTGGACTATGGTCATTAAGCATAATCTCAAGCCTTGCTTAGGTACTTAATAAGCCATCATACTTACACTTTCCTTAGCAATGTGATATTTTGCCCATGGAGCCTGAAAGCTTTCTTTCATTTGTTTTTGGCTAAGTAATTTGAAGGAGAGTAGTAGATAATATAATGCGGTTCAAGTATTTGTTTAGACATATTTTATCAGAGTTGTTTGGTTGGTGGCATTAAATCATTTGTGAGCACAAGTTGAACAGGCCATATGCCCTTTTTTCTTGTATTTTCAGTTCTTTTTCTGCCCCCCACTCTATTATTGTGGTTCCAAATTTTTCTCTTAGGTATACCATAGGTGTCTTACATGAAATAATTGTTCCTCTCTATGTCATGTATGTGCCCCCACTCTATACTTGTGGTTCAAAAAATTTTCATTTAGCATACCTTTGGTGTATACATGAAATAATTGTTCCTGTGTGTTTGATGGAGTTATATTAGCAAGAAAAGCGCTTGATGGATTTTAAGACTGACCACAATGTATAATTCAAAGTTCCCAGCATTATGCTAAAATTATGTTCCCATGCATAGGATGCACTGACTGGTGAAGTAGCTTGTTTGCACCTTTTTCTTCAGCTTTGAGTTCTTGTTGAAAATGAAATTTTAATGAAATAAAAAATATATATTAAAAAAAATTGCTGATGTGGTCTCTAATTGAAAAATATACAAGTTACCATGTGAGTGAAAAGCAAAAATCAAGTAACAATATGAAACACGGAGCAGTTGTTGTGTTGATTCACAACCCATGTTGCTTCAGCCATGGAGGACACTAAACATGTGGAATCGTGGATGTAACCCTAAGGTTAGTTGCTTGTCATTAGTTCAGCCATGGGTGTAATTTAAGGTTAGTCTGGGATATGCTGATTTTAAAAGCTACGCCTAAAGCTTATATCATTATTAAAGATTCTAATCAAATTTAATAGAGGGCCAATGATGGATGATCGTACCTTACCTCTGCCCATTTTTCCACAATCTTGCTATTAGGAATTTTTATTTCTGGAGAATATTGCTTTGAGTGTGTTCATCCTTCTTAGTAGTTTTCATCAAGTAAAGGTCATATTTCCTTTTTGTATCTGCAAAGAATTCTCTGGGTTTTCATTTTTATATTATAATTTTCGGATTTGGCGATAATGGCCACATACAATTGGTTTACGTTTCAAACTAGTAACCTAATAGTAACAAAATGCTTTGCAAGCAAAATGGTGACAGACATGAAAACATATAAGCCTTTTTTGATTAATATTGTAAGCACGCTATAAATACGAATTTTATTGATGAAATCATGTGGTGCACCCTCTCTCCCTATAATACATAATCAAGCCCTTCAAAAAACCTATAATTTATGGCACTACTGCATAGTTGTTGCCATTATAATAAAAGGCTGTCCATTTTGGGGCAGTCTTTAAGCATGGCTTGAAACATGTACATGTTGCATTTAGTCTTCAAATTTTTGTTTTTGGGCACATATATGTGAGATTTTCAATACAGCCTGCTGTGATCATTCTACTCCTTGCATTATGCCCCTGCATGTTATGGTTTGATTTCTTATCCACATATTGAATTCTGTATATTGCCAATTTCTTTCTATGACCACTTTTCTTCGACCTTTATGATCTATAATGAACTTCGTCATATCTGGTGATCATGTTTACAGATATTGGAGGGTCTTTACCAGAAAACAGAGAATGTGCTGACTGCAAAAGCAAATAGGTATCCAGGAGAAAAATATATTACCTTCTTAAGTTGTTTCATGAATTCGAAACAACTCGTTTTGCATGATAAAAAACTAGAGGAGTTGAAAATGTTGATACGTTTTACTATCTGCTTGGATTCCAACCAATCAAAGCGAAGAATAAAAAAAAGAAAGGACATTCTTAGCAAATAAAAAAAGAGAAGGAACATGGAACTCTATAGAATTAGCTATTTGTTAATTTATTACTTGTATGGTTTGTGCAGTTTTAATTTGTAACCATATCTTGCTTTACTAGTACAGAGCTCCACGATGGGCTAGTGTGAATCTTGGAATCTTCATATGCATGCAATGTTCAGGGATCCACAGATCTCTCGGAGTACATATATCAAAGGTGGTACAACATTTTTCCTTAATTATCATTACCCCATTCTCATTTAAAAATTAAGCTTTAATTATTTTCAGTGATACGTACCTCTCTGTGACATGCTTATACGTATTCTGAATTATTATGATGCAGGTGAGATCTGCAACTCTGGACGCAAGGCTTCCAGAGCAGGTCGCATTTATCCAATGTAAGGACCACCTATTTTTTGGCTGAGGAGTCTTTTTTAATTGAAGTCAAGTCACTTCTAAGTTAAGATGCAAGGTGCTGAAAGTCATTTTGTTTTTGTTTTTTTATTCATTGCTAACAGCTATGGGGAATGAGAAATCACATAGCTATTGGGAAGCAGAGTTGCCCCCTAATTATGACAGAGTTGCAATTTAAAATTTCATTTGTACAAAGAATGACTTGACAAGATGTTGAGTATTATTGTTTTGATTGGTAAAGAACAGTCCTATTGTTATGCTCTGGTTTGTTCTGGGCTTACAATTTAGGGCGCTGATTTATGCTAGGTATCAAGAAAAAAGATGGGTTTGAAGGGATGCAAAGGCAATATCTTCGTCAAGGGTGAGTGAAGAGAAGGGTTCAATTAATAGACCAGGACCTGGAAGTGACGGTTGGCATGCTTTTACAGAAAATATTGAACATTCTTCTGAGGGGAAAGCTGTTAGTCCACCCATAACAAGTAATAGGGTAACTACTCCACAAAGTAGCATTCCTGTGGCCGTTGAAGTATCCCAACAGGTAGGTCATTGTTCATTTTCTTTTCTCCATTTTAATAGAGGAAATTATATTGCATAAGGGGAAAGTTATTGGGTTAGCTTTACTTTGTTATATTTTTTGGGTGCTAGACTGTAATATTATGATTTCTTTATTTTAAGGGTTGAATTGTATTAATGTTATCTTATACAAGTGGCATTAAATTTTGTCATGGTAGAGTATATTGTTTCAACTAGCCTAGAAGCATGGATAGTTGGGAGCTATTTAGGAAATACACACGCAAAGTGTGAAAATGTCAAAACACATTCACACTCTTAGTAACATTAATGTAAAAGATTAATATGTAAGGACAATGGTTTATGATGAATGGAGTGTTTAAAGCGGCCTATCACATTAGAACAAATTAGTAGAGATTCTTTAGGCTTATTTCTGAACTGGAATTGGAGCTACCACAAGAAAACCTAGCCAATCCATTGAGCAACTTACCTACAATCCGCAAAACCCTAACCGACACCGCTAAGCTCTCTACGGCTGAGGAGGATGAAACAAAAACAAGCTTTCTCCAACACTGCCAAGCTTTCTCCGTTACACAAAAAGATGATTCTACCACCGCCCCCAAGCTCTCTACACAAACTTCTGAATTTTTGGACGAAATACCATTTGTTTGACGAAGATGATACCGTCGCAGATGAAGATCAATTGAGTGCTTTACCGAACGAGCTAAAACTCCTCATCCTCTTCTTTTTGGCCAATGAATCCAATACAAGGGATGTCATACGGACGAGTGCAATGTCACAAGGATGGGGCAATCTGTGGAGCTCTGTTCCCTATCTCCATTTCCAGGACATGAGGAGGAGTGACTTGCCCGATGCTATTGATAATACTTTGCGCTAATACCTTGGCAAAAAACTAGAAAGGTTCAACAGCCATTATAATTTCGTCGAGCCACATCATAAGCCGAACGTTGATAGTTGGAATAGCTTCACCGCTGATGCTCAAGTAGAAAATCGTAGCCTTATTCAAGTATGTTCTACCTCAAAATTTATATACAAATCCCTTTCTTTGTGAATTCTTTTTGAATGGCTGTCTAATAACCCTAGAAAAAGGAATTTCTGTGAATTGGAATTCACTTGTGCAACTGCATTTGAGGGATATGAGCTTTGGGGTTGGTGTAATAAGGGATGTGTTAAAAGGCACGCCTAAACTGCACACGATGAAATTGCTTTCCTGTACAGGAGTATGCAATATAATCTCTCAGGGTTTGAACACTTTGATTGTAATTGAGCACGTGATAGCACTGCCAGAACTAGAAATTGTGGCTCCAATTTGTTAAAAGGCAAGCCTAAACTGCACATTGGAGTCACAATTTCTAGTTCTGGCAGTGCTATCATGTGCTCAATTACAATCAAAGTGTTCAAACCCTGAGAGATTATATTGCACTCCTGTACAAGAAAGCAATTTCATCGTGTGCAGTTTAGGCGTGCCTTTTAACACATCCCTTATTACACCAACCCCAAAGCTCATATCCCTCAAATGCAATTGCACAAGTGAATTCCAATTCACAGAAATTCCCTTTTCTAGGGTTATTAGACAGCCATTCAAAGAGAGTTCACAAAGAAAGAGATTTGTATAAAAATTTTGAGATAGAACATACTTAAACAATGTAAGGCTAAGATTTTCTACTCGGGCATCAGCGGCAAAGCTAATCCAACTATCAATGTTTGGCTTATGATGTGGCTCATCTAAATTGTAATGGACGTTGAACCTTTCTAGTTTTCTGCCAAGGTATTGGCGCAGAGTATTATTAATAGCATCGGGCAAGTCACTCCTCCTCATGTCCCGAAAATGGAGACAGGGAACAGAGCTCCACAGATTGCCCCATCCTCGCGACAATGCACTCGTCCGTATGACATCCCTTGTATTGGATACATCGGCCAAAAAGAACAGGATGAGGAGCTTTAGCTCGTTCGGTAAATCACTCAATCGATCATCTGCAGCGATGTCGTCTTTGTCAAATGGTGGTATTTCGTTCAAAAGTTTGTGTAGAGAGCTTGGGGGCAGTGGTAGAATCATCTCTCTATGTAACAGAGAAAGCTTGTTTCTGTTTCATCCTCCTTAGCCGTAGAGAGCTCGGCGGTGTCGGTTAGGGTTTTGCGGATGGTAGATAAGTTGCTCAATAGATTGGCTCGGTTTTCTTATGGTAGCTCCAATTCCAATTCAAAAATAAGCCTAAAGAATCCCCACTAATTTGTTCTAATGTGATAGGCCGCTTTAAACACTCCATTCATCATAAACCCTTGTCATTGCATATTAATCTTTTACATTAATGTTACTAAGAGTGTGAATGTGTTCTAACATTTTCACACTTCGTGTGTATTTCCTGAATAGCTCCCAACTAAAATCACATTATAAAAAAATTTCATGCTCATACCTTAGACAATGGTATGAACCAAGATGTTGTAACTGTAGGTCCAACCTTGTGTTAAGAAGGTAAATAACATATCCATAGGGAATCATCAAATAATTCTAGGTAGGCATAAGACTGGATTGGAGCTTCATCTTCACTTCATCAAGGCAAGCCTAAAGACCTCTAAATTCTTCTGTGTCTGAGAAGCTCTCCGCTTGTGATTTTATAAATGAATCTTATAATCCAACTTTACAAAATGATTCACAAATTAAAAGGCGATTTGACCTACATATTGTCATGCAAAAATGGTACACCAGCATAGCAGCTAAGCTAATTTAAAGTTCTACACACAATTTAGTAAGATAAAATAAAAAATAATAAAAGTTTTCTTGCTTAAAGCCTTGTAGCTCAATCGGCACCTCTTAATGTCTTCAATGGTGACATCCTGGGTTCAAATTCCCCATCCACCATCATAACTATCAAATTAACACACACACACACACACACACATATATATATATATGAAAAGGGGTTCTCAAACATCTTGCCTGTTTAATTATGTTCTTTAGATGCATCTCAGCTACAAGGAGTTCCCAACGGCTACCAGTAGATGAAGAAATATATGTATATGAAAAGGGGTTCTCAAACATCTTGCCTGTTTAATTATGTTCTTTAGATGCATCTCAGCTGCAAGGAGTTCCCGACGACTACCAGTAGACGAAGAAATTTCCACGTACACCTTGCAAAGGTCCAAGGAGGCTTGTGCAAAACTTTTAAAACGATCTCTATCTTTTCATAAATCAAATCCCTGAGAGAGAGAGAGAGAGAGAGAATAAGGTGATTATATAGCTTTCTCATCTAAAGTAAAATTTGATATAGAGATAGGAAACTATAATATCCACCACCAAACCAAGGGAAAAAAAAAAAAAAAAAAAAAAAAAAAAACATACTAAGCCCCTTGCAGCAATCACTGAAAGCATCTCATGACCAAAATAAGAGTTTCATGCACAGAAATTGGGGAATTTGTCTATGAGTGCTTGTGGCGGTTTAGAATTTGGAGAATTTATGGATCCAGGCTTTAGAGTTATTGAAGAAAGGGCTATGGGGGTAAAAAGGAATTCAAGGGTGGCTTGATGAGTTGTTTAATGGCTATTTGGTAGAATTACATTTGGGATTTTGGGGTTTTGACAGGTAAAAAAAGGGACTTGAATTGTGGTTGTAAGGAAGAAGGATAAAATAAATTTAGTGGTATTTAGGGCTGTATGAACAGAACCAACAGAAAGAGAAGGAAAGATGAGAGAAATGAAGAACATCACACAAAAGTCAAGATGCCTCAATGCTAAAAAACACTCAATATTTTTATTATCAACTCCATCCATCTTTGAGTACATTGAGCACAAATATATATAAGAACTCTTTGTTGTACTAGTAGTAATAAGACTCCATTGACTAGTAAACTAAAAATCTGATAAAAGACTAACTTGGAATTAAAAAAAAAAAAAACATAAAACCTAAAAAATTCTAGATTCAACTAAACCATCAATATACCCTTCATTCCCAAAGATTTCAGAAATTACAAATTTGCATTTGAATACAAAATTGATTGTAACTTATTATATAAAGAGCCAAATTAAAAACTATTTTAACCCCAGGACACATAAAACAAGAACTTTAAAATTTCATGAATTTTACTACTTATCAAAAAATAAAATTTCATGACTTTTACTTCAATTGGACTTCACATGTGGTTCCCAAAACATAAATCTTGAATATTTGTTAGCATTCGCCCCGGCTAGGAAAAACTCGGCTTTGAGTTTTAGCGTTGAAGTATAACAACCTTTGAACTTGAAACTTGCACCAAATCTTCAATTACCTTCGAAAGCATCAAGCATAATGATATTTTTTGCCCACTATTGCACTAAATTCATTTGGAATGATAAAATCAATTACTAGAGGACTTCTCAGCTTACAGTCCTAGAATTGACATATAGCAATAATATCAATATCTTCCTCAGTCTTGACTTTTCCATGATCAACTTTAAGCTCAACTTCTTGTTGCGGTCTCCATTATCCTTGCAAGGTATTCCTTTGGTTGTTCTTGGAATTGGAAATGTGAATTGAAAGGCTGGATTTTGCTCTTCAATGTAACACATTGATGCATTGAACCAACACCTGACTGAGGTTTCTGTGATAGCAAATTGGTATTGCCATATCCATCAATTTTCAAAGGGATAACTGGTACAATGTTTGCAGACAAGGGTAGGGACAAACTTGGGTTAACTTAGAATATCTGAGTTCTTAATCAACTACTGTTCTAGCAAATTATTTTGTCTGATAGCAACTGTCAGATTACTCAAAGTTTCTAGCATGGAACACACCCTCTCACAGAACTGGTTTAAATCCTTCTTTGTTTCGTAGTAGTATTGCAAAGTCCTAAACTTGGACTATAATTCAGCATTAGTCTGCATTATCTTGGATGAGAAGATTTGTCAAGTGGTTGGGGAAGAAAATTACAGCAAAGAACTTGTGGTAGGAACCTGGCTTTGGTATCTTTGATACCAAATCGACATAGGGCAAATTGGGGATTTGCCTGCATGTACTTGTGGCAGGTTTAGGGTTAGGAGAATTTTGTTAATCTGGAGTCTAGAATTGTTTAAAAAAGGATTATGTGGTTATGGTATGATATGATTAGACTTTTTCTTACATCTTTTTTCAATAAATTTTATTACTTATAAAAAATAAAATAAAATTAAAAAGAGGCTTAATGAGTTAATTAATGACTATTTGAGAGAAGTATGTAGGCTTTTAAGGTTTTGATAGGTAAAAGAAACGGCTTGAACAATACCACAAGAAAGAGAAGAGAATGGGAGAACATACGAAGGTCAATAACATCACTCAATGCTCAAAACGCTCGATATTTTTATAAATCAACTCCATCCATTTTCAAGTACTTTGAGCACAAATAAATAAACCGACCTTTCTTGGACTAGAGTAGCATTAAGACTCCTAGTTTGACTTAGAGCACCCACAGCAGGTGTGGCAAATGTGCCAAATGCCAAATATTTGGCACATTTGCCACACCAAACACAAAAATGAAGCTTTATGAGATGTGCCAAATCTCAAAAATTATACAACATAGCTACAGTACCGTTGCAAATTTGCAACAGTACGGACAGATGTAAAAATTTTATTGTTTTATATTCTCTTTTCTCTCTCCTTTCTCTTCATTTATTCTTTTCTCCTCTCTCATTCACCGGCTCCTTCTCTCACATCAGACCCAACTCTTCCCTCAACAGAGAAAGAACAAAATGGGCGAGGCGCAAGCGGATCATCGCCATCGTCACCCCGATCGGATTGCCACTCTAATCAGATCATCGCTTTTCTCTCATCGCCATCGCCACTCCGATCAGATCATCGCCATCGTCATCGCTGTCGGAGGCACAAGCGGCATGGGCGAGGCCACTCCGATCATCGCCATCGTCATCGCCGCTCTGATCTCGCCGATCTCTCTCTCTCTTGTTTGGTGGTTGGTTGTTTTGATTGTTGGTGGTTGGCTGATTTTGGTTGATGGTGGTAGGTTGATCGGGTTGTGGGTGTGAGATTTGGGATGGGTATGAGATTTTGGTTGATGATGTTTTTTTTTGGTGTAGGGGCTGATATTGGTTGTAGTGTTTGTTTGAGTTTTTTTTTTTTTTTTTTTTTTTGGTAGCAGTGGCTGATATTGGTGGTCGGTGGTTGGTTGTGGGCTGTGGCGGTTGATTTGCGGTGTGGGTTGTTGTTGCTGTTGTTGATGATAATGGGGGAGAGGATAATATATTATTTTAATGTATAGTAAATATTATTTTAATGTATAGAATTGAATTATAAAACATTTGATAAATAAGATGTTGTAAAATGATGTGGTAAAATAATAAAGTAAGCATTTGGTGTGGTAAAATGGCATAATTTTTGCACCAGCTGCTACGGATGCTCTTAGTAAACTAAAAACCTGATAAAAGATTAAATTGGACTCTAAAAACATAAAACCTAAAATACTAAGGACACCCTAGAAAATTCTAGACACAACTAAACTACCAAAATGCCCTTTTTCATAGGGATTGCCAAAATTACAATTTTGCACTTTCTTTTTTTTAACCTAAGACAGATAACTAGACCTTTGAAATCACGACTTCTATTTCAATTGGACTTCACAAGTGCGTTCCATAAAATAAATCTTGAAAAAGGTGAATTTACGAAGTAGTAACAAACAATCTCTTCCATGGATGCATCAGTCTCCTCTGGACTTAACATATAGAAGGCAAGAAAGAAAAGCTCTATGGGATCATAGTCTAGTTCACTGTAACCCAAGATCCAAGCCAAAACCCTATTTGATGCGCAATTAACAAACTCCCACAGAAAGATAATATAAATCTTCCCCCAACAGGATGATTCTAGTTTACCACAAGTGGCACGATGACAATATTTTAGGGGTCATTAATACTTATAAAAAAATTTTAAAAAAAATTATAGGGGTCATTAATCCAAGTTTGACATGAGCATTATGAATTTAAGTTTGGCATGAATGAGAGAGCACAATAGAAACGATGATCAGAGCATGCCACATAACTGACATAAGACTGGCAATGTTTTAATAATAACCAATCTAGTTACTAGTACATCAAAACAAATAAAGAAATATAAAATATATTAACCAAAACAATTTAAGATTTCATAATTCAAAATTATATTATTAAAAGAAGTACATGATATAGGCGCCTGTGGTGCTCATTTCTCATAACTCTATAAATCTAGGAAATGTCCACAAATTATTTGATAAGACTAAATAGATAATCTGTTAATTTATTCCTCTTTAAAGGTATAGCATACTAAGAACAGTTTTCAGAAAGAGCACACTAACCGAAAGGGGGGAAAAACAGTGAATTGCACTAAAATTAATCATACAAAGCTTCTTCTTTTTTCCTTCAGAAAAAGGATGTACTAGTCATTGCCAGTGATACCTGATATGATCTAACTTGCTTTAAGAGGGCTTCAGAGCACATTGTCAAATCTCCTTTGATTTTGTGCCACCTTGCATATAAGCCCCAGATATCTGCTCTACCGTCATTTCGAACCATCTATATCAGAAAGAGAAACACTCAATAAAAAAATATTTAATTAGAAGCCGTTCTGATCCTGCTTACAAGAACCACAAGAATGAAACCATGGGACCACCACAAGAACAAAACCATTTTTTTTTTTTTTTAAATCCCAAAACATATAGAATCAGTTATTGAACAAGTTTTTTTTTTTTTTTTTTTGATAGATAATAAAAATTTTATTGAATAAAATGAACATTGTGTTCATGATGATGAACACTCCAAATATGAAAAAAATACAAAAAGCTCAAGAGCTTAAGCTAACAGATTGTAGGAAAGCAGAAATTGATACATTGTGTAAAACCCCAAATATGAGCTTATTCAGTTATTGAACAAGTAACACTCCATTCGTTTTGATGGAAATAATACAATTTCTAGAAAAATTAATTGGTTTCCTGAGTTTGGTCAAAACCTTGGAAATGATCCAAAAAACAATGTGTTGTTTGGGTAAAAAAAAATCATTAATATTTCAGTTCCCAAAGGAGCACTACAAGAACAAAACCAAAGATTTTCTTTTATAAAAAAATCCCAAAACATATAACATAAGTTATTGAACAAGTTATACTCCATTGTTTCAATAAATAGAAATACAATTTCTAGAAAAATTACTTGGTTTCAAGTGTTTGGTCACAACCCTGTAAATGATCCAAAAACATTTTGCAATGCTTGGCTTGTATTAATATTTCATTTTCCATATTCTTATAGAAACAAACACTTTCATTCAAAACATGAATTTTGTTTAAAGCAACTATAAAATCAACCTTTTTTCAAGTACACATTTACTAGTTCACAAACATAAAAGTCGTAACAACAAATAAAGCTAATAATAACTATGCTCTACATATTCACAACTTTCATATGGAAATCATTTTAAAATAAATAAATTTCCCAAACCCATTTTTATTTCTCTTTTTTTCCCCCTTACCCACCTATTATTATCCTTTTCCGCCCATTCATCCCACCTTATCTTCTCTCTTTCTTTTAAATCACATGTTCACCCCATCATATCTTCTCTCTTTTCTATTTCTTTCTCCTCCCTTTTTTTTTTTCTTTCTAACCTTTTTCTCTTTCACTACCTACCATACATCCTTATCTTTCTCTTTTTTTCTTTTTTTCCTTCTCTCTCTCGTTCACCTCTCACCAATTACTTCTCTCTTAATATGCACCCTTACCTCCTTTCCAAGGGAGCATCATCATAGGATGACAGTGATGTGAAGGAATGAGTGATGGATGCCAGTGAATGTAACAGGGTGGGTGTGGAGAGATGTGGCACTTGCAGACAGGCAGCTGTGGGTTAGGATTTGGGGTCATGTGTGGGGTAGGTGTATGGTGGTTACAGGGATGAGAAAGAGAGAGAGAAAAGGAAGAGATTGTTACTGTTGGTGTGAGGTGCGTCTAAGTTTCCACAACTCATGTTAGCCCAAAAAATATTTTACACCTTTGAAAAGAGAAAACATTTACCACCCTAAACGGCTCATTTTCTATGGAACACGTAAAGTATTTTCCATTGACTTTCATAGTGCGCCATACCACCACCAGAAAATACACAGCACAGATAAGCATAGATCAATAGCCATATGCACAAATATGCGTTCATTTTAGCATGGAATTGATCAATTGGTACACTGACTTGATTCAAGAATGGCCACATATGCATCATGTGCAAACATATTAAGAAGAAAAACAAAACAAAAACTCCAAAATATATGACAGTAAACACAACAGCAAGTAGGCAGAGAGAGGACTACACGATAGGTACTGAAGAAAAAGCAAGACCAGATGATAATCATGAAAGTATTTGAATACCCATTGTAGAACTTTCCCAAGAATAATTTAGACCCCTCTTGATTAATTTAAGTTTTAGAAGTAATTACCAATAAGATTCCAATTCCACTTGTGTTTTCCTATTTATTCTCTCATCACCTAAAATAATGCATTCGGAAAATACCTCTCTTAAAGAACTCTGCAGAAGTCTTTTACAGATAAGCTGATATGTATGCAGTGAACAAGAATATATAAAACCGACAGAAACAAGAAAGCAAGCTGATATTTCTATGAATAACCAAGTGATAAGCAAATGGACCAACCTTCTTCCATATGATATATCACATATTTTAAGAATGAGCCTAACACTTTTTTTTCCTTACAGAATCTCAAACATATGCACTTTTTAAAAATTACATAATGAGACAGGCAAAGCTTTACTTTTTGGGCACTTTCAAACCCAAATAAAAGACAGCCCTTTGGTAGATTTTAACCTGCATTTTTTTACGAATAAATCCCTCATATACTCACTTCCCAAATTTAAAAACTACAAAAAAAAAAAAAAAAAAAAAAAAAAGCATCTAAGTTACATAAAAACATCTTAAACGTGGATAATCTATAATTATTCAAACTACTACTCCTTTCAGCCCACCTCCGCCCCAAAAAAAAAATATATATATACATATATATATATATATATTGTTATTGCTTATTCGGTAGTTTTTAATGAACATTTCCAATTTTTCAGGCACATGCTTGCATGTGCATCATAGCTAGGGATACAAAAAGAGTTGAAAGAGAGAGATATAGTCATATTGTTGATCCAATAATCTACCTAAGACCCTTATAAGATATTTAGTGGATAGGAAACGATCAAGAAGATGCCAACACCACATTAACACTTGTGCAAGTGATTAGATCAAGGCTTTTAAGCACTTTCTTCGTCTTTTTTTTAATTATTGTCATCCGAGACATTCACCAGAAATTCTTTGCATGATTTAATTTTAAAAATATGTATATACCAAAAATGCAAGAATGAAATAAGTCAAATAATTGAATACAAGTTTTCATGTTGTAGGCTAAAGTACAACATCACCATATCAAGTTAACAAATACCATGTCCTCTTATGATTTTAGCAGGCATGGAAATATGATTTCATACAACAAGCTTTGCAAAACAAGCACAACATAATTTAGAAAAGGCTCAACATGTGTCAATATATATAATCAAATAGTCTTCCCTTTTAACATTTTTTGTGTCATAAACGTAGTTCATTTCAGTCAAAACAGATCAGAAAGAACTCGTCTTTGAGTTTATTAGTTGTCCACCTTAAATCAGGCTTGATTCAAAAGAATATTTGCTTCAACAATAACACGGAACTTTCAAACTTTGATTGCATTAGCTGAGGTAGAAAATTAATTCAACTAAAAGGAGAAAGAAAGGAAAAGACAAGTAACTTACATACCATAACCTGGGGTCATTAGGCATTTCAGATATTCGTTTCTTGATGAGTTCAACAGCTGCTGCTTTCTTCTCCAATAAGCTGATTTACATATTGAATCTTACATGAGACTCCCAGCAACAAAGTACGAAAAATACACTGATGAAGGACATTGACTTAGAGAATGGGCTGTCAAGTATGAACATACCGGTAGCAAAATATAAGATTACCCCATAACTCTAAATCCTCAAAAATTTTAACTGCCTCACCAATTAAATGACAGCGCACCTAAAGTTCACCATATCCCCTAAAATTGATAATTAAAAAAAAATCAAGAGAAGTTAATTGTGCGTACAACTCTAGCAACAAAAGAGCATTTAGTATGAAATACTACACAGATGAATAGATCTTCTCAATAGAGTTTTTTTTTTTTTTTTTTTTGGGGGGGTGGGGTGTATAGTGTATAAAGACAAAGAAAGTGAATTTGTACTTTCGCAAGGCAGGAATAGGTGGGATATAAACCCCAAAACAAAAACGAATTCGTTGTGCCACTCCTGGAGAAGGCTCACTGACACTCTGGACCTGTAATAGTGCAGAATCTTTTTGTGAGATTTATAATAACAAAATGATAAATAAATGAGGACTATTTATATACTAGAGCTAAAAAAAAACCTAGATTGCCTCATAGGATGAACTTTCCCAAAACAAAAAGACCATTGGGAAACTAGAAAGGAGGAGATCAAAGCAATCGATCAACCCACAGAACACATGAAATCAACAAAAACACGAGATATCTAAGAAGTAGTAACATTGTTTATTATGTCAAACCTAATTACCAACAAGGTAGGAATTAGTGAGCAATGACCTTATAAAATATGGTTCTGAAAAGATGCTTCAATGAGCTTCCCTTATTATGAGCTTTTATGTGCACTCCCTTATCTCGTGTGAATCCAGTATGCATACACTTAGCTTACTGATCATCAGTTGCATAGTACACACACCAATATAAATACATACACATGTACATACCAACACCCGTGTATCTACATTTGTTTGCACATGCACTCACACATGCACTCACACACACACTCTCTCCCTATCTTCCAGGGTTTCGCTATTTAATTAAGGAAGAACAAAAACTAATTTATCAGAGATTAGGGAAGCCTATGAAGCAGAAGCAACTAATAAGGGGCAAGCCATAAAAAGCAAAAGCTGTGAGATGATTTGTAAGGCCTGAAATAACAAAACTGCAAGATTTCAAGTGTAGCAAAGAAGCTCATCATGATTTGCAATGAAGGAAAACATGCAACTTGTTGGTGGATCCACATGACTCCATTACATAAAGCCTTGTCACCATAATCTGGAACAGCAAACCAAGTAGCTGAGTATCTAATAAGTACAGCAAACCAAATGGCCTGTTTATCTTAGAGGGTCTCTTCTTTTTTTTCTTGGTTAATAGTATATGGGATTACTAGCTTTGCCATGGGCGTCTTTGCTCTTTAATATTTCTTCCCTACCAAAAGAAATGAAAATTTGCACAGGAAACCTATAAATTTAGAGAGCAGGCAGCAGTTCAAAAATTAGGAAGGAAAAAGTATCCAGTTGGAAAAACAACCGGATATCCGAAAGAAAATATAGCTAACATGATAACAATGATGCACCTCAGAACAGTTTATCCATCATCAGCAATGCACGCTCCTTTGTGCGACTATGAGTCGACTCCCATCGAATACGTAAGATGTCACAGAAACACTGTATCTGAAAGGGGGAAAATTTCAATAGGAATGCAAGATGACCTTGGTTGACTATAGGACATTAAAGCCCAGAAAGTTTTAAGCATAATGGGAATGGTTAAAACACGCATCCCTATATGGAGTATTATGTAAATTATTCTCATGGCAAGTCCCATAACTGACTGTTACTGCTCAAACCCCTTAGTATAAGAAAGCCCCAACTAATAATAATGAAGTCTTGACCAAATTTTCAATTTCTTATACTTGATTGTGGTACCCATTGTAATGGCTTATCTATGTACAAGAAAATAGGAATGACAACGGATCGGGTTCGGCCAGGTTTTTCCATACCCAGATCCAACCCGCAGGCCTGAACCCGTGGCCCGGACCCAGCCCATTTATTAAACGGATTTTTTTCCCAGAGCCCAGACCCGCCCTGCCGGGCTCCACGGGCCCGGCGGCCCGTTTAGGCCAACCAGATTTAGGCCAATCCGTGGCCCAACCGAGAAAAAAAAAAAAAAAAAAAAAAAGAATTGAAGCCTAAACAGAGCCCTAACGAAAATCTAATCACAGTTTAGTAACTAAAATTATTCAAAAACCTCAAAATCAAACTAAAAACCAAAAAAATACATGAGAATTGAATCAAAGCAACGAATAATTACAACTCTAACGATTCCTCTTTTTTCTCACACTTTCTCGGAAACCAAACAGAGCCAGAAAATCACGATTCACAAACCCAAAATCACAAACACAGAAATCATTGAATATACATGTTTAAATAAAAATAATTACAACAGATATTCTTCAACAACAGCTTGTTTGGGGGTTTGGTGGCTTTGAATTCGCTGAGGAACAGTGGGGATTTCCATCAGAGGGTGAAGGAAATGTTGAGTACTAAATGTCCATCGGATGATGCTGCACCTGCATCGCCTGTGTACGAGTTTTCTGGGCTTGGTTGGGGCTGTCGTGGTGAGAAGAGAGGAGAGTGAGTGAGGCTCGGTTGTGGCTGTGGTGGTCAGAGGAGAGGAGAGTGAGTGAGTGAGAGTGGGAGAGGAGAGTGAGAGAGAGATGGAGAGGAAAGTGGGGCGGCTGAAATGTGAAATGATAGGAGTAGGGTTTATAACTATATATATATATATATATATATATATGAGGATATTTTAATACTTAAGTATATAACCGGGTTGTGCTGGCCGGGTTCGGGCCGGGTTTTATTAAAATCCGGACCCGTTTCGGGTTTTTTTTTTAAAATCCAAACCCAACCCATTCTTTATTAGGCCGGGTACCGCGGGTCGGGCAAAAATGGCCACCCCTACAAGAAAAGCCTCATTCCAACTTCTTAAGATGCAATGACTTTTATCAGAAGATTCAACATTTAACAGATTTATCATTGAAAAATAAATGGTCTAATTTATAAAAATATTAAATGCAATGTGAGTAAATACATTTGCAGTAATTATCTACTTACAATGAAGTATGACAACTGCTGAGAATCAATTGCCTCTATATATGGAGCCATATCCCATCCTGAAACAGAAATAGGGCCGTTGAATAACCAAAAGAGGAGGGCCTCAACTCAGAAAACGACTTTATAATATATAATTAAAATAGCAGCAATGGGGAAAAGGAACTCTATTAAAGGAGATCCTTGAAAATTTGCCTTATAGATAAGAAACAAAAATACTTTAAAAAAAAATTTAAAAGATAAGAAACAAGTATGTCAGGACCATGGTAGAAGCAGAAACTGTTTTGCTGATTGGTTTGAGCATTATAGTAGCAGATAGAACTTTAACTGTTTGAACCCAGTGGTGAACAGCTTTGAAGTAGATCTCTAGCAGGAAAGACGTGATAGATCATGTTTCAATGTAATTTCAGATCTATTTATTTGCTGCAGGCTTTCATTGTTCATTTTCAACTTAAAATTCTCTCTCTCTCTCTCTCTCTCTCTCTCTCTCTCTCTCTCTCTCTCTCTCTCTCTCTCTATATATATATATATATATGTGGATGCTTATATATGTCAATGGATGGATGGATGCTTTTCATAGTTGGGGGGAAAAGAAAAAGGAACAGTATTTAACAACTGAATTATAAGATACTAATGGGCAAGTGAACTACTAACAATGTCTTTTTCTTTTTTTAATTCTAAAACTCCTATTAACTAGAAAACGTTTTTTTTTCTTTAAATGTGTTCAAAAATTGAAAGCCATTTTTAGGAGAACCCAAAGGCAGTTCAGTCTCCATTCCCCAAACTGTTCAAAGACAAAAATCAATTTTTTGACCTTTCTAAAAATCTAAGTCTGTCTGGTTTATTAATACTATCTTTCATATCAGTTAAGGAATAATTTGAAATGATATAGCATGCATTTTGAAAATACAGTAAAAGTATAGTTTATTTTGCGATCATCATGTCAACCAAGAATCCCAATAACAGAAAGCTGAAGCACAGCCGCCACTTCAGCTGACTCAAAATGTTGCCTGATATGACATAGGTACCTCAGTAAATAAAGAGAAAGCTAGAAGTAATCAAAAACCCAAATCCCATCTCAAGACAGCCAAGTATACCTAGGGTAATAATCCCTCCATATTAAACTCATAATGATGTTCTAAGTTCTAACAACTGGAAGCAGAGGGAAATTGGGGATTGCATGCAGTCTCCAATACAAACTTATATGGCATACAAATAAATTTCCCATTTGTCAACTAATAATACAGGTCACAAGATAAGTAGAGTGTTTAAATTTAAAGACAAGGGTTCCTTAACAAGAAGATTAAAAAAGTCCTCTGTATTATCTTAGAATATAAATATTGAAATAAGTTCCCACAAGTTAAATATCTACCAATACATTATATCTTATAGTGCAAACATTATTTCAAGTTAAAATAAACATGACTCCATTTACATTTTTGGGCCTTTTTAATAAACCACAAATTAGTTCATCAAAGAAAATAGCTTCCCCTATTGAAATTTACCTGCAAGAATCAATTCTTCCATAGGTGTATTCCATTATTCCAGCTTATAAATGAACCATCGAGATGATTGCTAAAGCATCTTCATTGTGTAAACTTGAACCAAAATAGCGTGTTACTTTTCTAAAGTGTCAAAGTGATGTAGAGTCTCGCCCACATAGATGTGCAATAAATCAAACAAGGAAGACGACCGCTCATCCAAAATTCTCTGTTGAAGAAATATGAACCTAGCAAGCCACCATGAGATGCTACTAATTCCATATGTGGAAGACACACTTCCTCCAAATAACAAGTCTCCTGTCCTCGTAAGCAACATCTTAGCAAAAACTAAATACTACATTACAAAAAAAAAAAAAAGAGACTTGTCTAAGATTTCAAAATAACAAAAATAATAATAATAGTTATGATTTATGAAATATTACTACCCTTTTTTTTCGTTTTCTTTTTTTGAGAATTCAATAGCTAGGGGGGTGGATTTGAATCCTAGACATCTCTATTAGAAACACACTAGGAGATGCCAATCAAGCTACAAGGCTATTGACAATACTACTACCCAGTTTCCGATGAGTCCTAGCTCAGATGATACCTCGTCCTTTAACAATTGTAAGTAGAGAATGAGATCATAGGTTCAAGACTCACTATCTTCATGTGTAATTTACCAATAAAAAGAAGCTACCATTATCCAGTCAGCAAATTTCACCTTCCATATATTAAGTTGATGTTATTCATAAAATTACGAACAGTTGTATGAAATTCAAGTTAAAAAGCACAGTAGCTTGGTAGTGTTGGTGTAACAAAGAGTAAATATTTCCACGACAAAATGGAAATTTAGACATCCCCTACAATCTAGGGCAGAATTTTCCTCCAAATTGATCTAGAGGAAAGAAAATAGAAAATTATTTTCCACTAATCATGTAACATTTTTTTTTTTTTTGAATAACTTGATTGACCACCAATATTGACCACAGAACACAATAGGTTGGACAAGATTCCTTTAAAACAGTTTGAATGTTTGTTCTCCAACCAATCTACTATTGTATTGTACAAAGTCCCAATCATTCAAATATGACCTTAAAATTGGCTCCTCGCGGGTCTCCATTGGAGACATTCAAGATTCAAATCCCCCCTTCTTCATTGTCATTATGGAATTATCCATGGTAGGTAGACCCCACAAATTAAGTACAGTTGAAGTTGAAGTTGAAGTAAAAGTTTTGAAGCAAATTAGTATTAGATTCAGAAGTAAAGTAACCTGAAGATTAGAGAACTTTCCAAGCAAGTCAGAGCTAGCAGCCATTAGCTGGTTACGAGCCCAGTTTTCCCATTCCACCAATTCCTCATCTTCTCCTTTACCACCCACTTTCTTCAATGCCAATGGTCATTTTGCCATATCCTTCAAAGGCCTATCATTCCAAATTCAATCACACCAATCGAAAACAGGAAAAACAAAACACTGATAATTAGACAGACTCAAAGTTCGATCTTTTGTCATTCAAATTTCAAAAAGTTGCAATTTTTTCAGTGACTCACCCGTTCATGTTGCACTGAGTGAAGGCGAGTGTCCTTGTCGTCTTCGGATTCTGAAACAAGGAAGGACTCGACGCGGTGGAGCAACTCGGAGTAGACTCGGTCGGCGGAGGAGGAGGAGGACTCGTCATCAGCGAGTTGTTGAAGGAAGGACGAGTCTGGCGGCGTCGGAGGATAAAGCGCGGAGATAGTCGCCGGCCTCGATTGAAGAGAGGAGGCCGTTGAGAAGTGAGGTGTGAGTTTTGGGCAAATTATTGCTGGTGATGCATGTATGAATCACCCACATGTAAGCAGTGTGTTCTCGATTCATCACTTTTATGCAGCTCATTTTGTTGTACGGTTTGTTTTTGATGTTTCCGTCCTTGCTGCGGTTAGGGCCCGGCCCATGGGCCTGTTTAAATTGAGCCATTTCCGGTCTGACCCACAAATTGGACTTGGGTAGAGCCAGACTCTGCGCATCGAGAGTTGCTTCAAATTTCACTTAAACAACCAGCCCAACAAACTTCAAATCTCACTTGCTCTGGTTAGGTGCGTCGCTTGAACTGGTTTGTGGGGAGTGCGTAAGAAAGAATATACGGAGTTGACACTTGACACCAATTATTGGACATTCATAAAAGAGTGTTTGGTCAACTGATATTTTTTAATTAATTTTTTTTCTTCCAAATTTAGTTCCTCTAAACCTAAATCAGATAAAACCTGTCTTGAACCAAAAAAAAAAAATAATCTAGCGGTTCGGTTATGCATGGGGAAGGTGTTAGGCACCTCTACAACGCTTAACCATAGTCAATACCTAATTTTCATTATCCCTTAAAAATGTGTTCAATGAAAAATAAACAAAGTACTTGCCCAATCTTGGGGGCATTTGTCCCTTGATATCAAACATGCATCAAGAATACTGCATGTGTTTAGATATTTATGGTTTCAATTTTAGAGGAAAAACGAAAATGGCTTTAGTTTGGAAAACCTTTTGAAATACATGTGACTTGCGAGGGTTAATGTCAAGATAAACTAAAAGTCTTAACGTTATCTATGTTGCATTCACATTTTGATGGGGGAATCCTAACCAACGCCAATATCCCATCACTCTTTAATGAATGATGTGGTTCGTCAATTGATGAGGTTTGAACTAAGTGATTACATAATGGGAGACCTCCTTCATGATTTGATTAGCCAATGGGAGGTTTTTGAGAAAAAAGAAACTTCAAAATCAAAGATTTTGGTGGAAAACATATTTTTTGACAAAGAATTTTGAAAATAAAGGTTTTTGGTGAAAAACAAAGACTTAAGGGTAGTATTTTGAAAATTAGGCTTTCTAGCATGAAACAAAGATTTAAAGGTAGTACTTTGGGGTTTGGGCTCGTTGTTCTGTCACTCCTACACGTGATCCAATTAGTCGTAATTATTCTTTGATAATAGGCTAATTTTGAATATTAGAAAGTATTATAATAATAATTTTTGTTAATTCATATATTTTATCATTTTTTTTATGGGATGTATTTTATCATTGGTTTTGGAATAATGTTGAATAATTAAGTTTTGTGCTTAAATTGAATTAATGCATGAATATATCTTTTGCAGGAGAATAAAATTAATTATAGTAAGAATGACATGAGTAGATTTGTGCAAATAAAAACGCTAATAGACTGTATTTTTATGAGGGCCATAATGAATTTAAAGATGGCCAACCATTTAGATTTGAGTCCAATGCCCATCTCTCACAGCTATCTGGAATGCTCTTCCTCCGTTCTTGTCATGTCAACGAGTTCATTTTTCTACGTTCCTTGATTTAGTTCACTATATCAATGACCAAGGAAATAATATGGCACTCTTTGCAATGGTAGTTTGGACTATATGGCACCGAAGAAACTAAATCAGAGTCAGCAACATCGACTGCCATATTTGGCAAGTACTTTCCAATGCTACTCAATCTCTTCTTGACTTTCATCGATACAACCCTGCATCAGCGGCCCAGAGCCCGCCCCAGTCAGCCACAGGTTCGGTGGATCCCTCCCTCAATTGGTTCAAATCAACTTTAATGGGGCAGCATTAATCAAGGATATAGGGGCAGCATGTTTGAGAGTGATTATTCGCGATGATAAGGGTCTGGCTCTCACCCTCTCTCTAAAAAAGTCACTCTCCCTCCCTCTTTAGATGGAGCTGGTATGGGTTCCACCTGCCTGTGAGAGGCAGGTCTCATGCACCTGGCGCATAAGAAATTTTTTCTTTAGATGATATTGAAGCCTTGGCAGCTGTAAGAGACCTCCTTTTAACACGAGCTGGTTTTTTCATCATTTACCCTTGAAGGAAACTCGGAGGTGGTCATCAAAGCTCTTAAACAGCAATAATGAGTCATTTGCTTCATTTGGTCACCTCCTTGCCTCAGCAAGATCCTCTATAGTTGCCTCTAGCAATATTTCTTACTCCCAAGCCCGTAAATTATGCAATACTATAGCACACAACTTAGCTAAACATGCTAGACATGTAAGAGATTTATTGGCGTGGATGGAGGATGTTCCTTCACACCTCCATGCTATTCTTTTAGCCGATCATGGCTGATTTTTTTTTTTTCTTTAGTAAAAGTTCGAAGTATTTCTTCTTAAAAATTTGAGTCCAATTGAAGTAAGGAATCAAAAGAAATTCACACTAATCCAACTCCATTTTAGTTTAGAATTCCAACCTGTGCATGCTTTAGTATTTGAGCATAACATTTAGCTTAAATATCAAATTGCGATGATTCAAGTTGGGTTGAAAAGCTAACTCAAAGGCTACAACTTTGTAGTTTATCAGAAGTCCATATTTTAACATTTTATGGGCCAAAAAATATTCATTTAAGTGTAACTAAAAACTAAAAAGCATTGATTTTTTTTTCAAGGAAGTCAAAATCGTACTAGAGAAATATATTGTACAAGCCATTAGATCAATACCGGTACTCATCTAAAATATATATGGTGAAATACCAAGTTGTATTGGCTTGTATCAGTTGTACCAGGATGCTTTAAGTGTTTCAGCCAGTGCAATAAAAAAAAATAAAAAAATGTAATAAAAAAAATTTTAAAATGTAAAAAAAAAAAAATTGAAAATTTTGTGAGAAAAACATGTTATTTAAGCTAATATATTGGATTAATGTACTTACATAAACGAATACAAACGTATATAAATGCATAGAAATATTTAAATAGCGATAATTCTAAAACAGTACACCAATATTAACCGATACTGAAATATTTCATTCCCTTTGCCAAACTAAAACAGCCTCAGATACAAAATTGGCTCCCTTGAATTTTTCCAAACTGGAATCCAACTTGTAATAAGATTTCTTGACCTATTTAAAGGTTCTTTAGGTTAAAGTTAAGAGAGTAGTAGACTTAGAATGAAAATTAGGTTTTGTCAAAGTTTATCAAAGTCTTTTAAAAAAAAAAAATCTGTTAAATGTGATTACTAAGATAATTAACTTTAAAGAAAATTTATGTTAAACATTTCAATTAATTAAAATATCTTCTAGTTAAGATTTTGTTAATAAAATTTTTAAAATATCTAATAAATTATTAATTATTTAATTATAGTCATTTTTTTATATACTCTTTCTTAATTAAATTGAGTATTACGAGACTGTAATTTTAATTATTAATTAAATTTGGAATTCACCCACATGGCCTACTAAATGCTACATTAAGCCTAATTAAAAAAAAAAAAATTGTTTCCAATATTTTATAGTCACATCGAATGTTATTAACATCACATATGTTGTAGCTACGTCACATACAATTGTATAAATATGTCACATATGATGGTTCTCATAATATTTTTCATTCAAATTGGATGATACCTAAGTCATATATAATAGTACATATGTCGCATATGATGGTACCTACGTAATATTTAATGGTCCCTTTATATTATTGATCGCATTCAATGATACCAACATCATATTGGATCCTTCTCAAAAAAAAAAAAAAATCATATTGGATAGTACTAATTTATTACCTATGTCGGATTTGATGGTCTTCTTATAATGTAAGATACAAGATTGCAAGATAATTAATAAATAGGTCATGTTAATGGATGCTCTTAGGGCAATTGTTAATAAATTATAATAAGAAAATTTTGACACCACTTTCATAGGAAATATAAAAAACTGTCAACATTATTTTTTTTTTATACACAAAATAGAAATTCTATTCTAACCTAATCTTAGTGTATATATGTGTGAAGTTCCATCTTAGAAACTTGAACCTCGACCCTTCCCTCCCCCAACACCCCACAAACACTTAAACTTATGGAGTGACCATCGCACTAAGGATGTGCGGTGGTGGCTTATAGTTATACAAAAGTCCAAACATTTTATTTAGCTTCCACATCAATCAAATTGTCATAGAACTAAAAAAAAACTCTCAAATAAGCATCTTATCAAACATATGAAATGCAGTACTAAGGAAGCCCATCTATTTTTCTTGATTTTGTGCCCCTCCCTTAAGTGAGTACTTCTCTTCTCCTGCATTTGAGAACCCAAAAAAAAAAAAAAAAAGTCTCCACCTCCACTATGAAACAGTGTGACTCCCCAATTGGTTTTATCAAAGTCAACATGACACCACGGTAACTAACACTAATGTAGCTTTGTAAGAGGTCTCATATCATATCATATGTTTCTTCATCTGGCTCTACCATCTTTAGGGCTAGCCCAAGGCCTAGGCATAAGGCCCCACCACAAAATAATAATAATAATAATAATATATATATATATATATATATATATAATATGTCAAGGATACCACATATTTTATTATAGACTTATAAATCAGCATATCACCAATCTCAAAAAAGTAATTTAAACATTCATTAATTAAATTGATAAAATTCATCAATTATAGTCATTGTCACATTATATTGTGAACATTTTATAGTGTTTTTAGCACATTTTTCTTTTTCATTTCTATCAAGACTCCCAAAGTATGAGATCAATAGAAACTAAACCCAATTGAAAGCCTAAAATGTTTTTAAAAATTCAACAAATGTATTAAATCATCAATTATAGATTAATCTCCCATAATAATTTGAGACTTTCATTTTTGTAAAAGGATATCATTACAAGGAATAAAAAAATCTCCATTGTAACGAAATTTTTTGTTGCAATAAACCCCCTATTGCATCGAAAACATTTCATTGCATAATGTTGCAATAAATTCTATAGCAATAAGTTATAGCAACAAAAATTTCATTGTAATAGCATTTTGTTGCAATAAAATATTTTTATTGTGATTAAAAATGCTTTATTGCAACAAAAAATATTGTTGCTATAATTCATTGCAAGAAAATTTTTGTTCGAATAGATTACTACAATAGTAATTTTTGTTGGAACAAATTACCTTTGGAAACTTATTGCAACAAATCTCTTTGTTGTGATAGATTACTGCAATAGTTTTTTTTTTTTTTTTTTTTTTTTGCAAGAGTTTATCGTAATAGTAACTCTAGGTTTTTGTTATCAATCAATTTGTCACTTGATTAGGAAGCCTATTAACTAATTAAGAAGTGCAGCCTATTCTAGCCCATTGATTTGAGTTGATAACAAGTTGGTTATTCATGCAACCAACGTTGCAATTTAGTTCCCAATGGAGCAAACTTGCTATGTTAGAATGCAATTCAGAATGGAAAACAATTGATGGGGAACGTAAGTGGCAGCCCACCTTGACGACCAAACTATCGCAGAACATAATAATATAGTGGTTAGCAGCCTTAGATTTTGGATAATCCCCATTCCCATAGGCCCATATAATGATTAGAATTGAGTAAAATGACAACTAATAAGTGTTTTTGAATCAAGTCAATATTGTACAAAGAATTAGAAATACCTTAACACACCACCCTCCAACCGTGATGTCTTCGGCATGCTTCACACTTGTAAGAATTTGCACTTGATCATCCATGACTTTCATTAGATTGTTGTTTGTGATGGGGATTATATTAGAGATAATAAGCCTAGCTTTAACCAAAGTCGACACATCCTTTATTTGAATTTTCCTGACAAAATTAACACTGCCTTCAATATAAGTGACTCAAGTTTTGGAGCCACAATTTCTAGTTCTGGCAGTGCTATCATGTGCTCAATTACAATCAAAGTGTCCAAACCCTCAGAGATTATATTGCACACTCCTATATAGGAAAGCAATTTCATCGTGTGCAATTTAGGCGTGCCTTTAACACATCCCTTATTACACCAACCCTAAAGCTTATATCCCTCAACTACAGTTGCACAAGTGAATTCCGATTCTCAGAAATTCCTTTTTCTAGGGTTATTAGATAGCCATTCAAAGAGAGTTCACAAAGAAAGGGATTTGTACAGAAATTTAGAGGTAGAACATACTTGAACAACGTAAGGCTAAGATTTTCTACTCGGGCATCGGCGGCGAAGCTAATCCAACTATCAAAGTTTTGCTTATGATGTGGCTCAGCTAAATTGTAATGGACGTTGAACCTTTCCAATTTTCTGCCAAGGTATTGGCACAGAGTATTATCAATAGCATCAGGCAAGTCACTCCTCCCCATGTCCCGAAAATAAAGATAGGGAACAAAGCTCACAGATTGCCCCATCCTCGTGACAATGCACTCGTCCGTATGATATCCCTTGTATTGGATTCATCGGCCAAAAGAAGAGGATGAGGAGCTTTAACTCGTTCAATAAAGCACGCAATCGATTTTCATCTGCGGTGGTGTCGTCTTCGTCAAACAGTGGTATTTTGTCCAAAAATTCAGAAGTTTGCGTAGAGAGCTTGGGGGTGGTGGTAGAATCATTAATCTGTGTAACGAAGAAAGCTTGGCAGTGTCGGAGAAAGTTTGTTTTTGTTTCGTCCTCCTCAGCCGTAGAGAGCTTGGCGGTGTCGGTTAGGTTTTTGCGGATTGTAGGTAAGTTACTCAATAGATTGGCTAGGTTTTCTTGTGGTAGCTCTAGTTCTAGTTCAGAAATAAGCCTAAAGAATCCCCACTAATTTGTTCTAATGTGATTTAAACACTCCATTCATCATAAACCCTTGTCCTTGCATATTAATCTTTTACATTAATGTTACTAAGAGTGTGAATGTGTTCTAACATTTTCACACTTCGTGTGTGCATGGGTAATTCCTGAATAGCTCCCAACTAAAATCACATTATAAAAATTTTCATGTTCATACCTTGGACAATGGTATGAACCAAGATATTGTAACTGTAAGTCCAAACTTGTGTTAAGAAGGTAAATAACATATCCAAGTGGAATCATCAAATAATGTTAGGTAGGCACAGGACTCGATTGGTGCTTTATCTTCACTTCATCAAGGCAAGCCTGAAGACCTATAAATTCTTTTGTGTCTGAGAAGCTCTCCACCTGTGATTTTATAAATGAATCTTATAAATCCAACTTTGCAAAATGATTCATAAATTAAAAGGCGATTTGACCTACATATTGTCATGCAAAAATGGTACACCAACATAGCAGCTAAGCTAATTTAAAGTTATAAACACAATTTAGTAAGATAAAATAAAAAATAAAAAAAGGTTTTCTTGCTTGAAGCCTAGTAGCTCAATTGGCACCTCTTAATGTCTCCAATGGTGACATCCTGGGTTCAAATTCCCCATCCACCATTGTAACTATCAAATTAACATATATATATATATATATATATGTATGTATATATGTATATATGAAAAAGGGTTCTCAAACATCTATATACAAATTCATTTCTTCGTGGACTTTTTTGAATGGGTGCCTAATTACCTAAGAAAAATGACTTTCTGTATATTGGAGTTTCCTTGAACAATTGCATATGAAGTATATGGACATTGGGACAATTGCATATACTTCATATGAAGTATATGCACACGTTGAAATTGATTTCTTGTTTAGGAGTTTGCAACGTGATTTCTGAGTGTTTAACTATTTCAATCGTAAGTAGTTTCATGACAATGCTGCCAAAATTGGAAATTGTGGCCCTGAAACTTAAGTCATCGCAAATTGAGGGTAGTGTTGATTTTCTATGGAAGATTCAGATAGAGGATGTGCAGGCATAGCTTAAATCTAAGCTCATTGTCAATAATATATGATCTCAGGCACAAACAATATCATAAAGGTCGTGGATGATCAAGTGCAACTTCTTACAAATGTGAAGCATGCCAAAGACATCACGGTTGGCAGATGGTGTGCTTAGGTATTTTTAACTGTTTGCAGAAGTCACTTCATATTAATTGATCAGTAATAAAATAAACTGGTATAAATTAATTTCAACTTAATTGTGTTTTGTTTCTTTCACCTAGGTTATATATATATATATATATATATATATATACAAAATAGAAATTATACTTTAACATAATATAAGTGTATATGTGTGTGAAACTCACTCGTAGAGATTTGAACTCTGGCTCTTGCCCTCCCTCCCCACCCCACAAGCACTTATACTTGTGGAATAACCATCGCACCAAGTGTGTGTGGTGGTAAATCAATTAATTAGCTCTAAATTGGCTGACCATCGCACCTCCGTGATGGTCAAAAATGTAGAATTAAACATTTGAAGGGAGTGACCATCCCACCTCCATGATGTCTTTAGCATGTTTCACACTTGTAAGAAGTTGCACTTGATCATCCACGACCTTCATGATATTCTCTGTGTTCGAGATCATATATTATTGACAATGAGCTTAGTTTTAAGCTATGCCAGCACATTCTCTACCTGAATCTTCCACATAAAATCAACACTACCCTCAATTTGCAATGACTCAAGTTTTAGGGCCACAATTTCTAGTTCTGGCAGCATTGTCATGAAACTACTTACGTTCAAAGTAGTTAAACACTCAGAAATTACATTGCAAACTCCTAAACAAGAAATCAATTTCAACATGTGCATATACTTCATATGAAGTATATGCAATTGTCACAATGTCCATATACTTCATATATGCAATTGCTCAAGGGAATTCCAATATGACAAAATCCTTTTTCTTGGTAATTAGGCAACCATTCAAAAAAATCCACAAAGAAATGGATATGTATATAGATTCTGAGGTAAAACATATTTCAACATTTGAAGGGAGTGACTATCGCACCTCCGTGATGTCTTTAGCATGCTTCACACTTGTACGAAGTTGCACTTGATCATCCACGATCTTCATGATATTTTTTGTGTCCGAGATCATATATTATTGACAATGAGCTTAGTTTTAAGCTATGCCAGCACATCTCTATCTGAATCTTCCATAGAAAATCAACACTACCCTCAATTTGCAATAACTTAAGTTTTAGGGCCACAATTTCCAGTTCTAGCAGCATTGTCATGAAACTACTTACGATCAAAGTAGTTAAACACTCAGAAATTACGTTACAAACTCCTAAAAAAGAAATCAATTTCAACATGTGCATATACTTCATATGAAGTATATGCAATTGTCACAATGTCCATATACTTCATATGCAATTGCTCAAAGGAATTCCACTATGAAAAAAGTCCTTTTTCTTGGTAACTAGGCACTCATTCAAAAAAGTCCACAAAGAAATGGATTTGTATATAGATTTTGAGGTAAAACATATTTGAACATTGTAAAACTAAGATGTTTTACTTTGGTCTTTGTGGTGAAATTAATTCAACGATCAACGTGAGGCTTATAATGTGGCTCGGTTACATCGAAATGGGCGGAGAACTTTTCGAGTTTCTTGCCATGGTATTGGCGTAGGGTATTATCAACGACACCAGGCATGTAACACCTCCTCACGCACTGAAAATGGAGATAGAGAACGGAGGTCCACAGCTTGCCCCATCACTGTGACAAAACACTTGTACAAATTACATTTCGTGTATTGTAGAGCGTGACCAAGAAAGCAAGGATGTGGACGATTAACGACTCCAATAAGTCGCTAAGTCGGTCTTTCTCTGCAGTTAAGGTTTTGTATTCGTCAAACAGAAGGACTTTGTCTTTGTTAAACAGAAATTGAGAAGGTTGTGGTAATGGAGAGAGTTTTGCTGTCGTAAATAAAATAGAAGCATCACTTTCTTTTTTTTCTTTCTTTTTTTAAATATTTTGAGTTTAAAAAATAGCCTCTGCTATCTTGAGTTTCAAGTGTTGTGAGAAAATTTGTTTGTTTTGGACTAAAAAAAGATTTGTGATATGAAATATGGAACATTGAATTTTAATTGTAATGAAATACTATTATTTCTATGATATTTAAAAAAAAAAAAAAATTCTATTTGTCAAGGGTACATAATAACAAAAGGTTTAAAATTTTACTAATTTTACAATATGCATATACTTCGTATGCAACCCCAAAGTTCATATACTTCATATGCAATTGAAGTATAGCTAGGTAATTTAACTATTATTAATTTCTTTCCACTCCCACCTTATTTTACCTGCACTAATAGTGGCTTCAAATAGTGTCAGTTTTGCAACATTTGGAAAAGGGTGTCATATTTATTGTATTTGTTCTGTTGATTATCTTTTTCATTGATTTGATTTGTTTTAATATAATGCATGCTATTTTTGTTACTTTCTTTCGTAGATGATTTTATATATATGTTCCACTCTATCGTCCCTCTTTGGGGATCCAATTTTCATGTCAAATGGTGGGAAGAAGCTAAAACTAACAGCTTTGATCAAAATATCATTTACATAGTTTCAATAACACTCAAACTCTTCAAAACAATATGATTACTCATAATCAAGATTCTATCTTGAAAAATAACCTAACACAAGTCAACCCCTTCTTAATGCTAATGATTTTAGCTAAAAGTTTTACTTCCCTCAAAGCGTAAAAAAGTTACATTTTCCCCATCTCTTAATCATCCATTGATTATGAATTTTCTCTAGTTTATTTTTAGAGGGAAAGAGGCTTAAGGGTGAGGTAAGTTATACTACACAAAATACACTCTCTTAAGTAATGTGGGACAATTACCCTTTTTTTTTAGAAACAAACACATACACACACAAGGGAGAGAAAATGATGTTCTAACACAAAGAATGAGTTTGGGTCATTACTCTAGTTTTATTATTACTAGGTTGCAACTTATGCTTATGCCAAATGAGTTTGGGTCCAACTATCTCATATAATCATTTAGTCTTCTCATTATTATTTCATACTAGTTGCAAACTCACACGATAGTAGGAAAATATAATTATTTTATAAGAATATAATGTCAAATTTGTATGTTAAATAATGCATCTCATTTAAAAGTATTTTATATTTTTATAAGTTTTATGTAATTGAACATATAATATATTTTGCATAATTATAATATTGTTTTATATAAATAGAGAAGATTTTATTAATTTTTTTTTTTTAAAATATATCATAATCAGTTGACTAATTCTAAACTAAAAAATAATTAGGAATTTGTTTATTATGTTGTTGATGTGAAACTAAAAAATAATATCACTTTGTAGTTAGTAAATGATATAGTTTAAATGTTTTTTTTATATTAAAATTTTAAATGAAAACATTCATAAGATGCATTATTTAAAATATCTTTTTTTTTTATTAATATTAATTTTAAAAAGTGCCTAAATGACGTCGTGTACTAATAGATTTGGACAAAATAATTAAATTAACTCATTTAGTTATTTGCTAATAGATCTTACAATTGAAATGGACTAAGTATTGTGCTGATATGACTCAATATAAGCATAAAAACAATAAATATTACACTTTAACTTTTAAATATTATTATACAGATTATATTTCTTACTCAGATGCATATACCCAAGAATTCTATCTCCATAAACTTTTGGATGAGTCACCCAAGACTCACAGGAAGTAATCATATGCCCAACCTCTCATCTCGTGTGTAAAACAGTATGCACCATGCACGCCCGCGGATCCGCTTTGTTGGCAGTTTATGGCCTGGCAAAAGTTTCGAATCTGGTTCCCTATCAAGAACCAGGACCCAAAAATCAAAATCATGTGTCATCCTCTTGACACGTGTCAACACCAAACAAAAAGACCCCTACCCCCAAGGTTGAAAATTTAGCCCTTTGACTTTTAATGGAAAAGGCTAGCAGCAAAATTCAAGTAAAACCTGGGTTGCTAGCAAAAAGCCTCCACATATGATGCCATTGATTTGGTTGCTCAAATGTTTAGGTCGGTAATACATATATTCCCACAATATACAACCTGTGATTATAATTTCAAAAAAAAAAAAAAAAAACCCCTGTGATTATGCATGGCGTATACACTACACAACAACAGTGTTGTCATGAAGAAACTCACTGTTTCCTATCCAACTCTATAAATTAATGCAAAGGGATTTTTGTAATGAATTTGGTTTAATGGTTTGGTTGAACAAGCATCAGTGATAAGCTTTTATATAGTTATTATGTCAATTATATAACCAAGCTTCTTCCAGCTTTGCCATGTGCCCACTTAACTTGGTCTAGTTAATTGGTATAAAGATTGCTTAATGTTAGATTACATCCTAGCTGAAGCTATGATTAGTAGTAGCAATGGTCCAATTTCACCGATTGGTATCTTGTCTAATGATAAAGAGTTATCATCAAAAGCGGACGCCATACATTGAAATTCTCTAAATAAAAAATATATATATATATATTAAAAAAAAAAACTTATGGTCTAGCAATAAACTATAAAAGAGGAATGTAAATCTTTCTTTTCTATATTCTTTAGACCATCCCGATATGGTTTGAATATGAAACCACAATAAGCATTGTGTGGATGTTCCATGAAAATAGAATGATTTCATTCATTTTCCATTGCAATTGAAGGAGTTAATTGGAGCCAAAATAAGTCCAAATATTGCACATTGATAGACACCAATATACCGACAACATAGATATAGAATTATGGAGTACCTGAGCTGTAACATTTGACTTTGGGGGTATGCATTTCTCTTCAATCATTCCTAGCTTTTCATATTTTCCTGATTAACTAATCAACTAATTATATAATCGTGGTTCAAAGCTTTAATATTTTGCTCGTGACACTTTCTCAATTACCAAAAGTTAGCACGATTAACACTAATCATTCATTCGCACCAATGGTCGTTTGCAAGTTGTAAAGATGAATATGACTGTTATTCCGTCAGAGTCATGCTGAGCTGACTAATATGAAAAGTCTATTATAACAAGTCCAACCAAACCAAATCAAGGTTTCTTTTATCTGTTTTTTATATAAAATAATTCCACAGACAATATCCCTATGTATATACAGCTTTCCTAGTATGATTGATTGGGTTGCCCGATCGATTAGGTCGAGAGATTCCGGTTGATGAATATTGAATTTACTTAAACATCATAATGTTCAGTTTCAGATATATTTTTGTAAAGAAAACACAACATTTTATTATACATTGGCCCAATAGTTGCTGCCAAAATTTGGGAGTCAGCAAGAGCCTTCTAACTCATTTGGTTGGTACCTTTTAGTATTTCCAAATGAGACATTCAATATTTGAATCCCTCTCTCCCTCAATTTGGTAACAAACTTGGTTACAACCAACAATAAAAATATGACAAGTGTCCCTTACACTTGAATCACTTAACATAATTGTATACAATCATCACTTAAGTATAGTTTATTAAGTCATGTGATAAGAACATATGTCATCTTTCTGTTATTGACTATAATCAAATTTGTAACCAAATTTTATCATAATCCTCGAGTTCCACAAGCATTAGATAATTACAAGAAATAATATCTAGAGTGTAACCTAAGATATTAGCGGGAAGAATTGAATACAAGACCTCATATCATATCATCTATGACCAAATCCCTTGGGTTGAGTGAGTCACATTTTGGCATGATTGACATATGTTTGGTTGGATGGGAATTTGGCAAATTTAGCCAAATAGCATAATTTTTGAAAATATTTAGGAAAAAGTACCGAGTCAAACTTATTTCGTTATGTAGCATTTTTTTTTTTTTTGGAACTCAAGTTTGTCAAACTCGAGTTCCAAACATTATGGCAATCTGATTAAATATAATACTTAGAATTCGAGTTTCACTTAGAACTCCAGTTTGTCAAACTTGAGTTCCAAAAAAGTATTACATAACTAAATAAGTTTGATTAGGTGCTATTTAGCAAAATTTTCCTAAAATTTTGCTATTTAGCAAAATTTTCCATGGGAATTTAGTGTAGCATCGCCCTTTATTGCACCACTCATTAGCTGATTTGGCTCTTAATTAACTTTGAGAAATCATGCAAGTTAATTAATACATTTCTTGAAAATATGTCAACGCTTTTTTCTTTTCTTTTCTTTTCTTAACAAAGTATTTATTTATGTGGGTTCTAATTAACTCTTTTGACATTGTATAAGAGATTTCGAATTCAAACTCTGCTTATACGAAAAATCAATTGATGTCTTAACCTAATAATAAAGAACAATCATCATGTAGTAGACGCTATATATTTAAATTCTATCGTATCTAAAAAAAGTATTTATAATCCTTTATTAACCTTTTTTTTTAGAATCGCCCTCTATTAACTAGATTAGTCTCGAAACATGTATATGTTTTAAAATATATATAGGATAAGATTTGAATTTATCAAATCAATCCCATAATAATAATTCTAAAAAAATGAGGCAGATAAGATTTTAAACATGGATTCCATAATAAATTATTCTAAAAAATTACCAGTTGAGCCAATTTAGGGATGGCAAAAACATCCTATTGTGCTTGACTCATCCTACTCTACTTCGCCTTACACAAATTTTTCCCTTTCCAAAGAGATGCAAGATGGGGTTGGGTTTTACTTACTGCACCCCACCTAATGTATATATAAATATTATTTCTATACATATCCTAGTTATAACTTATAACTTATTAATTTTATACATATTCATTACCATTTTAGCCAAGAGCTACATAGCTCAATAGGTTGGTATTTTTGGATATCTTCAATGGATACATCCAAGATTCAAATTCCTCATTTCCCAACTATTGAATTATCAGCCAAAAAAAAAAAAAACTATTTCCAAAATACCTGTCTCTCTTTCTCTCTTAACACTGAACTAATGCCATTTATTTTTATATCTTATTTATCTTATCACTCTCATTAGGATTAACAAAATATCTCTAACATGCCCTGCTCTCATCCTAACACCCATAATCCAACCTGTCCCATTGACATCCTAGTCATCAACGCCTTATTTGGATTTTTGTTTCAAGAGTCATGTTAAATGGTATTTTTAGAACATTTGTTAATTAATTATTTTATGAAAAATTTTATACCACTTTCGTTATAAAAAAAAAATTTGTCAAAAAAATTGGTTACTTTTTTTCTTTTACCATACAATATTTCTTAAAATATATCATTGGTTAAGTTTTTCCCTTGTTGCAAACATAAACAAAGAGAGGGGCGCCGTCGCAGTCAAGAGACAGCAAGGCCAGCCAGCCACGCGTGAACTGATGACCAAAGAACAAAAAGCTTATTGTCATTACTCATTAGAGTCTGCCCACCAAAAAGGAAAGAAAAATCCCATCAAACACTTACCTGTCTACTGTACACCAAAAGTCTAAACAAACACTTGACATTATTAACACAACACGGCCATCAAAAATATGTTAAAAATGACAGAACATAACAGAGCAACAAAGTAAAGACAATTTAGAAGGTGAAGCATTCAAGCAAAGCAAGAAAAGGAAAACCCACTCTTCTTTTTCTCTCTCTTAGTCATTCATTTCTCTCCTCTTCTTCTTAAACCTTCTCTTTACGCTTTCTCTGATTCTAATGTTGTAAAAGAAAAAACAAAAGAGGGTGCCTTTTCAACTTTGAAGAAGAGAAACACAAAGAGAATTTTAAGTCTCTCTCATCATGAACCAGAAGGCTAGCGTTTCTAAAGAGCTTAATGCCAAGCACAGAAAGGTCTCTCTTTCTCTTCATCTCTTACAAAGTTTGAATTTTTATGTTGAATTTGTTTATGGGGTTACTTGAACAAGTATGGATTTTAAGCTTAGTTGAGTGTCTCTTGTGCTGATGGGTTTGGTTCCATATGGTTATTTTTGTTTTTTGGTTGGTTGAAGACTAATGGATTTTAAGCTAAACATGATTCAAAACTATCTTTCTGATGATGGGTTTGGCTTCATACTCCATAATATGGCAAATATAAATGCTTTAATGATTAATTTGCATCTGGTTTTGGCCAAGATCCTAATTGGGTCTGCAACAAGAATTATGGGTTTTTTTTTTTCAACTTGTTCTTACAGTTAAGAGGTTCTTTAAATCAACTGGCCTATAATTCATGGGCGTTTAAAATGATAAGATAACATAACGGGTTGGACCATCTTTATTCAAAACAGAATTGGTTATATGATACTAGTATTGTTCTGTCTTATGTCTGGTCATTTATATACCCCAAAAAACATAAAACAAGTCTGTATCTAGTTCATTACTTCATTTGTAGCTGAGAAAGTTATTGGTGTCTTGGTGATGTCAGGGTGTTTGGAATGAAGGCCCACCATTTCAGTTGTGGTTTTGTGTTGTGGACCACATGTATAGATTTCAACAAATTCAATTATGTTAGCAAATAAATTGCCTCATGTTAGATTTTTCTTTTCTTTGCTGAGTCCTGTGAAGAATGAGAGGAGTGGACTATGGTCATTAAGCATAATCTCAAGCCTTGCTTAGGTACTTAATAATCCATCATACTTACACTTTCCTGTGAAGAATGAGAGGAGTGGACTATGGTCATTAAGCATAATCTCAAGCCTTGCTTAGGTACTTAATAATCCATCATACTTACACTTTCCTGTGAAGAATGAGAGGAGTGGACTATGGTCATTAAGCATAATCTCAAGCCTTGCTTAGGTACTTAATAATCCATCATACTTACACTTTCCTTAGCAATGTGATATTTTTCCCATGGAGCCTGAAAGCTTTCTTTCATTTATTTTTGGCTAAGTAATTTGAAGGAGAGTAGTAGATAATATAAGTGGTTCATGTATTTGTTTAGACATATTTTATCAGAGTTGTTTGGCTGGTGGCATTAAATCATTTGTGAGCGCAAGTTGAACAGGCCATATGCCCTTTTTTTCTTGTATTTTCAGTTCTTTTTCTGCCCCCACTCTATTATTGTGGTTCAAAAATTTTCTCATTTAGGTATACCATAGGTGTCTTACATGAAATAATTGTTCCTCTCTATGTCATGCATGCGCCCCCACTCTATACTTGTGGTTCAAATTTTTTTCGTTTAGTTTACCTTTGGTGTATACATGAAATAATTGTTCCTCTGTGTTTGAGGGAGTTATATTAGCAAGAAAAGCACTTGATGGATTTTAAGACTGATCACAATGTATAATTCAAGTTTCCCAGCATTATGCTAAAATTATGTTCCCATGCATAGGATGCAGTGCACTGAATGTATGGTCTGACTGGTGAAGTAGCTTGTTTGCACCCTTTTTCTTCAGCTTTAAGTTCTTGTTGAAAATGAAATTTTAATGAAATAAAAAATATATATTAAAAAAAATTGCTGATGTGGTCTCTAATTGAAAAATTTACAAGTTACCATGTGAGTGAAAAGCAAAAATCAAGTACCAATATATAACACAGAGCAGTCTGTTGTGTTGATTCACAACCCATGTTACTTCAGCCGTGTAGGACACTATACATGTGGATGTGGTTACTAAGGTTAGTTGGTGATCATTAGTTCAGCCATGGATGTAATTTAAGGTTAGCCTGTGATATGCTGATTTCAAAAGCTACGTCTAAAGCTTATCTCATTATTAAAGATTCTAATCAAATTTAATAGAGGGCCAATGATGGATGATTGAAGTTTACATCTGCCCATTTATCCACAATCTTGCTATTAGGCATTTCCATTTCTGGAGAATATTGCTTTGAGTCTGTTAGCCTTTATACATCCTTCTTAGTAGTTTTACAAAGTAAAGGTCATATTTTCTTTTTGTATCTGCAAAGAATTCTCTGGGTTTTCATTTTTATATTATAATTTTCAGATTTGGTGATAATGGCCACTTACAATTGGTTTTAGTTTACATTTCAAACTAGTAACCTGATAGTAGCAAAATGCTTTGCAAGCAAAATGGTGAAAGACATGAAAACATATAAGCCCCTTTTGACTATAAATAGGTATTTGATGAATTCATGTGATGCACCATCTCTCCCTATAATACATAATCAAGCCCACTCAAATAAACTATAGCCTCAATTTACGGCAATACTACGTAGTTGTTGCAAGGATAATAGAAGGCTGTCTATTTTGTGGCAGTCTTTAAGCATGGCTTGAAACATGTACAGGTTGCATTTAGTCTTCAAATTTCTGTTTTTGGGCACATATATGTGAGATTTTCAATCCAGTTTGGCCTGCTGTGATCATTCTTCTCCTTGCATTATGCCCCCGCATGTTATGTTTTGATTTCTTATCCACATATTGAATTCTGTATATGGCCAATTTCTTTCTGTGACCACTCTTTTCCTCTACCTTTATGATCTATAATGAACTTCATCATATCTGGTGTCCTTGTTTACAGATATTGGAGGGTCTTCTTAAATTACCAGAAAACAGAGAATGTGCTGACTGCAAAAGCAAGTAGGTATCCAGGAGAGTTAACAAGATATTACCTTCCTAAGTTGTTGTTTTATGAGTTCGAAACAACACATGTTGTATGAGAAAAGTAGAGGAGTTGACAATGTTGATACTTTTTACTATCCACTTGAATTCCAACCTATCAAAGAGAAGGGGGGAAAAAAAAAAGAACATGGAACTCATGTAGAATTAGCTATTTGTAATTTATTACCTGTATGGTTTGTGCAGTTTTAGTTTGTAACCATATCTTGCTTGCTAGTACAGAGCTCCACGATGGGCTAGTGTGAATCTTGGAATTTTCATATGCATGCAATGTTCAGGGATCCACAGATCTCTTGGAGTACATATATCAAAGGTAGTACAACTTTTTTCTTTAATTATCAATACCCCATTCTATTTCTCATTTTAAAATTAAGCTTTAATCATTTGCAGTGATAGGTACATCTCTGTGACCTGCTTATAATTATTCTGAATTATTTTGATGCAGGTGAGATCTGCAACTCTAGACACATGGCTTCCCGAGCAGATCGCATTTATCCAATGTAAGCACCACCTATTTTTTGGCTGAGGAGTCTTTTTTAATTGAAGTCAAGTCACTTCTAAGTCAAGATACAAGGTGCTGAAAGTCATTTTGTTTTTGTTTTTTTTTTCATTGCTAACAGCTATGGGGAATGAGAAATCAAATAGCTATTGGGAAGCAGAATTGGCCCCTAATTATGACAGAGTTGCAATTGAAAATTTCATCCGTACAAAGTATGACTTGACAAGCTGTTGAGTATTATTGCTTTGATTGGTACAGAACAGTCCTATTGTTACGCTCTTGTTTGTTCTGGGCTTATGATTTAGGGCGCTGATATATGCTAGGTATCAAGAAAAAAGATGGGTTCGAAGGGATGCAAAAGCAATATCTTCGTCGAGGGTGAGTGAAGAGAAGGGTTCAATTAATAAACCAGGACCTGGAAGTAACGGTTGGCATGCTTTTACAGAAAATATTGAACATTCTTCTGAGAGGAAAGCTGTTAGTCCACCCATAACAAGTAATAGGGTAACTACTTCAAAAAGTAGCATTCCTGTGGCTGTTGAAGTATCCCAACAGGTAGGTCATTGTTCATTTTCTTTTCTCCATTTGAATAGAAGAAAATCATATTACATCAAGGGGAAAGTTATTGCATTTAGTTTTACTTTGTTATATTTTTTTGGTTCTAGACTGTAATATTATGATTTCTTTATCCTAAAGTGTAGAATTGTATTAATGTTATCTTATACGAGTGGCATTAAATTTTGTCATGGTAGAGTATATTGTTTCAGCTAGCCGGGAAGCATGGACAGTTGGGAGCTATTCAGGAAATACACACACACACACACACAAAAGTGTGAAAATTTCAGAACGCATTCACACTCTTGGAAACATTAAAGTAAAAGATTAATATGCAAGGACAAGGTTTATGGTGAATGGATTGCTTAAAGGCCTATCACATTAGAACAAATTAGTGGGGATTCTTTGGCTTATTTCTGAACTGGAACTTGCTTTGGTGAAAAATGATGCTATAATGTTGAAGGATAGAATTGTATCCTTATCTCCCCTCCAAGGACCATACTTTTATGGGACCTACTCCAGCTAATGGTTTTCCCTTTCTTGGCAAAACTAACTCAAAACATTGAAGGATGCACACATTCAAAAAATTATTCCGAAGATTTGAAATTTTTATATGGTTCCTCTCCGTTAGGTATATGACCTGTAATATGGGGTCAACATCTTAACATCTCAATGAGCTATTTAATTTGAAGATAAAAATCTAATGGAAAATGGAATTTTGTATCACAATTAGTTTCTAATTCTTTTAGATTGATATATTACACACGCACCCAGTGGGTTTTGAATCTACAACTTTTCTCTCCACCCAGTCTTATGGGAGAAGGAAGTGTCATTTAAGCTAGAACTCATTCACTGTAATTAATATATATTTGAAACACCAGTAAAGTTTTGATGCTAATGTACAGGTCATTTCTGATCCAAAACCACAAGAAAGATTGCAGAAATCAGAACCAGTAGTCACAAAGGCTGAATTGGCAAAACAGGCAGTTACTGCTACCCCTACTGTCCCACCACCCAAAGTGGATTATGCAACTGAACTTTTCAATTTACTCTCCATGGGCGATTCTGGACAAAAAGGCTCTGAGACATCTGCTGTTGATGATAATGCATGGGTCAGTTTCCATTGTAAGTTTCTTGAAATTATGTTATTGTTGGAGTAATTTTTGCCACTAATATTGTTTTTTCCAGCTTGCAGTTTCCACTTTAATAATTTCTTCCTTATAATTGTTAGATTGTGGTAATTTTCTTCCATAGTAATCCTTGACCTTGAACCCTCTCAACTTGCAGCTCCCAAAGCAAAGTTGACAGCAGAGAAAAATGATCCATCACAGTCAGTTGAAAGCAAGATACAATCCAAGAACGGAATTGAAGATCTTTTTAAAGATTCACCGTTGGTTACAAATTCCTTATCAGCGGAACCCCGGAAAGATGTGAAGAATGATGTTATGAACCTCTTCGAGAAGGTATTTGTTTACAAATTCTTCAGAAGCCACCGTAGATATTATGGGGCAATTAGGGCATAACATGCTGCTTCTGAAGACTGATGACTGTAAAAAATTCAGTCTTAGCATGAAACTGACTTGGCAGAAGATCAAAACACTCCTTTGAAGTTTTATTTTGGAGCATATATGTTCTCTTTTTGTATAATTGTTTAATTGTTTATAGTGAAATAAGTGGGTTAAGGGTTAAATATCGAGTTTACATTCTGTTCTGGGTCACTTGAATGTGAACTTTTGGCATCTAAAATTAATATGGTAATATTTGGCGTAAACCAAGGATAATTTGACTGAATTATTATTATTATTTTTTTTTATGATGTTCTGATTATTATTTGTTTATACTTTTTTGTTGTTTCTATACTTAAAGATGGTCATGTCCCTCTAACCTTTTCAGATCTGGATTTCATGCAGTCCACTATGGCATCACCATTCTCTATCCATCAACAACAACTGACAATGCTAGGCCAACAACAATCATTCCTTATGGCTGCTTCAGCGAATGGCTCCCAAACACTTCCTGCCATTGTACATCAACCTCACTCCAATGCTGTTCTCATACCCAATCAGAATTGGGGAAGTATGGGCCATCAAGTTCCCAGAATGATGATGCCTGTAGCTGAGCCACAAAAATATACGCAGGTTTAGATGCTTGGTTCATATAAATAAAGCTTACATCCCATTACGTTTAGATTATAACTACAACTTTTAACTTGTGGCTTTCTTGTACCAGATAGGGAACCTCCAACACATGTATCAGACAGGGAATTCAGTTCCCTTTTCAAGGAGGTATGGCTAATTTGTTCAGCACGATCATTTAGAAAATGACTGGGTTTCATAAACACACACAGACATAAACAGCCATGAGTTGTTTTACGTGAGAAAAATAAATGCAGAAATTAATGTCTTGGGTTACCTATGAGTTGCTTGTTTATCTAGTTCATCCAAACTCAAAATAAAAACTACCATTATTGTTACAGGAGTCTAAGAATCCCAGGGTGTACCTAACATAGTCTTTGTCATTTATGTTGCAGCATGTATATGGTAGGGCCAGTAGCTCCAACCTATGGTTTGACAAGCATGAGAGTGAATGGGACTCCTGCAGCATCACCAGTACCTTCAGTCACTCCAACACAATCAGGAAAAGAATATGATTTGTCATCATTAATGCAAGGGATGTATACAAAACCGTGAGAAATTTGTCAAGTTGTGATTTCATAGATGTGATTAACAGAAATAGTTATATTATAGGAAAGCATTTGAGGTGTATATTCCTTTATATTTAAAGCAGTTAGCTCTTTGTTGGTGATTCATTGTATCATGAATTATGCTGGTGCAATAAAAATGAGTTCATCATATTGCTTAATACTGTTTATTTTTCCTTTTGATCTCTGCTTTAAACTTGCTATAGTGATTCTATTTTTTCTTGCACGTACAAGGAGCTCTCAATCAGCTTTCTCATAAGTCATAACCAAAGTTATTTGTGTCACATTACAGGTCACTTTAATCATATGAAGCTCCTTAGTGCCTACTGACATTAATATATGGAAGCAAGTTATGATTTCCCAAAAATATTATTTTATCATTCTGGGAACAAAGCTGCTCACCCAAAATTAAGATAATGAAATATGAATTTGAGTGGTGCTTAGTATACTATAAATTTTATTACAGTTTTACAAACCAATGTGTCCATTTTTAAACACATTACAAAAATGAAAGAAATTTATCTATTATGTAACTTATGTTGTCGCTGTGACACTAATCATATTCACTGACATGTACATTTGTGAACTTTTTATAATAAAATTTGTATTAGTTTTAGCCTTTATCTATAAATTTTGGTAATTGGATGTGAAGAATTATCAGTGGAAACATAGAAAATGATCAGTGTATCATCGCACCGTACTGTAGTTTCATGCAATCGTTATCTAACCCCATACAAATTGCACTTCCTAATATGTAGATCCTCATAGATGGTATGGTGATAATGTTAAATGCAATTCAAACAAACTCAGAACTTGTATGAACAATGCATGAAATTGATGAGTACCATTGCTTCACCTGGCACAAATTTTACATGGGTATTTTCTTAATCCACGAAATTGATGAGTGGCATTGCCTCCCCTCAAAATAATTTTTAAGTACATAAGGTAGCAGAGATGCTTGTGTTCACAATGTGAAAATTCTGGTTGGGCCCTAGGTTGAGGCATCTCAATATCTTTGTTTAGACCCCAGTCAAAGCCCATCAAAATTATCCAATCTCTATTGAACTTTGCTGGCAATTTTAGACACTGGGAGAATCACTTGCATAAGACCAAATCATAAAGATAATGGGAAAATCATTGTAAATATTAGACAATCCTTGTTAGATATGCTGTGAATATTCGGATGAAACAAATAATAAGATCAACGGGTGAAAACTCGACATGTGGCAGTCATCTGAGTATTGGACGGTGCTATCTGCTAAGCAACAAAATTGGACTTGGAAAAGTAGCAAAACCGTTACCTTGACCTTATCTATTCTTGTTCTTTTCCTCTTAGAAATAGCATCACTATTTATTTACTCGTTGTTGTTGACCATTATTATGTGTCACACAACTACTAAATCCCAGTCTTCCCATTAGAAAAGTATTAGGGTGGCTCAAAAGAGTCAAAACGCTGCTTCAGTTAAAGCAAATTAGCACTGAATAGTGAATACAACAAACACAAAACTAAAATTTATTGACTTTTTGCTATCACCACCGTCCACAAAATTGAAAGATAAAATGTGTTACAAACTTTGCAATTTGTTAATTAATGATGAAAACGCTTAAGAGTTAAGATAGTGCATGCACATGGGCTATCCAAATCCAATGGTGGACAACTTAATTGCGTAGTTTGGGTTATTTTTGGTGATGGGGATGAAATATGTAATACGTTTTTGGAGTTGAATTGTGGTTGAGGTGAAGATTCTCATGTAAACACTTTTTAAATGAATAGATTAGTGGGAAAATTAGGTAGAGCAATGTTAGTGATACAATTTTTTCACTTCTTGTTGAGAATGTACACCGATCATAATGTGTTATCTCAACAATTGTGAAAAATATTGTCGAGAGCCTTGTAACCTAACTAATTGATATCTCCTAATATTTCTAACAGAAACATTCATGATTTAAATATATCTTTCCGTTGTAACTATTGAATTATCAAATTAAACTTTTTATCCTTAGGTTTTTTACAATAATCTATATTTCATAAATAGTAACAATATAATTATCATGGCTTGATACCTTATGAACATGCTAAGATTGTTAATTTCAGAAAATAAAATTTTGCTCAATTTCTTTGATCAAACTTCCTTCTATTCATGAGCTTTGTTTATTTTTTTTTTTTTTTTTTAAGTTTTATTTTAGGGAAAAATTAATGTCCAATGTTTGAGTGTATTGGTTAAGACAAGATGCAAACACATAACCAATTTTAGAGACGTGTCTATATTGTGTGGCATCTAATGCATCAGAACACTGAACACAAGCCAAATCTTTTATTTTATGAGTTTGATTTGTTTATTGTTAGAAATAGTGATGGTTCAAATTTACTCCCTTTCAATTAATTAGATTCCTTACATCAGACTAATGTTGATTTTTTTGTTGTTACCTTCTGAATAGAGTCCGGCCAAAAATAAAGTGGAATTAATTTTTGTAAAACTTTGAAATGTGGTACAACATAATTGAGAATCTTTTCTTAAGGTTGCTTGTACACTTTCAATACTTTGTTATTCGAATAATATTCTAAGAGAACTTTCTATACGTCCCATCGATATCACAATATGAAATCATCAAAACTGCCATTTGGATTACTAAACATGCATGACTAGAATAAAGTTCATATTACTATATATCATGTTACATTCTTTAGTCAATTGTCGTGCTCTTTCGTCGCAATTACATAGGCAACTACCATATGTTGTCGTGTTTCCTAGGATTTAGACTCATTAGTTAATACTAGTCTTTTTTGAGAAACAGTTAATACTAGTCTTAACTCTAACGTTTACACAAAAGTATTAATTCTTTTTGCTTTCTTTAATGGACCGACCATTTGTCTCTCTTTATACTCACAAAAATAGATCCCAAACCTTTTCTTTCATAGATACCAATATTTGAAATTATACGCAAACCTATCTTGTATTGCATGGTACAAGAAGAATTTATTTATTTTTGGATGAATATTTGAGAAATAAATTTGTCTAATTAACCAGGGAAAAACTTGGGAATTTATTTTCTTTAAAAAAAAAATGAAAGAAAGAAATGGATATTAAAAATGGGGTTGATTAAGATGTTTCCTATATCATACACCACACGATAGTAAAGAGGCCATGTGCCTATGTTAACTATGCTTTTATTGCTGTAAAGGTCAATATTCTGCTCAGTTGACTTCTGGTGAGTTAACCAATAGAAACAACACACAAAATGGCTGTGATGCTTTATGCGATCAAGGATAGAAATGACCTAGCCATGACTTAAAATTATAGGTCTTAACATAATTTTTTTAGATATTTATTACATTGTATTAATTAAAAATATATCTCATTCATTGGATATAGATATCATGCACTCATCTCAGAATATATGATCCTATATAATTTGATTTCCTACTTTCTTAACAACAAGATGTATATATCAAATTTATGAGAAAATTATTTAATTAGACTGATCTCAATTTATATACATGTAATGAAAATATCTTATGTATCATTTTTATATTGTGGATATCTCACAATATGTGAATTCTACACACATATATGGCTTAAACTATGAAACACCTACGGATATAGAAAATAATTCTCCAATATGCACGACGGCAACCAAGAAAAAGTGCACCAGCAAAACAAAAGCAGTTCAAAAGAATTAATAAAAAAATTAAAAAAAATTGACTAAATTAACAATATCCATGATTATAGGCATTCTTAATCAAGAAGTAAATGAAGTAACTTCTCTTTTCTCGGTCGACAAATGAGGAGAGGGAATGCCTTTGATCTTTAACTCCCAAGTAATGGTTAGGAAAAATCGAGGTTTAAATTTGAATCCATCATTTTAACTTTCTTTTAGCCCAAGTTGATTATAAAAGTCAAAGTTGGTAGCAAAAGAAATTATAAACTAATAACAAGAAGAGATTAATATTAATTATCCATACAGATAATGTTCCAAAAGAAATGGACGGTGCTCTAGAAAGAGCTTTGGATTATTTATTTGTTTCTTTTTTTCCGTGAGGGCCATTAGAAAATGGCTTTGTATGATGTTACTGTTTGACTTAGAAAAGGACTTAACCGTTATCTTTTGATTTCTAGTCGCTCTGTATTGTCTTTTTCATCACAATACTTACTCTCTCTTGACTAAATTTATGTCATCGTACGTTGTAGACTTGGTGTTCTCACTCTATTTTGCAGAAATATTGGTGTGCTTCATACCAACGCTACTCGTTTTTTTCCCATTCAGCTCGCTCAAATGGTCCGACTATTTGATAGCCTTTATGTTCACACATCGGAAAATTTTAAGTGAAGACATAATTTTCAATAAGCAAAGAAAAGGTTTATTAAGTTTAACGCTACAGATAATTTTTACAATTTTTTTCATGGCTACTAAAGGGATAATTAGTATTGATGTTCAAACGAAGCTACGAACTCATTACTAACACAAATGGCGGAGTTATGGAGGATCAAGTGGTGGCAATTGCTCCCCTAGTCCCACCAAAATTTTTCCTTATAATACTTTTTTTTCTATATTTTGCACGCAACGAAGAAAGTATTTCACATCTAAGGAAAGTTTTTTAATGTTTAAAAGTTGAATAATGATGCTAAAAGCTTTGTAGGTTTTAGCTCAACTGACACTTTCTGAAATTTTTAATAAAAATGTGTAGGATTTAAATGTTTTTTCCCCCTTTTAACTATTGAATTATATATAAAACAAAAGGTTAATAAGAATAAGAATAAAAAAAAATTAATTGAAGAGAAGCAAATACTGTTTCCTTTCAAAAGTGTTAAGAGTTTAAAGTCATTATGTAATAATTTTGTTATTTTTATGGGTTTTCTAATACTAAAATACCCCTTAGCATTCACACACACACACACACACACATATATATATATGAATGAAATTTTATTGAACAAAATTGGTCTTAAATATATACACCCATACACGTACAAACACATTCCATTGTACAGTGTGTATGTATGTCCATATTAGTTTACGGGTGTAAGAAAATATGTGATATTAGTTACAAATTTTGCCTTCTAAGCCAAATCTTAGCTTCGCCATTAATTGACGTCATTTTATGGTTTACTAATTGAAAACTTACCACCTTTAAAAAAAAGTTAATTCAAACCATTTGACTAAGTGGCAAAAGCCTGGTTTCTCCACACACCAAAAAAAAAAAAAAAAAGAAGAAGAAAAAAGTGGCAAAAGCCTTTCTTTCAATTTCGTTGTTTCTTTCCAATGGTTAGGGTAAACAAATAGTTTGAATCAGTTAATAAGAAAGATCATCGACTCCTTACTAATTAAGCTGTAACTTTAATGTTTTCTGGATAATGATCCGGGTTCTCTGGAAATATCCAAAACTATCTTCACCATCAAGATTTTGCTCTATCTGCGATTTTTTACATGGCACTTTTTCTACACATATCTAAATGCCCATCCTTATTGTGGGCTGCCTTAGCATTATCCAATATATTTTTCCACCCAGCTGTAAACAATTTAATGCTTGGCTTGAACTTTCCATTTTCTTGTTGGGATGTATAATGTGTACGTATTTGGACTAGACTAGGTGAATTAAGTTCAGTGTTCACACCAACTGAAATGAATACGGTAATGAATGACTATTCAAACTGCTTGAGCTTTCATGAAGTTGCATGTAGATCCAAACTGCCATAATGCCATTGATAGCAAAAGGCTCATAATTAAAAAATGATGACCAATATAACTGACCACACCTATATCAGTGACCACACATTAAATAGTATCTCTTACAGCTTACATATTCACATTAACGAGTGCTTTTAGAACAATTGTTAATAAACTATTTTAAAAAAGTTTTGACATCATTTTTATAAATATAAAAAGCCTTCAAAAATTTAAAATAAATAAATAAATAAATAAACCTTATTTTCCTATAAAAGTTTCTAAAAATACATCATAAATCAATGTCTTTAAAGTGTCCGTTAACGTTTCTTTATTCATAAACCATAACCCATCATATTAACTATATTAGAATAATTAATTGTCTTGCACTTTCATCATATGATATACAATTACCAAGCACTTGAAATGAAAATATTTTAGCTTGGACGTGGATGATTCATCAAAATATAAAAGCTTGGATGTGGGTGTGTCAAAATCAGCTTGTTACAAATGTCCAATGCAAACGCAATGCATAGAATGATAGGACATGATTTAAGGACGCTGAATCTTTTTTTATGGATTTGAGGAGTACATTCTTGTTATTTGCTTTTGTTTTTTGATAATATAATATGGATTTAAGTGACCGATTGAGATGGTTCACCTATCTTGCTATCCAAGTATCATGTGTGCATTCCCTAATTTTTTTTAAAAAGGATATCCTAGTCTGATGACTTTGGGAGTCTTGACCAATAAAAATTGCCCATACTTATATTCTTCAACTACCAGATATTGTTTATTAACAAAAAAAAAAAGAAGACCAAATATTGTTAAATAATGAATTGCATTATTTTAGTTGTGCGAGTTCATATTATTTTGTGGCTGATGAATCCCATTTATTGATGGAATCAATAGGATGGTGATGTACTTATGAGGTGGGCTGAGTGATTGTAATCAGTTCCAAAATTATATAAACTAAAATAACAAGTTTAGAAACTTTTGTTTTGCTTCAATTTTTATCATAAGCTGCTGAAATGTTCGATTATGAATAGTAAAAGAATAAAATAATAAATTCATATAAAAATGATTATCTATTATCTACATAGACAACTTCGACGAATTGTGGCACAATAAGTTACTTCCCTATTGAAATTAAAAACAATCTATCCTCAATTACTATGTTAGTGCTAAGTGTGTCATGTTGTATAGATAATGTGTGTGTAACATCACCGAATAATAAAAAATAAATTAGTACATGAAATGTCTAATATGTTCTCAACTAATCCTTGAATCTTTGACTAAACAAGAAAGAGAAATTAATATATTGAATGTCAATTTAATATGAACTAACTATAAACTAATTTCTGAGTCCAAATTTTTCCCTTTGCGTGCAATGGGATCTTAAGGGGCCCTTGTCAATTGGAGCAAGTAATGTGGTTCCGATTGGGTTACTTTAATTAGTCACCTAATACTGATATATATCTTTATATTCTTTTTTTCTTTTCTTTTTTGAGAAACATATCTTTATATTCAGTTGGACTCGGCTCAAAAATACCATATTACAAATTTTAGTGGATTTTTAACTAAATTATTATTATTATTTCTTAAATGAATTATTTATAAGTAATTTAAGCCAAAAAAAAAAAAAAAACAATTATCCCCGTTTTTTTAATAAGTGTTAGTTGATAAGTAATTACAGGCATAAATTCAATGTATTTATGCATGTTATTCTTGATAGTTGTGTGCAATTTGACTTTATTTAAAAAAAAAAAAATTATAAAACAATATTTAATGAAATACTAAATGGTCAATTAATAAATGCCCTTAAAGAATAAGTTTTTTTTTTTTTCATACTAAATACACCCTTAATTTGTATCACTTGTTAACAAAATAAGCCTAAAATTTTTACTTATATCACATTTGAATTTTGTCAATTTTCAAAGCTTGACTTTTGTGAGCTTAAATATAATTTGCATTATCAAAAAGCTCTACTTTTTTTTTTTTTATAATCCCTAACATAAGTGATCCTAAAACTCTTCGAGCACCTTACTAATCATCCGGGTTGTAATCCCCCGTCCCACGACCAAAACACCTTTACTCAAAACTCAATTAGAATGGAGGTAAATTAGGAGGGGGGGCCAGAAAAGTCGATTCCATTTGAGCAAATCTTTACGCTGAAGGCAGATGGGGCATCGCCAACCTGTAAACACAACCTTTATTTACCCTTTTCTTTTTTTCTTTCTGAAAGCAGACAGCCTTTTTTGCATGACCAGACCAGTTGTACTACTACTACTCGAGCAAGGTCTACATGGTCGATCAGTGTGGGTGCTAATTCACCCAAGCTTAATGTTTGTGCGCACACATGCATGCTAGGGCTGAACCCCACAGCAGCAGCCACTGGACCAGCGCTTCAGGATCTTGGTACATCCTCCGTGAGTAACGGTCAATTTTTTGACCGTTGAGCACTTGAGTTGAGAGAGTGACTCGTTTGAAACTTTCAAACATTGAAAATGTTGCAACCCACTGTGCAATGTTGGATTCTTGCTTGTAAAAGTGATTTCTCTTTACGTTCTCTAGAAAGATTACATCAGTACAAAAAAAACCGACCTGAGAAAGCTTCTCAAGCTTCTTTATGTCTAATCACCCAAATTGGCCCACTAGAATAAAGATTGGAATGTACTAAAAAAATATCAATCAGTTTTTATCCTATAGTGGGTAATGATTCAAATGTTGATGGATTATGAAGTGTACTTTGGTATAATTTTTTCCATCGATGCATTCTGCTCAAAAAATAATTGCACTTTAAGCAAGTAAAATTAAAATAAAAATGTATGTATTTCGTTATGTTAACTAGTGTTCTTAAGGCTACCGATAAAAAAAATATAACAAATTCCATTTATATTGGGAAACAATAAATGTTAATATATAAAAGTTAATAGAAATTTGGACTATTTTTTATTGAACGTGGATCGACTACGTCAGGAATTCTAGCTACCTTAAGAAGAGTTGTCCTTAGGGAACTTGATAATAAAACCCCCTCTTCTCAAAGATAAAGTAACATTGAGTAACTATCTTTAAAAGGTGATTTGGCCATTATAGGTTTTACTCACGCTAGTGTCAATAAGTAAAAACAACCAATGATGATCTAACGGAAAAAGATGAGCCTTGCTTGTGAGACATTTTAATCATAAAAAATGTTATGTGCATAATCTTACTAATCATGGGACTCTCAAACTGTGTTAAATATTTAAAAAAAAATTATAGTGTATTAGCATCCCCTCCTATAGTGATTTGTGAATTCACAATCTCATTAAAATAGATGTAGAATAAATTAAATAGATTAAGAAGATTAGTTTATAAGAAAACAATCTAAATAGCTCTTTAAAGTAAATAGGTTAAACAAATGAGATTATTTGACTTTTTATAATTTGGGAGACAAAAATTTTTAGAATTAATTTTTTTCCCCAATAAATTATGATTAAAGTAGTATTATTTTCACAAGAACTCATCACCAGCAATTAACATTGCATATCATATTATGCCCATTCGATCACATGCCCTATTTATTTCACTTGCCTTAAATAGGTAAGAGTGAAAGTTAATTAACATTAACAAAAGCCTTAGGATTAGGGTAATATAATAATAGTACTAGTAAAGTAGTAATGAATAATCCCCACACCCTAGTTCGATTTACTAAATGTAACCAATAGTTAATCACATTATCTTTAAACAAATTGCCACTTTCCCCATCCAAAATAAATAAATAAAATGGACACCTTTAAAGTAAGTGGGGCCAACATGGATATTCTAAAGAGGCAGCATATAAGCTCCGACACCAGTAGGCCACACCCCCACAACACAAGGCCACACCACCCCCCCTACCCCACATCACACATGCCAACTCATCTCTCAATCTCAACCCTCCATTCCTCTCTTCCTTACATCAAACGGGCTCACATTCCATCACAAAACCGCGTCCCTTAAACTTTGAGTCAATCACAAGTCTCTCCCACTCTATCTCTATAAATATTCATTCAACTCAGCTCCTTAGCCACCACAAACCACCGCTCAAAAAAAAAATCACACACTTTTTAAGCTTCAACTCACTGTAGCTCAAAGACATTCTCAGTCTTTAAATGGGTTCGATGATGTTGTCGATGAAGGCTATTTTGATTTCGACAGGGGTTGTGTTTATGGGACTGGGTTTGAAAGCTTCGGTTCCCATGGTGATGGAGTTCTCAGCTTCTCACGTGCCTGTCACGTGGGCTTCGCTTCTCTCTTGGCTCAAGCCACCGTATGTATATGTGATCATCAACGGTATTATCATCACCATCGCAGCCTCTTCGCGCTGCCACCACCGCCACCACAGCAGCAGCTCAGCCGCAGCCTCCTCCGCCGACCGTTACCATCCCTATCCGACGCGTTCTTCGGCGGATATTCCGCCGGAGGAGTTTGGTGTTCTGGAGGACTCGACTGTGGTTCCGGAAGTGAAGAATATTGCTGCGGTGGTGATGAATAACGGAGAGGAAGAAGAGGACGAGTTCGTGGATCCGAGTGCCACGTGGACACCGGAGAAGGAGGTGATGGTCTCGTCGGAGTATCTTTCTCCTGCGGAGAAACCTCTGGTTTCTGAGAGGTTCGGTCACCGGAAACCGGCGAAGGCCAGTCCCGAAGGTACCATATTTACTACTATTCTTTTGTTCTTAATTCTTGTCTCTTAATCATTTGTGTTTACTTGGAATTTTACGAGGTCTCGTTTCGTTTTGTTTACTTACCTATCGGACAAAACAGCTTTCAAATATGGCGTCTTTCACTTCCAGGCTCAGCTACTTTTCCAATTTCCACAGTGAAAGAGAAAAACTCTAGAAATATACTACTACCTTTTTTTTGTCGGAGTGAAAAGGTTGTAGGAAATAACGTGTCATAAATCCGAAAATCTCAAATTTTGTTGGGTTTAGTGCTTTAGTGTATTGGATGAACGATGACACGCGTGATTAAACCTTCCTTATGGTTCAATACGTTAGAGTACAAGAACCAAGTCAAATCCTATCTCGACTGAAATAGTTCAGCCTAAAATACTCTTAACAAAATTTCTTTATTAGGTTATAATACTAGACTCAAGTCAAATTCTTCCTCGAATGAAATAGTTTAGCCAAAAAGACTTCAACAAAATTTCTCATTAGAAAAGACTGGCGATAGTCGTAGAACGAAACACATAACTGAAATCGTGTTTTTTTTTTTTTTTCTAATTATAATTTTATGAAATTGTGTTTTCAAATTCTAATTATAGGAGTGTCACTTTAGTCATGTAATGAAAATGGTTAATTGAGATTAGTTATTTTCATTTTCACTTTTCAGGTGCAAGAGCATTGAGAGTAGCAAAGCCAAAACGGCACGAGACATTGGAGAACACGTGGAAGGCGATAACGGAAGGGAGAGCAATGCCACTGAGTAGGCACATGAAGAAGTCTGGCACGTGGGAGAATCACGGCCGCGATATCCACGTGGACTCGCTGGGTGGTCTTGTGAAGAAATCAGAGACGTTCAAGGATCGTACCAACCAGGCAGCACCGGATGCGTTGGCTCTGTCCGTTGGGCCTGGGCCTGGGCCTGGGCCTGGGAAGCCTCATCTTCTAAGGAAAGAGCCGTCACTGAGTCAGGACGAGTTGAACCGACGAGTGGAGGCTTTTATCAAGAAGTTCAATGAGGAAATGAGGTTGCAAAGGCAAGAGTCATTGAATCAGTACATGGAAATGATTAACCGTGGGGCCCCTTAACTAACCCATTAGTAAATAGTTTTTTTTTTTTTTTTGGGGGGGGTGGGAATTTGAAGGAGAAATAGAAAGTTAAAAAGGCTGTCTCCATAGGTTAAAGATTGGAGGTTTGTTTTGTTTTTTCTTTTTCTTTTTTGGGGGGTGTGGGGGCGGGGCAGGTTAAAGGTTGGGCTTCTTAAAAGCTTAAAATGATTATGGTTTTTTCTTTTTCTTTTTTGGGAAAGGAAAGGGGGCGATTATATTTTAATTTGACAGGAAAAGTTTTATGTCTGTAAAGGAAGGATGAAACTTAAAACATATTCTTTTATTAAAATATGAATGAATGATTGATATGGTTGTTTGTTTATTAATTTTTTTTTTTTTTAGGGAGTTGTTTATTAATTGTTATTTGTGAAATCATGTGCTTGCAAATTATGTAACGGGTGTTTCTACATTCCATCCATTTTATATGCACCCAATCAAATAGATAAGAGTATAGAGGGAGGACTCATGTATTTGCAATTTGATAAGAGAGGTCAGTGCAATTTTCCTTGTATAAATAGATTCTTACAATTTTCTTAACCAAATATTAAAGAGTATTAAACATATTAACAAAAATATATATAAATAAATAAAACCAACATCAAAGGTTTACAAGAGATTTTAATCATGGGATCTGAGATTTAATTCCCGCCTACACCAAAAACCGATTGGTGTCTTGGTCTGATGATAATAATTTGAATCTATTATAATTTGGGATTACTACATTTTTCAATTACAAATTTACCTAGGGGTGTGTGATGAGTGTTATGCGTATATTCGATCATATTATGCATTTCAAAACTACTAATGTAGCCATGGTAGTGTGTGCTTATATAATTTGCATCTATTATAATTTCGGATTATTACATTTTCCAATCACAAAAAAAATCTATGGGTGTGATGAAAAATTATTTCACCTGCAAATGCATAATACTCATCACAACTCTAGTTTTTTTTTTTAATTGGAAAATGTAATAATCTAAAATTATAATAGATGCAAATTATATAAGCACACACTACCATGGCTATATTAGTAGTTTTGAAATGCATAATATGATCAAATATATGCATAACACTCATCACACTCCTAGGTAAATTTGTAATTAGAAAATGTAATAATCCCAAATTATAATAGATGTCAATTATTAACATTTACCCAAAAAAAAATAGAAGAGCCTCTGCGCACACGCGTGAGCGCATGCTCAGAGGCTAGTATTCCATATTTATCATCCATTTTTTGCAATTCTGTTAATGTAGTAATCAACATTTTAATGATTGGAAGATGATGCTAAAAGTGTTGTAGGGGGAGAAAAAAAAAGATTCTCTGATCAAATCTTATAAATTTACATATAGTGAAAATGTATAATGAAATTGTAACTATAAAACTATTTAAAAATTACATGTGAAAATATTACAAAAGCTATTATGAAGAAGTTGATGAATCAATGTAGAAACTTGAAATATTTTTTATGAGCTTTACTAATTGTTTACTTGCTGAAAGCGCTTTAGAAAATAAAGGGAATTTTTTTTTTTTTTGGGGGGGTTGGGCGGCCTACTAAAATGAGCTCAAAGTCCTAAAAATTTGGGTTTTTATTTTATTTTATTTTATTTTTATCATAATTCGGGGTTTTTGCATTCTTCAATCACATAAAGATTTAGAGGTGTGTTGAGATTTATGCGTTTGTGGGTGAAATAATTTTTTTGTATATAATTCTCATCACACCCCTAGGTATTTTTGTGATTGAAGAATGTAGCAACTCCGAATTATGATAATTGAAAATTATTAACCTTTACCAAAAAAAAAAAAAAGAGGTGAGAATGTGGATGAAAAATTTGCCATGGTTTAAAATTGTGAGACACAATACTTAAAATTGTTGTGCGAATATCCATTACAAAAAATTGTTGTGCGAAATACACTCCCCATTTTGATTATGAAAGAGGGAAAAATATTCTACGCAATATGTGTCTTCCCATTGTAATTATGATTTTTTTTTTAAGTTTGTTTTTTTCACATTATTTTTCCTAAACAGGAAAAATTTATGAAATTTCACAACATAGTCCTCACACGAAAACTAAACAAAAACAAAACAGAACTTTTTTTTTGTTTTTTTGTTTTTTTTTTTTTTTTGAGAAGATAACAAAGATGAAGCCACCATAAAGCATTTTCATATGGATATGACTTTAAGCATTTGATACATTATATGAACTTACATTAAGAGGATGGGGCACATTAAAGAGAGAAAGAAAGGGTAATAGATTTCATCAAAAGCAGGAAGCTTGTAACCACATATTTCATATTTACGCAATTTTCCAAACTTCCCTTGCCCTTCTTTTATCCCCTAATCCCCTTCCTAATCTCATATTCCTCCTAAATGGTGATAGAAACAAATACCAATGCCTTGGTGCAAATCAAATTGACTTATGAATTCCAGGCAAATAGTTTTTCCTACTATCATCATCTAGGGCAGACCTCCTAGCTCCTAAGAAAGATAAAAAGAAAGAAAAAAAAATAGAGAGAATTCATAGAAATCAAGGCATTGCCTAAAAATATCAATTAGATTTCATGGAAAAGTAAAAAGTAAAATTATAAGTTCAAAGAGTGCTAAAAAAAAATAGATTCGTGAAAAGTAAGTCTTCAACCATGAAATTTCTCAAGCATCAATGTGTAGAAAAAAAAGTTTATGGTTCCTTAGCATCCAAAGAAACAATTTTTCTTTAATTGAACAATGACCAAAAGAGAGAGTGTTTATTTACTCAATTGGTATCCAATGAAAATTGTAACGCTCACAAATGCCTCTCCCTTGGGCTTGTTCATATAGATTTACTGCATCATTGAAAATCCATTCTAAATCGAATTGTATATGAACAACAACCAGTTTTCATTTTCATGTGTATTGCATCATCCTATGAAGCACGGGATCTCAATTAAATAAGAATTACCAATATGCCAAAGCATGGACATATTTTGTGATTGTTCAATTAAAGAAAAAGTGTAAGGCTTATTTAACTATAGGGTGAAGAACAGGTAAGATGCTAAACTTATACGAAATTTTTATCATATGTCATTGTCAGTGTCAAAATTTTTGGGAACGTACTTTAACAAATTGTAAACACTTCAATTTTCATTTTCAAAAACAAAGTAAGGAAAAAAAAAAAAACCAATAATGTATTATTAGCAATATTCATTTAAATGCTACTCACTTTGATTTGGCTAGCAATATTCTTTAATGGGTTCAATATTGAAAGTTGAGGATGGTGCATCTAGGAAGACTCTGCCTGTCTGCCATGGCTACTGCAATCACGTTGTAGTGGTCGGTCTTTGGGGATGGTTTGTAGTTGTTGCCTTGCTGGGAAGGAGATGGAGTGGAAGAAGAAGAGTGAGGAGGCAGTTTTGGTGTGTAGTGTGTGCATAGGAAACGGATGAACTGTATGTGGGTTAGTGGGAGGTTTAGATTTTTGGGATTTGTATATGTGTTTATCCCTATCGATTTTTGTGTTTTTTTTTTTTTTTTTAATTTGCACAAAAGATGGGAGTGTTATTTTTTTAAGAATTAAAAAAAAAAAAAAGAAGAAGTGGAGGGATGGGGATTTTTTAATTTTTTTATGGTTAAACCTATTTAATTGATGTGATAATTCATAATCTATTTTTTATTTAAAAAAAAAAAAAACAATAAACGTATTGTTGCTTTGAAGAAGTGGGTTAGTGAGAGAGTGTTCCTATTTTGTAAGTAATGTTTTAGTGCAAGTTAGACATGCATTTTTACCGAACTATCCTTTAGATTTGTCTCTACTTGAACTTAGGGGTGTAGGGGTATTTTGGAATAAAAAAAAATCATGTCCAAACAAGGGAAGCCCCTTAAATAATAGTAGTAGTAATGTGTGTGTGTGTGTGTGTGTGTGTGTGTGTATACACTAGTCACTTACCCGTGCAATGCACGGGCATCTCTCTTAGTTGAATAGTGTTTGTTTTCCTTATTTAAGTAGACAAAGAAAATATAGATTATATTATATAAAAGGGTATTTGAATTGACACTAAAACATAAATTAAGAATCTTAATGCTTTAAATAAGGAAGTTGTATAACAAACATGAAATGAAACTTTCATGTAAAACTTTCATAAAACGTTTTTCTTAAATTATGTCTCCTAAAATAGCATGCGATAGTACAATTGCCTAAGTGGAAGACCTCAAATGTCTTCTTTCTCAACATTCATAAATGGAGACTGGGACAACTTGCAAATCACACCTTCTTTAAATCACCTACTGCATAAGTTAGTTGATTTTCTCTTTCAATGTTTTAGAGTATTTAAGCTCCAACACTGGAGATTTGTCTGTAAAAAAACAAAAGAAGACAAATCATATAAGAATAAGAAATCAATTTACCTATTAGAGGCCTTTAGTGAAAACCTATGCAATGATAAGTATGTTAAAAAAAATTTACTTATTTTAAATATGGATTGTTTCAAAATTTAGAATGAATCACAAAACAACTATATAATCCATTTAGGTCATGTTCATTTAATTGAATTTCATAATTAGATATCAATGTTGGGTAAATATTGAAAATTCTGATTTTAATGTAGGTTGTTTCCCTAACTATATGACACACTATATACCAACACAAAATTGCAAAGTGTGCTTGAAATTGTCAAATTATTGATGGGGTAAGTTATTGATGCCCACATACCTCAATCTTGGAATCAATATTCGCAAGCCTTCATTTAATATCCCTTGCTATTGAAAAGAAAACCTTCTCCACATTAATATCTGCCTTTGCACTTTGCAAAACATATTCTTTTGGTATGAGTAGAACATTATAAATAAAATTTCAATGTAAAATTGTAGATTACATCTTAATAACATAAATCAAATTACATAATTATATCATCCCAAAACGCATCGAAATTTAGCCAAAATGCATTATATTTATATGTTTATTGCATAATTTAGTTGCTTTACTTTATAGGATAAATATGGTTCAAATTCCCCTCTCAATTGTTGTAAAAAAAGTTTCCCAATTATATTTTTTGAGAAGGGTGTGGCTTGTGTCCAGTGGAACTTTCCACTGGACGCATTGGATTGTGGACACGTGTCCAAATCCAGACGTGTCCAGTGGAAATTTCCATTGGACACAAGCCATGTCCTTTTGAGAACCTATATAAAGTAATACTTTTACATTCAAAGTTAAAAGCTTTCATTCCAACTTATCATCAAACATAATCATGGGCATTAAACAGAACTGGTAATTGCAAAGTAAAATACAAAAATATATGAATAGCTTTAACATTACAATTACCAATAAATCTGATGGTATTGAAAACAAATTCAAAGAAAGAGAACAATTTTAAATCCACTCATTTTGGGAAAACTTAAAACCCAAACTTATAACAAATGAAATACATAAATTCACAAAAAATAAAATCATATCCACCAATGAAGTAAAACATGAGATCTTGTAGCATACATCAACAATTAGAAGATTTAGCCGGTTGTAGCCAATAGTGGAATTTAGAGTTTCTTTTGCAAATTATGGTGATCACAATTTAAAGAAAGAGAATAGTTTTTCATCCACTCATTTTGGTAATAATTAAAACCCAAACTTTTACCAATGAAAACCATAAATTTACAAAAAAGAAAATCCTATCCACCAATGAAAACATAAAGAAAAGGGGCACTAGCTTTGTAATAAGCATCACCAGCAACAATGATGATGAAGACGCAAAAAAGGACATCAAACATGCTTAGATTAACAACTTTATGTTATATCATACATCTACCAACAATATATTAGGACAAGTATTTTACCTCCTCTATCAAAATTAGCCGTTGACTACATATGAGTAACTTGTACGCAAAATTTCTTTAGCAACTGAAAAGAATAGAGGATTTTAGTCAATTTGAGATGACTAATCTCCTCAATGAGAGAAAAGGGATAATGTTGGTTTAAATTTTCTAATGATCTTTATTTCAACACTTTTCTGTATAAAATGCAGCCATGGTATGGATTAAATCCGATTGAAAATAATTCAAATAGCAAACTAATTAGAATTAAAATAGTCGAAACAATTGGCTAATGATATAATAACATCCTAATGAGTAATGACAACCAACGTAATCACCTTATCTACTCTACAAAACAGAATGAGTTTATTTCAAATCCAACTACTGCAACTTGATCCTATCAACAAAAAAAGCAAAAAACCTACTGCTACTTTTTTTTTTTATATGATAGAGAAAACTACTGCCACTTGATAGGGACAAACTGCTACAATTATTCTAATAACTTGACTGCTGTGTCCTTATCTGCCATGTGGCTTCGGAGCCCATATATATCACTGAAAAATCTAAAATAACAATGTAAATCAGACCGATCAAATTCAATTAAAAAAAAGAAGAAGAAATCAGAGAGAAAGACAAATAGAGGAGAGACTCTTACAGGAGTGGTAGTCTTTAATATTTTGAGGAGACAATGATCCTATACGTGAAGTTATGTGAATCAATTAGGACTCAAATTTAAGAAATTAAAGAACAGAATTCCAAATTAACCCAAAAAAAAAAAATACCAGCGGTTAGAAAAAAAAGACAGAAACATTCCTGCACTTGGTTCTACAAATGAATCAGAAAAATTAAGACAGAAGCAAAACAAAAACAAAAAAACCTTTATTTAATATTTATTTTTCTTGTTTTTCACCAAAAAGAAAAGTGAAACATGCAACTTGCAGTGTTCCAATTCTGTACCTTGAAGAGACAGTCGTAGATCCCATTGGAGAGTCTTATGATATTTTTGGCAAATAGAGGAAAACTTGTATAGAGAAACGTATCAAAGTTGTGCAGAAAATAAATTATCAGAGAGAGGAGGAGAGAGAGAGAGAGAGAGAAAAGCGTATAGGGGGAAAAAAAAAGATAAGAAAGAAGTGTACTCTTATTTTTTTTTGTGGGAACGAATGTGAAAGGTGCATAATTTGTAACTACCCAGGAGCCAAAAAGAAGTGTTTGTTTGATATTTTGTAACTACTACCCAAGAAACAGAACATTGTGTGATTGTGTATTAATTCACTAAAACGTTTCTCTTATTCTACCAAACGAAAAGACACAATGTTTCAGTGTTTTTAAATGTAAATGTGGCAATAATGTGTGTAGCCATATGGCGCAATAAAATGTAGTCAACAAAAAGTCAAATGTTTCGACTATTAGTTATTTTATATATATATATAATACAAGCAGTTTTAAAAGAATTAGATTTTTTATAAATGACTGATACATGAATTCTTTCACCAATTGATATATGAAATTGAAACTTTGAGATGATCAAAATTCAAATCTCTTATGATCACAATATATATTCATGCCTATAATGATCAAAATTTAATTAAAACACTCAATATGATTATTTTTGGTGGAATCGGTAGGATCCTATATGATCCTACACAATCCTTCCAAAAATACGATCCTAATCATTTTGATCATGTAACCAGATTAATATGATCATTTAGGTCTTGTAACCAGATTGTGAATTTGACCACCATGGTACACACAAATTACAGTAAATGGCTCATATTGTAAACTTTTTCAAAGATATATACATAACAACTGACCAAAGCTTAACTCATGGTATTGTTGACTGTTGTCCCATTTCTCTCTCTTTTATTTATTTTTTTTCTTTTATTTTATTTCTTTGAGGAAATGGTAAATATGTATGTCCAATTTCAAGAGCAAAAGAGGGAGGATGAGAGAAAAACAACCCTATTCTTCTTCTTCCAAAAGAAACAAAAGTTTGGTAGGGAATACATAATTTACAAACATATATTTTTCAGGAAAAACATTTCATCCATGATGATAACAACTAATTTTTCTTTTACGGACGGCTCAAGTATAAAATTGGAGTTTAGTACTAAAGCTACAAAATTTTTAAATGCAGACTGATTCCTTCTGGCCATAAATAATCACGCTTTCTTTAGTCTCTTTATTCTCTCTAGGGCACCAAGGCGGCTGTCACCATCCTTCTCCTTAGTAGCAGTGGCATCTTGTGCTTCTGCATCATTGTCGGCCTCATCTCTCTTACGAACCAAGCCTCCGAAAACAGCTGAAGGAACATCTTTTTGGGCTATTTCAACCTTGTCATCTTCATCTGAATCACTTTCTTCTGGTAGCTCAATGTCTTCATTATTTGCAGTAACTTTAATACCTCCTTCAGATTGTGATTCCACACCTGCACTGACAAAGCCAACTCTTCTGTTGTTATCTTTAGCAGCACCATTGTCAACTACAGGAGCTAACTGCCTTTCGAGAGCAGCCATTTCATCTTCAGCAACCCCAGCCTGTTTCAATTTGTCTCTTGCATCATCAAGGTTCAATCTCTGATCCTTTTGCATTAGATACTCAGGCAAGATAAAGTGTGTCTGCAAAAATGATCAAAGTGAGAAATAAAAATGATTAGTGTTTTTGTGTAAATTGAACGTCTCTTGCCTCCAATCTTCTCTCTCCCCTTTCAACTTCCTCTTTAAACTAATAAGAATGTTTTGGTAAAAAGAAAAGGGGACTCTGGATCAATTAATTAAACCAAATAAATAATGAGCTAAATCAGAAGATCTATCCATTTCCTAACACAATGCAGTAACTACCCCATCAAAAAGCTACTCCTAAGTCTACTGACACCAGCTATAGATTGTTGCTCTAGGAATTTCATCCAATTTATGACAAGTGACAAATGTGTGTCTAGAGGAAAATTCATTTTGTGATATTGTTTGTGAATAGAAATATTAGCAAAACTAACACTATTTGAAGCCACTGCTAGTGCAGGTAAAATGGGGTGGGGTGAAGAGAATTAATAATAATTGAATTACCTGGCTATAGCTTGCAGAAACACTTCTTTTAATTCGAAGCATTTCTCTGAAAGTGTCTTCATTTCCATGTTGCACCTCAAACTCATGCCACTTATTCCAGAAATCCACATCAGATCGTGGATCTGCAAATTGTGACGCAAATACATATACTGCACGAGCACGATCAATTTCTCCTAGACTCTTCTCAAGCTCAGCATACTTCAAGCACATGGTCTTCACATCTTTGTCTGGAAGACCAGACTCGATTGCTTGCTCGTATATTTCCCTAGTTTTTGGGACACCAAATATCTCTGCTGCTCGAGCAATATAAATTTCATACATGCTCAATTTCTCATTGTTTGGAACAGCCTTAGTTGCTTGATCATAGACCTTCATAGCTCGCTTGGCCAGACCATAATCCTCCTCCAGCTTTGCATATTGAAGATACAAAGGCTTTACTGCATCAGCGGGTGCCTGATATTCAAAATCAAAGAACATGATAAAGGTCAGAATCAAACTACGTTAATTATGATAGACCACATTTTAGCACCATTCAAACTAATATAAACTATATTCATTACCCAATATATAAGAGGCATAACATCAGTGATCCAGGAGGAATAATCCAAAAGTGGCAAGAAGAAAGAATAAACAATCCATATTTAAACAATCCCTCGAAACAGGTATTGTTATACATAAATCCAAGGTAGGATATTTTTTCACATCACCTAGTATTTTAATCTATTTCTTGTCTCAGGAAAAAAAATCATTAAAAATGCACATGTAGATTTTTGTTATAGATTGATCCAAACCCCCTATGAGCTAGATTAACTTCCCTAACTCAAAACTAATATTGCATTTATTAAAAGAAACTCCTTCTGATGTGTTTTGCTCACCAAACATGCCTATGGATGAACAGAGAGACCTTGCAGAACCCTTCAGGTTAATTTGGTTCAACAACCCAGTAAGTATCTTGGTGTTCATTTTAAATTGGGAGGTAATAGGATTGCTGACTTTCAATTCCTTGTTGATAAATTAAAATCAAAGCTTCAAGGTTGGAAGATCGAACTTCTATCACAGGCTGGCAGAACAACCTTAATTACTTCTGTTCTTCAATCCTTACCCTTGTACTCCTTTGCATGTTTTAAAGTTCCTGAGTATGTGTGCAACAAGATGGATTCAATCATTCGTGCTTTCTGGTGGGGCCATGATTATGGTGAGAATAAGCTCCACATGATCAACTGGGATAGGGTTCGGTTAGTCAACCTAAGAAACTTGGTGGGTTGGGTATTAAGAAATTTGGGTATATGAACCAGGCTATGCTGCATAAGCAGTATTGGAGAATCATTCAAAATCCACAAACCCTTTTAGCTAGAACTTTTAAGGCTAGGTACTTCCCAGCTTGTACTATTCAAGATTGTAGGCCAAAACCTCATCAATCATGGGTTTGGAGAAGTATCTTACAACAAGAGAATCATATTTTGAAGGAAGGCAGGTGAAGAGTGGGGAATGGGTATAAAATTCCATTAAATCATAGGAGCTGGACCGCAAATTTAAATTTTCAAAGATCAGAGTTCCATCTTCCCACAGGTACTGTGGGGGATCTAATTGATCACAGTAATAGACAATGGAAGGTAGATTTGGAGAGAAGATTGTATCCGTTCCCTCAAGCAGCTGAAATTCTTCAAATACCTATATCCAAGACTGATTCTGTGCAGGATCAACTTCTTTGGAAATTCTCAAGTAAGGGGGATTATCAAGTGCAGAAAGCTTATGAGATTCTAACCCAGGATGTAGCAAGCCAACCTAGACCTTTTCAAGCACACAAAGGCTGGTGGATGTCCTTCTGGAAGATTAAGATTCCTTTGAAAATCAGTACCTTCATCTGGAAACTTTTGCATAACTGCCTTCCTACTCTTCTCAATTTATACAGCAGGGGTATTTCAAGTGTAAAATGGTGTCCTATGTGTAATGAGGAGGAAGAAAGTCATACTCATTTTTTCCTCCAATGCCCCTTTGCAAGAGCTTGCTGACATGGTTCTATTTTGTCCATTCACACATCTGATCTCACCAATATTTCTGTTCAGCAGTGTGGATTAAGCAACTCATTTCAAGGCATAATAGCAATGATGCGAATTCAATGTGCTATGTGCAGGATGTTCTTACTTTTCTTTGGACTGTCTGGACCCATAGGAACAAAGTGCTTCACCAAGGAATTACCCCAAATCCAGTGGAAGTGATACTAACTGCTCAACAACTATCTTGCAGGTACAGGGACACAAACTCAAACCTTGGCATCTCAGGAGGCAGGGAGGATAGAGGCTTCAGGTCAGTGAGACAAAGTGCAGCAGGGGAGTGGCAACTGATTCTCAAGCTTGTAGATAGTAGAAGTAGGGTACCACACAGATATGGTGCTGCTTATGAAGCTGTAACAGTTCAAGGGGAGAATGTGTTTTTTGGGGTAATTAGCAGCAATGCTAGAACATCAACAGGGGCACTGCTGGAGGCTATGCTTGAAGCTGTTCTGACTGCAAAGGAGCAAGGCTTTCAGCTTGTTTTGGTTCTCAGCAATAGTAGGAGTCTTCTACAGACTTATAAGAGGAAAACAGCTTTGGATTGGTTAGACAGTACTAGGCTAACTGATCTATGCCTTTTGAATCAAAATGGTTTCTCTTGTGATGTGTTTTGGGTACCCTCTGTAGTTGTAAATAGCTTGAAGTCTGTAGCTAGATTGGCAACCTGAGTGCCAATACATCTTTGCTGGTTTTCTTCTGTTGGTTCGCATCTTTTGTAAAATATACTATATACTGTTGTATTGCCTTTTCCCTTGAATGGTATGGAAAGAAAAAAAAAAAAAAAAAAGAATCCCTCTAAGCATTTCAAAAGTAACTTAAAGTCAATAAGCTGTAACAATTTTGATGATCATAAGCATTTCAAAAATAACTTAAAGTCAATAAGCTGTAACAATTTTGATGATCATAACTAACCCCTCTGCTCCCAAATTTTTGTTCTTGATCCAATTTTATTCCTCCAGCCCATCATTATTATTTAGCAAATTGGTAATTGAATACAGACATGATCATAAACTCAGTTCAACACCCAACCAATGAATATTTACCAGAATAAACCTAATCTGAATTCATAATAGGTGCATACCATTTCAACAGCATGCTCAAACAGCTCTCTTGCCCGTTCAAGTTTTGCCTTCCCATATCTCTTTACAAACTTTGAGAGGTATGTGACCCATATGTCTTTGACATGTGGATACTTAAAAATCTTCACACCTCTTTCATATACCTTGAATGCATCTTCAAAGTATTTATGTTCCTGCACACATCAACCAGTAAAATTTTGTTAATTGATTGAAACCACTAAAAGTAAAAACTAAAGGAACATAACAGCAGAACTATTGGTGGAATGCCCATACCTCCAATAGAAATGCATAATTGAGAATTATTTGAGGCGTGGCTATTCTTAGATCCAATATCCGCTCATACACTGTCCTTGTGGACTCCAAGGTACCCAGGCTCTCTTCTAAGTCGACGTAGAAGGTCCAGAGTTTCAAGGATCTGTACAGCTTAATCTGCACTGGTTCATTCCCATCAGCAGCCACTGCAAATGAAAACAAACAAGCTCAAATATAAGTTAGGTTCCACAATACCCTGCAACTACAATTTTTTCTTTTCGTTTCTTTTCTCTTAAAGTGCGAACATTAAAAGTGTTGGATGAAGTCACCAGTATAGAATGTAAGCATGGTTGTTAAAATTGGGATCATAAAATCTAAAATCCATTTTTTTTTAATAGGTAGATAGTGGGGAAGAGAGGCTTTGAACTTCGAACCGCAGACATGGAGCACAACAAAGAATTCCATTACAATTTGGCTATCACTTGGAACCCCTACGAGCTGAAATCATTTATACGATTCAAACCATCACAAAAATGATATATTTATAGGATTATAAAATCAGGAGAATCAAGAGTCATTTAGATTTTATGGACTATAAACATGGGCCCAAAATAACAACACCAATGTTAAATTGGTCCAAAAACTTAACTCTATATGCCCAATGAACTTAAATAGAACCAAAACAATAATATATAAGCCCAAAAACAATTGCATGCTCTATCGAATAACTACAAAATGTGAAATATACAGTAACAAAAAGGAATGAAACATTAAATGAGGAAGGGTTAGAATCACCTCTTCGTTTGACCTCCACCGACGGCTCTGCTGTGGCTCGCCTCATCAACTCTAATGCTCCTTTGAAATTTTGATGCCTCAATTCCATCTCTGCCCACTCACACCAAACACTAGCCAGATGATCCACGGCCTTGTAGTTGACTTGAACTGCTTTATCGAATATAACTCTGGCATTGACAAGATCACTGTGCTTCTCATAAAGCCTAGCAAAGTTAACCCACAATGTATGAGGTTTCCCCACAGCTTTCATAGGATCAATTGTCCTCACTGCCTCAGTGTAAGTCAAAATCTGCTTCTTGGGATCACCCTCAAACAACTTCACCCTTCGATGCCACTGTTCCACATTATGAGGATTCTGTCGTAACAACACACTATTCGCCAACTCCGGTCTCCTATTTATAAGATAATCCAATCGAGCGATCCTCAAATCCACATCCTTATCATCGTGTAACCAAAACCCATTAAGAATCTTCTTCTCAAGCTTAGCCATCGATAAATTCACATCTAACCGAACATCTTCATCTTCATCTTCATCATCCATTCTCTTCCCCTCAACACCGTTTTCTTTTCCACCCTCTCCCTCCTCCTCCTCCTCCTCATCCTCCTCGTCGCTCGAACTCATACTCTCTATCTTAAACGTTAACATACTCTCTTCAAACTGCGTATACGAGTCAAAAATTACACTAAAATCTCTAACAGTAACCACACTCATAATCCCCTCCTCAAACACATCCCTCGCCTTCTCGTGCAAATTACGCCTAATATAATACTCTGCAAGCGAGGTCCACAGCCGCCCTACCTCATCCGTAAACTTCCTAATCCCACCCCTAATAATTGCATCCACATTCAACCCCGAAACCTCATTAGCATGCTTAGTCAACAAATCACACAGCTCTAACCACAACCTATGCTTAGTCTTCCCCTTAATCGAATAAAACCCATCATCATTCAACACCGAAGCTAATCTTTCCGAAGCCTCTTGCCAAAGACTAGAATTAACTAAAAATTCAATGAATTCCTCAATATGAGAAGGGTCGTATTTCAAATACCTGCGATAAACCCTGAGCGAGGTTTCGATTGGGACGCCCTTCTGGCTCACGAAGATCAAATAGGGCTCCCAAACCCGTTCGTGCTGAGTGACCGGCAAAGCGCACAGAGCTCGATCGAAAGTGCGGCGAGTCTGGGTGACGAGCTTCTGGTGAGTTAGGGTTTGGAGGTACATGATCCAAATCCGAGGCATTTTGTGCATGGTGACCAGGGCTCGCTCGAACGTGTTGTTGAGGGTTTTGTATTGTGAGTGAGAGATGGGAAGGTTTCGAACGAGGTCGAGTCGCTCGCGGAGATAGGCGTGCCATAGCTTGTAGCTGCCTGGGAGAGCCTTGAGAGCTCGCTCGTAGATTATGAAGCGCTTCTTGAACGGAGCGTCGGATCGAGCGATGAGGTAGCGCCACCAGAGCTTGAGGCTGAAGGGGTTGCGGAGGACTTCTTCTTCGTAGAGGAGGTCGTCTTGGGATGGGTAGAACTCTTTCTCCATGGATGGGATGTGTGAGAGTAAGGGGAGAGAGAGAGAGTGTGTGTGTGTGTTTGTGTTTGAGAGTCCGATGTAGCGTAGCCGTAAAATTACGTTCTGTCTGCAAAACCTAATTTCTACAAGAACGCTGACTAGTTGCCAAAAATTTTTTTTGAAAAAACCTCTTAAATAAACTTTTATTAATACCACAATAAGGATTAGAATTTCTACTATTTTTTGAGAAAGAAATCTACTTTTATTTGAAAAATGAAAAACAATTTTTAAAAGTAAACTACTTATTTGGTTTTATTATTTATACTATATTTTAATTTATTCTATAATCTTTCAATTGTGTCAATTCAGTGTTATGTCAATCTAGTCTTTGATGTTATCTCTTCAATGAAAATTGCTAACATCGCTAACGGTCAAAATAAAAAATTAGTTTTCGTTGATGTGGCAATGAACTTTTTTTTTTTTTTTTGCCATTTGACACGTCAGTAATTCCAAGAGATAACAGCAGGAATTAGATTAACATGACACCGAAAAGTTATAAACCAAATTTACATAATTAAAAGACTAGGGACCAAATTAAACTACAATATAATGAATAGGGACCAAATATGTAATTTACCCAACAATTTAACTAGGAAATTATAAACAAATAAAATTCTAATTGAACTAAATAAATCTCTCTCTCTCTCTCTCTCTCTATATATAAAGTTGAGTCATTTGGGGCTATATATCCATCTAATTTTTAAATTTTTGTAACAAGTAAATTATTGGATGTAAAAACCATAGAGCCCAAATCTAATTAAATTCTAAATTATATATATAATGAAAAACCATTACATATTTTAGAAATATTAAATAATTTGTAAATTGTAACTTTTACACCAGGTATAATTTAAACTCATATATGTATGTAATCGTGATTGTTTTTAATTGCACCGTGCATGTGCATCAGAGTCTTTTCATGAATAAGAAATTGAGTCATTCTCAATTCTCAAGTCCCTAATTTTCACTTCTCACATTACTAACGAGTCCAACTAATTAAAATCATATTGTCGTAACTGTGTCTAAGAAATTGTGACTATCATTTGACAATGGGGTGTATTTATTTTTAATTTTTTTTAAAGATAAAATAGTATTTCAACATATAACGTTGTTTCCATGATAATTATTCTTTATCACTTTACCATCAAGCCAAAATGTCAATTAGTTTTTTGGTATAGCCGATGTTTAAATCTCATATATCTTATTTGACTGCAATAAACCTTACATGTAGGAGCTAAGTATTAGTTATTTTAGTTAAAATTCTAATTGGAAGAATTTGATGTGAATGCTCCTATCAAAACCCATGGAGTATAGACCAAGCCCTAATTATCCTCCCACTATGTGTCTGTTTGGGCTAGTTGTAAACATACACAACGATTCATCTCATGCATTTTATTACATCATTGTCTTCAAACTAAATCAATCACATGAATCAAACCCTATTTTTCAAGATACATATCTCAATCATTAAAAACTTAATTTGGCTTAATATTTTGATACAGTGGTATGATTTTTGCGCTTGGGCTTAGCACATTGTTTTGATCATAATGACTCCTAGTTGTAAACGGGTTGTTCATACTTTATAGGCCTAGGCTGCCCTTTGTCTCAAACGCAAGAGAAGAACTTATGCGGGGGACCTTACTATCCTAGGATTAAGAAAGTAGCATGTCTAGTTACTGGTCGAAATTTATTAATGCTCCGATTGTTTTGATAATAATATTTTCTAAAAAATGAGTCATTTTCAAAAAGTATTTTCCTATAAAACTATCTAATTTTCTTATGTTTTATAATAACTTTAAATGAGTTGAAAAGAAAAAAAAAAAAACAAAAATCTTCTAACATCCCTTATTTAGCTTCCCGTAAGATAGAGTTTTTTCAAAAAAAATTAGTGAAAAACAATCTCTAAAAATAAGCCATACTTTTTATGTTAACCAAAAATAGTTTTCCTTTAATTTATTTTTTTAATGCTACCAAATGTTAAAAAACACAAAAATTTATTTTTATTCAAAGTTTTTTATTGAAACAAAAAAAAGCGTTCCAGGGCTAAGTTAAACCCACCAATGTTAGGTTATTGGATACTTGTAGCCAGTTTAACTTATTAGTGCACACTGTTCAAACGCAACTTATGGCTAGGTCCACTTTTTTTTTTTTTTTTTGGGCTGAATTATGGCTAGGTCCACTTAGAGCATCTCTAACAGAGTATACATAGCCAAAATATAGAGAATATATGCTACTGCTCATGTTCTATATGCTACTGTTCATGCTCCAGCAGCTTCTCTATATCCGAAATTTTTTTTTTGCTAATGAACAGTAGCCCATCAAGTCTGATGGGCTATTGTTCATTCTTCAAATCATTTTTTTCTATTATAATAATTTGGTGTTGAATAAAAAAATGTTGGAAAATGTGTAGTTGTTAAAAAAAGAATAAATAATGAATGAAGAAATAATATTTAAATGAGATAAAGAATGGGATAGAGAATCTGTTAGAAAGTGTATTTGAAAAAGTGAGTAAATAAAGATAAAAGTCACTGTTCATTCTTCAAATAGTACAAAAATTTGATGAATCTGTTGGAGATGCTCTTAGCCACTATAAAATGGACTATAGCATAGGCCACATCACATGTCACCCAAAATGGTCCTTAACACTTTTCGTAAAATATCATTATTAAATGTTTATGAAAAATATAAGAATTAAAGTAAATCACTAATTAGGAAGGAATCTTGATGGTTTACGTGTAATCTAGTAAATATTTAATTGACCTAATTTCTCCAAATATCTCGTAAAGAACATCTTGCATTTTTTTTTTAAATAATTATAATGCGTTGTTAATCTTATAGTTCGAATCATTTTATCATAGACTTCGAAGCACTTTGTGTATGAGAAGATTTCAACTAAGCTATAAGGCCCTTGATTGCACATATACTCCTTATTCTCCTAAATGTAATAGAAAGAACTAGCAAACTAGAAGTCCAAACAAAATATTATCAAACAATAGTATTGCTTTCAAAATTATAATATTTGTCTAAAAATACGCATTTTTCTAACATGAAGGATACAATCTAGCATCACAAACTCATTTAAATAGATTATCTACTCAAACAAGATTCAAGCCAATAAAGTTTTATATAAAATTTAACTCCCACGTGAAATTTGTTTTTGTTGGAATGCCTCAATCCAAACAGCTTTAAGACTTAAATACAAAAATATAATTAGGTATACAACATCCTTGAATTACACAACTTGGGGGAGGGAGGGGGGATTTTTTTTTTAAAAAAAAAAAACAAATAACTAACCTTGCTCTTGCACTAACCTTGAGATTCCTTCAATTGAATCTGAAATTGTAACACATAAAAATGTGAAACATAACTTAATAAATAATGTGGATTATGATGGATGTAAAAGAAAATGCATCTCTTAAAAATGTGTTGGCTACTTACAAACATATTTCTCATGCATATATGCATTTTTATCCAGAAAGAGGTTAAAAACTATTTACCCACTATAATATTGAAGACAACTCTTTGGATTTCATGTATAATTGGAATCTTAGTGCTTTTTAATATTTTGATGCCAATTAAACAAACATTTTGCAACATGAAAATCAATATTATACTTTTTTAAGCAACGTTGATATTCAAGCTTTACTATCTCCAATATTGAGTCATCTTTATTCATCTCTCCCATGCAACTTAATGTACTCGTTAAAATACAAGTTGTAAAGAGCACATCATGCCCTCATTTTAGCCTTTCTTCACAAATTGCAAAATTTTCTTCAAGGCAATTATAAATTGTTCCATGATCACTATCAAGTTCTGTGAAAAGAAGCGAGAATGGAAGTGAAGAGTGATGGAAAAAGGTAGAGGAAAGTTCATTGCCTTGCACTTCAACAAGATTACAGATAATTACATCCATTATCACCACCAAAAATTTTCTCATATTTTTCCAATTCATCAAATTTTCCCCTATAGAAATTTTCTATTTTAAATTTATGTTTAGAATTATAACCATTTCTCAAACTTTAATGCCTTATATACAATTGAATTAGTAGACACATTTGGAATAATGATAATTTAATATATAACATGACTCATTATTGAAATATTTTTGTACAAATAAATGTTGCTTAAGCGCTGTGACTTTTGGGAGTACGAGCATTCTTAAACTAAGTGACTTCCAGCTCAAATATTGCCTATTGGCTATAGTCATAAACTTCATAATAGTAATTATGTTAACACATGGTTTTTGACAAAAGTCAAGTAGGCTTATAAGAGTGCAATTACTTTCAAATGAACATGTGAGATAGAAAGATAAAACGGTCACAATATATTAGATAAAACGCACCTTTTAGATATTGGCTTGAGAAGTGTGATAAGCAAGTGCTTTTTTTTTTTTCTTTTTTTTTCTTTTTTAATATTATCAACGAAAAAAATGGTCTCACACGTGTGATCATTGACTCGGCCCACTTAAACCCACTTATTGATGGCATGAGGCACCCTAGGGCATGTTAGGGCCATCCGCGTCATGGCACAACATTTTTGCGAAGTGCACGACTCGAACTCGGCAACTTTTGGACTTGTAGATGTAACCAAGTTCGAGACTCTTACCAACGCACCACGCCCTAAGGGGCTGTGATAAGCAAGTGATACTTGAATTTTTAGATTTCAGTTTATCCTGCTACTCATTAATGAAAAGAAAACATGTATGGTTAGAGTTATATGCATAAGTTTCTACCTAAAACTTGCAATTGTAGAAAGGGGAAAAAAAACTTATTGGAAAAAATGGGTTGCTGCAACTTATAATGAGACAATTAACTTTAGGCCACTAAAATAAACAAACTTGGTGAAGTTAAAATATGTGACTTTGAATGAAAGTAAAGGCATTGATTTAATCTTTATGTAAGGCAAAATGCAATAGAGTACAATATTTTCCTAAACAAAGTCATCTCAACTTGTAAGGCTGTCCACATGAATATGTGAAGAGTAATCGCAATATTTTTTATATTATGATAATTAAAATTGATTACACAAACCAAAAATACTTGAAGTTCCACCTGTGAGAGATTGTGACATTGGGTGAACTTTGAGTTTGGTTTGAGTCAAGATCCATGTGAATGGGTGAGATCATGTTAAATATATCTTAATATGCATAGGTCAACTAAAGTCATTTGTACCCCTAGATCAAGAGTTTTACATAAAGTAGCCATTTATTTTATTTTATTTGGAAAAAAAATGATAAAAGAAATGCCTCATTCCATTAATTGAATTGAATAATTACAATTGATCAAAAATAAAAAGAAAATTGCAAAGTTTCAATTCCTAGATACTGTTTAAAATTTACATGGCTTTGACTTCCTAAAAAATTAAAATTATATGGATAAGACTTAATTTAAGAACCATCATCAAAGGTTAAGTTACAAAAAGAGAAATGTGTTAGGTACCCACCCACCCCAGATAAGTCTGTCTTTTAGATTATAGTAGTCATGGTCATGTCATGCAATCATCATCCAAACATTTTAAAAACAAAAACAAAATTTTAAATACAATAAAATGGATTGAATGGTTAGGGTTAAAGTTTTTTTTTTTTTTTTGAACATTTTATAAACACTAATTATAAACAATCATTTCATCTCATATCATCGAATACAAACATGTTGTCATCATTAATCAACAAAGATTTAGATCTAGTCTAGGGAAATTTTATAAACACTACTTCAAGGTTCAGAATTTAGATCAACAAGACATGGCAAACAACTCCTTAGCTCATACTCGTGGAACTCAAGGGTGAGAAGATAAAAATGCAAGATGAAACTAATGGCTAAATGCAAGATGGAACTAATGGCTATTATTCATTGTGTTGATAAATGGCAGAATTTTTTATTGGGACGGAAATTTCATATTTGAATAGATTATCGCAATTTGATGTGTCTCTTAGAGCAACGGATCCCTATAATGGATCAACAATCAGGAATAGTGAAGTTTTATGGGCTTTGATTATAAGACTCAATACATATCGAGACGAAAAAATAAGATGGTCAATGCACTTTTGAGGTTACATGGGAATTGGGCTGCAATTTCTAAGTTGAGATCAACATGGCTAGAAGGGATTCACAATTAAGCCCAAAATGAAAACAATCCAAGTGGTAGAAGTGTAATTTGAAAATAAAATCAAATTTGAGAAATGGAAATGAAAATGTTCAAACTTTTAAGCAAACCAAAATGAAAACAATCCTCTCTGTAATAACTTGGTCCATATGGATACCCTTGTTTGTTAAAAAAAAAAAAAATGAAAACAATCAAAAAAGTAGAAATGTAATTTCACCAAAAATTTATTACTTATACTTTGGGTCTAAAACTAAAAACTTTTTGCTAAAAATATTGCAGATAGAGATAAAAGTTAGCTGAAATAGTATAGTTGGAGCACATAAATAGTACCAAAAAATGCAGTGAGACCTGTAAATAGTAGCAAAAATAAGCTGAACAGTAAAATAAGTTGACTTTTTTAATTTAGAACCAAACACACACTTCAGATTATTTCGATTGACGTGAATATAGACATAAAGTTAGTTGAACAACGTTAAATATTGTTGTCTCATATAAATATTTTATTTTATTATTCTTGTATATGCACTATTTTTTTTTTTTTAAATGGTTGTATATGCACTATTGCTAGCCGCCTAGCCTTAAATTACAATAATTGATGTTAAAATTTCCGTCATTGCACAACAATATTATATATTCTTAATACACTACTACATATGTGATTTTTTTTTTTTTTTTTTTAAAAACTGAACACGCAGGGCCATGAAACTCAATGTGCCGGCAGTACAGGTTAGAAGAACCGTAAAAGGTCGCGTTTTGCATAGTATAGCCTGGCTCCATTTTTTTTTTTTTTTTGTCAACTGCTACACGTCGCTTCCGTAAGCAGCAATAATAATATGTGCGAGCCCACACGCAACCTCTCTCTTCTTCATCACCTCCTCCGACACATTACACACAACCCTCTTCACATTTTTCAAAACAACGCGTCTCGCTTTCTGTAAGTCTCTCTCTCTCTCTCTCTCACACAAAAACTCATGTAGAGACCCCAATTTGCATGTCCCAGATGCTGATTTTTCAAAACTTAGACTTGATGGTAAAGTTTTGTAATTTGGGTTTTTATTTGTTTGTGTGCGTTTTCATTGCCCATGATTTTTTTTTTTCTTTTCTTGATTCGTAGTATTGGGTTTTGATCTGGGTTTTTTATTCTTGTAAATAATATTACTTTTCTTCTTTTAATGTTCAAACTTTATGCTTCTTGGTCTGTTTGGTTGCTGAGAAAAAACAGAGAAATTATGCTTGCATGATTGGAGTCTTCAGAGTTCTGTAATTTGAGTTTTTATTTATTTATTTATTTTCTGGTATTGGGTTTCGATCTGGGTTTTTGATTCTTATAAATTTTTGCATTTTACTTGCCTGCTTTTAATGTTCACACTTTAAGCTTCTTGGCCGGTTTGGTTGCTGAGAAAACGGAGGGAAATTATGCTTGCTTGATTGAAGTCTTCAAAGTTTCATAAGGATAATATGAGTAAAACTATATGCTTCAAAGTTTTTAGGGTTTATACTTTCTATGCCTGATTGTTGAACAAGCTTATCCATTTGTAGTGTTACAATGATTTGTTTGACTGTTTGATGAAATATAGGAAAGAAAAAAGTTATTAGATTTCTTACTATGTTTTCGTGAAAACTTTATGCTTCAAACTTATAAATTTTTGCTCTCTTAAATTCTCTGCAACAAAAAAACTGAACCTCTATTTTTGTTTAGGATTTCTATTCTGATTGTTGAACAAGCTGATCCATTTCGTTTTACAATGTTTTGTTTCACTGTCTGATGACATATAGAAAATTAAAAGGATTAGATTTCTTACTATGTTTTGTCTTATTCTGTGATTTGTGTTTCAGTGAAGAAAATTTGTTCTCTTTGCGCGTGTCCCGATCTCTTCTCCAATCCTCCAAACTCATCCAAAAAGTAAAAAAGAAAAAGACCCTTACTTTATATTTATATCATATTAGAATACATACCCAAATGGAGGTTAAGCTATGGAATGACAAGCGTGAGAGAGAAATGTATGATAACTTTGCCGAGCTTTATGCAATAATTAAGGCCACCGAGAAGCTTGAAAAGGCTTATGTTCGTGATATAATATCCCCATCTGAATATGAAACAGAATGCCAAAAACTCATTGCCCATTTTAAGACCTTAGCTTCTACACTCAAAGATACAGTCCCAAGCATTGAGAGGTTTGCAGATACTTATAAAATGGATTGCCCAGCAGCTATAAACCGCCTGGTGATCTCTGGAGTGCCTGCCACGGTGGAGCACCGTGCTGCTGCGTCCACCATGGCAGACCCTAAAATTGTGGCAGAATGTACCACGAATTTCATTACTGCAATGGACGTGTTGAAGTTGAATATGGTGGCCGTTGATCAGGTGCACCCTGTGCTCTCAGAACTCTCAGCTTCGCTTAATAAGTTTGCTGTTCTTCCACCAGATTTTGAGGGGAAGACGAAGATGAGGGAGTGGCTTTCTAGGTTGTCAAAGATGAGTGCAGCAGATGAGTTGACAGAGCAGCAGGCTAGGCAGCTCCTTTTTGATCTGGATTCATCATTCAATTCATTTATGGCAGCTTTGCCTAATTCTGGTACTTGATTGATTTTGGTAAGCATGTAAATAAGGGCAATGTTCTTTTGTTTCAGTAATTAGATGAAGTATTTTGTGCATTTTGCAACTTCTCTTAGTAGATCCTCGGTGATGATTGTAAAAGTTCCATATTTGTGACTGCTTATACATTTAGAATGGCTGTCTAGTGGTTCTGAATGTTGATTCGTGCTTTAAAGATATGGTATTTTTATGATAATGTGAAAGTACTCAATATGGTTTCTTTGTTCATTATATTCAGTTCCTTGTTTTTCTTTGTGGTGGGAGTTGGTCCTTTATCTTGATGAAAGTATGAGTTCCTAGTTGCTTGCTCATGTCAAGTGATGTGGTTTACTGTTGATAGTTGATGGGTCATGAAATTCCAGGAGCTGAAATATTTAGTTGATTCTATTTTGTAGTAAAGATTTAATCACTTATCAAACACAGTTCTGTAATGACTGCCCTGATTACAGAACTGTTGAAACACAGTTTGGGGCAACAAGGTTATTGTCAATCTTCTTGCATTTAAAAAGTATGGTGGCTTCTTTTGAGCTATAAACTTTAGTGGAGGATAAGCAGGCATATAAGTAAGGGTCGCCCTTTGGCTAATTGGTGTTGTATGTGTTGCTGTGATGGGGAGTCAGTAGACCACCTTCTTCTTTATTGTCCTGTTACTCATTCCCTATGGGCTTTCATGCTTCATGCTTTTGGTATTCATTGGGTTATGCTGGGTTCGTTGGTGGGTTTACTATCTAGTTGGCATCAGTAGCTTGGGAAGCATAATTCGGATATTTGGAATATGGTTCCAGGGTGCTTAACGTGTATTGTGTGGTTGGAGCATAATCGTCGATCTTTTGAAGATAAAGAGAAAACATTGGAGGAGTTAAAGATTTTATGCCTACGCAGTCTATTGGAGTGGTCTCGTTGTTGGGGTTTTACTGAGTGTTCTTCTCTCTCTAAGTTTATGCCTTCCCTTAGCTTAGTTTCCTAACTACTCTCTTGCTGTTGTGTTGTGTTGTGCTGTGTTTTGTTGTTGTTCATCATCATGAACATCTTGTAATTCTCTATTTTTTTTCCCTTTTTAATATAAGTTTTCTGATTACCTATTAAAAAAAAAAAAGCAGGCATATAAGTCATTCAAGACTGAAAATTACACTCATTGGTTGCTGAAGTATTTTGTGTGATATAATTTGGAAGAATCTGCTGTTTGAATGTTGGTTTTAGGTTCTGGTTTCAATGCAAATTATAGTGTCAAAAAGTAGTCCATTAAGGCTATATCTTCCCGGACATAGCTGTTTATTTTAAGTGTTAGTTTTTTAATTGTCTTTCTGATTAAAAGGGGAGTGGGAGGAGTGGGTGGGGATTGGAGTTCTGTGTGAATAAACAATCTGTACAAGGGTGTCTTTTCTGAATAAAAGCAGCCTCAACAAAATGCTTGAAAGAGATGTCACTTTTTGCGTTGTTGCCTTGTTGCTTGTATTTGAAAAATGTTCCCCTTCCAACTCTTGGTTTCTACTTCATCACCTATTTCTGTCTTATTTGTGAAAGGTTTTCTGGTAGGGTTATCTGTGAAAGTTTGCCTGGCAATTGCTATTACCTTGTGAGTTCTTAAGACCTGGTGCTGTTTAATGAAGACTTGCATCTTTTTCTTGCTTGTGATAGTAAAGTTTTGCTTTTTAAAGTTTAACTGATCATCTTTTATAAGTCATGAATGGTTTGTGACTTACTTTTAAGTACTATTTAAAAATAAATATCTTTTCGTTTAAATGAGAAACTGTCATATTATCTCCCAAAACAAAAGGAGACATCTAATTAAAAAAGTCGTAAACCAAGCCTGTCTTGAATAATGCTTTTTTGAAGTTCCTCATGCAAAATGAATCGTCAAGATTGGGAATCAGTCTCTCCCATATGAATAAGACCTTGTTTGGACCATAGACTTTTCCACTCGGGACTCTGTACAATTAGTAAATGACAGGAGTGAAGCATTATTATTTTGTCAGAGGTTTGGTCATTTCAAGATATTACTATTCATTACTTTTTATTTGCGTATGACTGCAGTTTGCCTTCCAATAAACCCTGACTTCATTTAATGGCTATCCTCTTACTAATCGTTTATTGTATATACAATTTAAGCGCCTGATACGTGCTTCATGGTTGGTTTATTTTCAGCATAGTCTCATTTTCTTTGGCCAAAAAAACCGTTCTTTTATTTTACCAACTTATGCGCTTGCGATGTGCTTCATGTTTGGTGTATGTTTTTTTTTTTTTTTTTTTCGGCATGATCTTTTCTTCGATTAAAATTTTTGACCTGGCAAACAATATTTTTTCCACTTAAAAAAAAGTTTCACTCACTTTCTAACCTTTTTTTTTTTAATTTATTGTAATTTAATATATAAATAAAAGAACTAACAAAAAACTCAAAGATAGGTTTTAATTTGGTCACTTTTTCTACAAACTAGTTTATAAGAAAACTCTACAAATTCCTTATAAAAAATTAAATAATTAACATTGTTACATGTTTTAAAAATTTAACCGTTGAATTGCATGTTTTTTATACTGTTAACTATCCGATCCATTAAATTATTTTTTAAACATAATCTAAGATTTCAAAATTTTAAAATTTAAACATTCGATTGAAGACAGTTTTAATTTTTGATCTTCTTGAAATTTTGTAAGCATAGAAAAGATAATAAAAAAATGTAATCTAATGGTAAACTTGTCAAAATTCATATCCAATAAAAAGATATAAAGGGAGTTTGTAAAAAACCTTGTCCTTAAAAAATTACTCAAACAAACAAGTTAAACTGCTTTGAATATATAAGTTTGTAAAAAGATTCATAATACATCAAGTTATAATATAAATAGTTCATTTATAGTAAAATTATAATACAAGGTTGGTAAATCTAATTTATAAGTTCATAAACAAAAATTATCTAATATGTGATGTTTACTAAATATGATAAATGAATTAGTTAATCAAGTAACTCATGAGCAAGTTCGAGTTTATTTTACAAAAAAATGATTCAAACTTAAAAATGTAATCTTATTTGGTACTTTACTTGAGCTTGACTTATGTTCAAAATGAACAATCATAAATTTTTAATACTTGACTCTACTCAGTTCAGTTCATGAGTGCAAGGTATCGCTGCAATGAGAACTCTCTACCCTCAGATCACGACATTGAGTACGGTGCTCTTACCCTGTTTCAACCAACGCAAACGTGAATGATAGCCATACCAACTATCAGTATTCGTACTTGTTAGCTCCCAACATATTTCCCTACAAACTTGAAATTAAACAATAATGACTTGAATAGAATCCGGCCTTTTCCTGTCAGTCTCACAGATTATGTGAATTTAAATGCCAACAATTACCAAAAACAATGGAATTTAATTTACCAAAAAGCAATTTCTTTTATACCGGGCCGAAAAAACACAGAAAAATTACATCCTCAATGTTTCTGGATGAGGGCAGCAAGGTGAGCTACTAAAAAGAAACTATATAGCTTCAACCTAGTACCCACTTCAGTTGCAATTATATATTATCTCCCTACCTGAACATTTTGGTGTCAATTTATATTACTGTAGAGAGGACATCAAAGCACCTAATTGGTTTTTCAACCATGTGTCCACTCCCTACTCCTCTTCTTTATGTACAGACCTGAAGATGCATGAAGCCAATATGGGATGTACAACAGAAACTGCCCTAATCAATACCAACAGTCCCCACATAGCTGTTGATCAACATGTATACATGTAGAAGTTAATCTATCCGGCGGCCGGAGTGGATGCTGATGCTTTTATTGATAAAGTTACAGGACGGTCTTCATCAGCATCAGAATGATTGCTTCCAAGGTTGATAATATTGGCGAGCTTTTCTCCCCCTGCTCCATCTCCACTTGGATGTGACTGATTGGCTGATGAATTTCCACCAGAGCTTGATAATCTCTGCTGTTTTAGATACCTCTCAGTAGCATCTTGTAGCAACTTCATCATGCTGCCAGAATCAGAACCAGGTGATAGCTCTTCCTCCCGCTCCGGCTGAATATTCAGATCAATTTGACCTTTAAAAGGCGAAGAAGTTGACTTCATCTTGTTAGGTTCATCATCAGAAACCTCATTGATCTCTCTGATCTGCTTCGGACTACTATTTCCTGTATTATTATATAGCAGGGAATCATCATCCTGCAATTTCTCAGGCACTGGCAGCTGCCGTGGCTGCTGCTGATGCTGCTTTTTGCGTATTGTTTCAGCTTCTTTCTCTGATTGTTTCTTCTCGCGCCGCATCATTAGGGTGCGGAAACGGCGCTTCACTGTCTGGCAGACATTACAGGTGCAAGACTGCTTGTGTTTTGGGCCCTTCCCACTAGGGGGCTGAATGCACACAATGCACGAGCAGCCAGGTCTATGTCGGGGGTGTTTTGTTGTTGCTTGGGATGATGCTGGGAGCGTCTCACCCTCTCCCAAGATAGCTAGGTTTGCAAGAGTGTCAAGCCCCTCCAGAGCTTCAACATTATCTGGATCCCGTTTAGTAGCCTTCATTTTCCTGGTAGCACCTGTCCAAACACAATGACAAGTAGCAAATTTGATGATTGGCAATGGAAGGCAGTTCACTACCAGAACACCCACATGTGCGTGCGCACACAGGTACAGAGAGAGAGAGAGAGAGAGAGAGAGATAGTAGTAAAGTCTAGAAACCAGAGTACTTTAGTGCTATGCAAGACCATAAGCCTACTTGGAGTCCTCATGAATCATAAATGGTTGATGAGCTCTGGATATAGGACACATATATTTGTTTAAAGCAACTCATACCTAAATTGCAGTGAGGTAGCAAATCTTCAAGCTGCTCTGCTGTCAATTCTTGTGCTGCAGAACACACGGATCTGGTAGCAGAGAGGATACAAACATATCAAGGGAATGACAGAGATGTCAAATAATACACACACACACAAAGTACCCATAGCTTGTCCTTTTTCCCCCTTGGGTGTGTTTCTGTGTAGCTTTTCAGATGTGCAGGATATTGGCTAGATGTGAAGCAAGGGAATAACAAGGAAAAGTAGTCTCCATGTATCATAAAGGTAGTAATTGTTCATGCGAAGTGTAAAGTTAGACACAAAAACCCCAGCTATGGCAAGAAAGGTCTAATTCTTTTCTATGTTTGTTTTATTAACAAATGTTCAAGCAGTTTGGCCAACAAACTGAACCTGAATTCCATTATATATAGTTTCATCCCAACATGTGCATCATGGAGCAGCCATCCAATAATGAATGATGTAAATTCTTCATTTAAGCAAAGCATATTCATCTTGAATGCACATATAGGCTACAAGATGGTATAAGACACTCAAATGAAGTCGATTGGATCAAAAGCCCATGTTTCAGATATAGAAATAGATGATGGTCTACCTTTCTGGGTCCCATGAGTTATCAGAACAGGTCCACTTTGACGGAAGAAGTGCATTGGCTGGCAATTTGCGCCACTTAAAACAGTCTTCACATTGAACCCACTGAATCTTTTCACTGACATAGATGGAACAGAGTGTTGGAAAGAGACAAGGAAAATCAGTCCATGTCTATTATAATACAGATAAAGCTCAAAACTGAAAAAAAGATATATATATATATGTGTGTGTGTGTGTGTGTGTGTGTGTGTGTGTGTATCCATTTCAATATAGGCATAATAGAGTGTGCTATAATACAAAATCCAACACAGAATGCAAAGTTACGTAAAAACGAGTATTTTCTTCACTGCTTTCTACAGTACAAGTTAGAAACCATTTTGACCCTGGCAAAACATTTTTGAAACAAGATATGTATGAGATTTTGTATTTAGAGAAAATAAATCATCGTTTTGCATAGCAAAATTTTAGACACCATTTTTACCCAGGAAAAACAATTTCAAACAAGATACCCCAAAAATAGAAACACACTGAGCATGCTTGAACTTAAGAAGTAACTCACAACTACGAACAGGGAAAAAAAAAACATCACAGAATCTCAATACAAGACTGAGCACTGAAAGGTACGCGATTTACCCCAAATTGTTGGCAGCAAAAATGGTTGGCTTCCCAAGTATTGGTGCGTCCTGTAATAATAGACGGCAGCAATCAAAATAGAGGGTACTTACCAAGGAAACGTTTCACTTGTTAATCAATTACAGTAGAAAACACCGAAGAAAAGTGGCAATTCATAAGACAACAAACATACAACAGAAGACATACCACTGGCCTCTAGAATTATCCCTCATCAATAAAGGATGGTTTGGGTTCAACATTTAGCAAGTGTTGTTTTTCTTGGGAAAAGAGGGGAAAAAAGAGAGAAAAGGGGGGGGGGGGGGTGTCACCCACTTTGCTGTTTGGCAAGAAAAAAATACTTTTATTGTGACAATGAACAACACTTCAAATGAGTGTGATGAATGCCAGATCATGATATATTCTTTAATCCAAATGAAAATTGGTAGGATCAATGGTAGCAACACCAGAGTGTTCAAGGAGAAGTCTTTCCCTTTGTCACTGTCATGTCCACATTAGCAGTGTTTATTTAGAAATTTTAGATCATCAAGGCAGATTAGTAGCATTACTAGAACAAAGTAACTACACTTCTAACTATAACCATTGAAATTGATTCTGGAATAGAACAAAATCAACAAAAGTTCCCAATCAATCCAGCCCTCTTGATTTGTCAGCTCTTCTTACAACTGGAAAGACATTCTGTGGGTACCACCAAACCACAGAGATCGCATAACCACCCAATTATCAGGCTCAGCATAGCATGTCACAAGTCATGGCAAATTAGCACAATGCAGTTTAAGCTATTACAGTGTGGAAAAAGGAAAAGAATATGATCATAACATTGGAGTTATGGAATAGAACCACCTCCAAAATTGTGACCAGGAGCAAAAGCAGATCATTGACAATCATACATATATCTTACATTTGGCTGAAAAAATGTACAAGCAATCACTAGCAGTTCAATTTTTTACACAAAACAAACATTTACTACAGTACCTCATACTCCTCAAACTCAAAGCCTTCAATCACCACTACACTAGGAAGATGGTTAGAAGGGGGGCGGAGTAATACTTGAGCTTCTTCCCATGTTATCTTCAGCTGTATCAGGTCCTCATTTTCAATTCTTACACGCTTGCTCTTTGCACGCAAGGTGCTGTTCTTTTTCTTCCTAGAGATTGATGATTTAGCTCCTAGTACTTCTTTTGCTATGTATCCTGACTTATCAACTTTTGACCATGAACTAGGATCAGCCAATTCAGCCTGTTGGATTGATGAAAAGATAGGTGATTCAGAACTATCTTTTAAATGATGAACATTAAAATCAATTTGAACAATCCCAGTTTATTTAACACTTACATCTCCATGGGTAGAAACTCCATTCATAGTCTTATTAGAGTCATGGTCCTGTCAACAGATATATGCATAAAAGTGATGCAGATTGTAAGCTAAACCTGTTAACCTTCAGCAAACCAGATGTTTAAAGGCTACAAACTATTGCACTAAAAAAATTATGCAACAAAGCAACTGATATCACAATTGAATTGTGGAATTTGGTTATTATGATGAAGAAATCAGCAATTAACTAATCCTCCAACATAAAGTCGGGAGCAATAATACAGTTCTTAGAGCATAAAGCAGTCACTTCCAACTGCTAAGTAAAACATTTTAGCAAATTGAATTCCAAAAAACCATCAAGATGAAATCTAGACGGTAAAAATAAACACTTGAAAACCCATTGTCTTACACATAAAGATGTACAGTAAGAATAAGCTGCTAAGCTATTGTATAAGGCAAAACCTGATCAGATGGTGGAGCATTTGAAGCCTTTCTGAATCCCATAACCAATTTTCCTTCTGGCTCTAATCGACTAAATGTTACTGAGAAAATAAAATTAATCATCAGTTCCAAAACAAGAAAAATATGAATTCTTGATAGTACCACGTGTACTAGGAAGATAACTTAAAAGATAAAAGCATTAAACCAAAACTCAAGATAAAAGCATTTAGAAGGCCAACATAAATTAACAGGCAACATTCAGCACTTAATTGCTTGACAATAACTCAAAACCATGCTTGAAATGTACAACAATCAAGCATTTGTAAGCACCACAAAACCAAGTCTAAAGAGCTATAAAATAGAAAACCAGTGGTAGGAGACAGGCATACTGAGCTGAGCATGAAAAAGTTGCCATTCTACCTGTATAGAAAATTTAATCAACCACAATGTCCAAAAGCTCTCTATTGATATTTGGTTTTGTTACCTATATCTCCTGCTTGCAATTGCATGGACTGTATGCAAGGGGTAACACCCTCCAAAACATACATTCTGCTATTATTATTGGGCCAGAAGCGGAACTGAAATATCCATTCCTTGCCTTTTGCATCCTGGACTTTAAGAGGTAGTCCTTCAGGCTGAGAAATTGGTGGAAAGTAGGCCTGTCTCATGGTGAATGAATAGTGTTATACAAGGATTATCACCATAGGAAGCTGTAACAAACTAAAACTAATACACCAATTTAAGATAAGATCTTCTAGAAATATTTACACCAAATTAAGATAAGATCTTCAAGAAATATCAATGGTCATCAAGCAATGTCATAAATACATAGCCATAGAAATCTCATGCCAAGGAGAAGATTCCATTAGAGTCAAAACTGCACTTACACTAAACATAATGCAAACAATTTGACAAAATAAATTAATCTAAGAAACACGGTACCTGGAATGACAGCCACAGAAGTCATTCAGGTTATCAACAGTATGACATGGAACTTCTATACCTATATTGCAGTATATAATAGCTAGAAAAGTAAAACTAAATTCACTATTATCAGTTGTTCTACCATTTTAGCCGGTAAAGATTTAAATTTCTATAACCAAGTCATGTTTTCTTCCTTCGATAACAAAACAAACCTAGTTTTTTTGTAAATTATCAGCGGCATAAACGGTCAATCATTGTCCACAGACCCACCATTACAACCACAATTCACATCACTTTATATGTTGCTAAGCAAACTAGATATCAGAAAAGGAGAATTATACTCAAGTCATTGATCCTAATATGGAACACTGACATCATACTGAAAAGGTAAGGTGAAAGGTAAAATTGGGGAACCATCTTACAGCACACATCACCACATTTCACATTTGGTTTATTTTATAAAAATAAAAAATCCTAAAAAGGGCGCACTTCTGCAAGTGTGCCTTGCTTTACGGGGGAAAAGCGTTGAGCTCTGGCGCTTCACGCTTAAGCATACTTCTACCAACAGTGCCTAGTTCCCACATGGTAGGACCGGGTAAACCCCAGATACCTGCAATAGCCCACAAACCACAGGTATGTCTGGGACTTGAACACAAGACCTCAAGGTATAACACCACTAAGGGTTTCTTTGGAGCCATACCCATGTGGGCAATTCTCCATTCAAACATTAAAAGATTGAAACTAGGGAACTAAGACATGTCATTTCTAATGACATGGTGTGGTTGACTGAATTTTTCTTCCTATGGATGCATCAACATTAATGATCATTAAATGAGAAAATTAGGAATATTTTCTTAACTAAAGAGATTAGAGAATAGAAATGCTGAAAGAATTCAAAATTGAAACTGGGGCACCATCAGACTCACCTCTGCACACTTTTTTGGAAGCACTAAACGCCCAATCCGCCCAGCATCACTATGACTTAACATTTTCTCAAATAAAGGAGTGATCACAGAATTTGAACTCCCATGTGGTTAAGGCTTACATGATGCTGATTTGTAAATAGAATGAATAGACAGGTCTTGCGTCAAAAACCAAATAAAGCAAATCCTTGCTCATTAACATAAATCGAAATAGGTTTTGCAGAAATTCTAATAAGAATAAAAATTCCTATTTACAATTATGGCTAATTAGAAAATATAATGTTTTAAATTGACTTCAAAACTTTAAAATATGAAGAACATGTTATTTAATCAAAGGATACTCTCCAGATATTTGCTGAAGCTCTTGATCAGTAAACCTGGGCCAGTATCGAGGAAGTAAGAGACTTCTTCCTCGTGCATCCACTCGAGGCCTTCCATTGCGAACCTGAGCTTCACCAGACAAGTCAACTCTATTATGTAAATTACCATGAAACTTCTTTGGAATAGGTGTAGGAGTTGTTCGCAAATGAGTTCTACTAACCCCGATTTGGGCATTTGTTTCATTTGGAGATGCATGAGGTGCAGTCAAACCAAATTGTGGGGTAGATGGATCCTCCTTTAAGGAGGAAGACTGTTGAGATAAACATGAACTGTGGTTTTCTTCAGACTTAATGCCTGCAACAAAGTTCACATAAACTTAGCAGCCATTCCACCTGTTATTTCTGTGGGAAAATTCTCCAGCGTGGAATCAGTAATACAGGAGGTCATCAGAAAACCCCTTCCCCACCCCCCCCCCCCCTTTTTAAATCATGATCCAATAAAGTGCATAGCACATACCTGCATTCCCGTTGTCGAATATTTCCCGTGCACCAAGTTTCAAGTTTCCGTTCATTAATCTTTCAGAAAGATCCTCAATTTTCTTTTTTTCTAAGGGAGAGGCAGATAATCTATCATTGGCATTAAGTTTGTTAATGCCACCTGACATGTCAACTTCATAGGGAAATCTTGACTGTTCTGATGCAGGTATAGAAGAATTAAACAAACTCGGTGCCTGCCGCCACGGTACAGGACCTGATCCAGCCAACTGATTCCAATTTTTGACAGATAGGTCTTTGAGTCTCTCTTGTAAAGGTGGATGAAAACACAGAGATGTTGGCCATGCTGGATTTGACTGATGCAGTATATAAAAACACAGTTATAACAAAATCAATAGTACATAAAATGCAAGACCTGCACATATTAAATATCACTTTGAATGCAAGTAATGCCTTTGCTTGATCATATGAGAAACTTATCTGCTCATCATAAGTTTAAACTGTTCAAAAATACCCCATAAAGAGTTGCAGAATGCTATGTTACAATAACAAGAAAGAGTGAAAAAGACCTTAAGCGGTTTCTCATAATATATGGATGATAAGATTTTGCCAGGGATGAAAAAATCAGATAAACATTAGATTAACAAATAACTATGGAAAAAGAAGGGTAAAAGCAAGAAGACCATTGCAAAATAGTGTCTCAATAATTTACTTATTGGATTCTCAAAAAAAATAATAATAATTTACTTATTACTAAATATCTGGAAAAACATTATGAGTAGAATATAGAAACAGATTGATACACTATCATATGATCAAATTTTACTTATTTATTTTTTTTAAAAAAATTTAAGAAAAAGTCAAGCAAGAGGACAGGAGGGATCAGTGGACAATGTAATGTAAGAAAATGCCTCAATTATGATTTATGAGATGCCATGTCATTTCACTTCGTTTTTTTTTTTTTAATGAGTAAATGATTTTCACTCAAAGGTTGGCTTATAGTATATGGACCAAACAGTGAGAATTCATTTGACAACTATTGTTAGACAAAATAAAGATCATACGCAGTGCAAAGTGCTCACGTTTCTACAGAGTCTTGTCTTGTCAAACAGAATGGGGCTAAAAATCCTCCTCTATAAATAATTTTATGCAAGTTAAACATATTATTTTATGATTACCCAATTTGACATTTAGCAACAGTAAAAGAACTTTAAAACAATATCTCCAGCTCCTGAGATGAGGCAAATTTTTACCTTCTTCAAGAGTAAATGAACAGTTTATTGAATTGAAGTAACAGTTATGAGTTTCAAGCTCACACCAAACATGCGGTGCATGAAGTTCATGAGTGTAGCCAAGTTCAATCTAAGCAATACCAAAAACATTTACCTTTTATTTCTCTAAGCATCAAATTTGACTGATTTAAGTAGAAAATTTTCCAAACTTGACAGTCATACAACACTAATTAAGGATCTAGCCAATGAAAATTAGTGAAATACTCTCAATCAAAAGCAACTGGTAGTAAATTGGCAAGAACTCCGACGCAAACAATTGCCCAAAATCAAATAATGGCACAACAAACAACAAAAGAAAAAATGCATATAAAAGAATACAAGAATGGAAAGCCAAATAGAACCGTACCCAAGGGACATTTTTCCTTGCACACGTCATGCATTCAATGCCTCCAGGATCCAACAATGTAAATGCATGACTTGAAACAATACATCCACAATGAACTTGCTGCAAAGGAAGATTAACCATTAGATCGTCTACTAGAAATCAAAAACTTTTAATTGGAAAATGAAAACTTACTTATTTGATATCTATCACACCTTTAAAGAAGATTAATAAACTGAAATAAACATCCAGCTCACCTTCCCACAAGTCTCACAACACCTCCAACCAGTAGAACTCAAGTGGAAAGTCTCACAGAATCTTCCTTCCTCATAAACAGAACTTATGTCAAATAAAACTAGAGTCAGATTTTGTATAACTAAAGAGTTAGAATAAAATTATCACAAAACAGATTAACAGTTTTTTATGCTATTGGATTAGCAACATGACAAAACTTTTTTTTTAAATAAGTAATGGAAAATTTTATTCAAACCATAAAAATTAGTCACCCAAGCATACAGGAAGCAACATGGCAAAACGTTAGATAGACTAAAGGCTTCTTTTCAATTAAATATATCATCCATTTAAAAAAAAATACAGAGTACAAATATCTAAAAACTCCTAATTTCTTTAATAAGATAAATATTCATCTCCACAGTCATAAGCTACGTCCCTGCTAAGTCAGAACCAACTGAGTTTTTCTTTTCAGGCCACAGAATTATCCTAAGAACTAATTTTTGTTCTGAACAGACAAAATATAAATTGTAGCCCATTTAGATTATGCATCCACCCCTAAGAAATAAACACACAGACAGAAAAGGCAGGTACAATCAGGTATATAGGGGAACACAAGGGCATGAACACACACATGCAGCAATGAAAAAGAAGAAAAAGAGCACAATAGAAAGAAGATTCTTATACAAGCAGAATATGCTGGAAAGTACAGAGATTTTGTTATCCTCAAAAATTGGAGAAAAAACAACTAGATGATAAGAAGCAAAGGACTAACTTGGCCCTAATAGAAAGTTGTAACTCAGCAATTGATTAAATGAAAAGGCAAAGTCTGTCATAGGCTTTCAAGATAGAAAAAGTCTGAGGTGATGTAAATATTTGTTTGGTTTGACAGTCCCTTCACAATCAGCAGGATTCAACAAACCCTCTCAATAATTACAACAGGGAACCTCCTCCACAACTTTGAAAATCTTTACACTGACCTTTAAAACACAATTCTGAACGCATAATTACCCAAGCAACCAAAAAAACAGCAAAAGCACATGCCAAACACACAGGCAGATTGACAATGATTAAGGCAATGAATGATCATATGATAATTGGACCTATACATAATGCAACGATTTAGCACCCTTTAGTCTCTGTTCATCAAATAATGAACTAATATGGAGCTTCAAACCAAACTTAACTCGCAAGCTGCAGAACTTTACATTTGCACTTGCATTAATTATTTGCCACTTGGAATTAGGCAAGATCAAGCAAAGCAAACAGCCACCTATTAATTGCAATTTAACAAAATGGGAAATGTGCAATAAAGGGTACAATTTAATAAATAAAAACAAGTACACTAACAGAGAAAAAATTCTGGATGAAAGTAATACACATGTACACTCACAGGGAAAATGTTCCCTCCATGCCAAATCACAGAAATCATGATTTTGTTCCAAATAAATAGCACATCAAAAACACATTCTACAATAAAAAATATGCTCAAAAGAACTTCCATATCCATCAACTCCCATTTCAGAAGGCAACTCAAGCAAATGAAAAAATTGATTATTCAGCTTCCTCAATCAAACTTCACAGAAGCAAACACATCAAAGCCCAAATCCAATTTTCCAAATAAGCCTTCTAACAAGCCAATATCCAGCTCCACAACCAAAATTTTAGCGAAAATCCCCAAAACAACCAAGCTAAAAAACCATGGCATCACACAACAGACTAGAAGTCAAACCAATCAGCCACACTACAAAACCTCAAATACAAGCCAAATTAAACCACAAAATACCCCCCCCCCCCCCCCTTCAAAAAAAAAAAGGCTAAAAACAAAGAAAGAGCAAAATCCTCTGTACCAGTCAATAAAACACTAAAACAGAACAAAGAAACATAAAAGTATTGCTTACGCGCATCGATCACAGAACTCGACATACTCGCCATTTCGGAGCCTGCAGACCTTCCTGGCCGATTTCAACTCCATGCACTCTGAATTGAAACACACCTTGGTTGATGACAAAGTTGGCGACATCGAAAACTAACAGTAGCAGAGCAAAATGCTTACACAAAGCCTAGAAATTCAAAGACCCAAAGAGTTGTAGAGAGGGAGCAAAAATTGAAATGATAATCGCGATGGCCTGATCTATACGAGAGAGGAAAAGATTTGGGGAGGGTTTTAGGGAGAGAGAATGGTATTTCTGGAGTGAGAGAGAAAAAGTAACGCACTTTCTACACTATATCCTATTATATAAACGAGGGTTTATAAACACGTCAACTTGTGAGCTTTTCTGTTCTTTGAATCTTTCCATATTTTCGAGCATTGTCGGTTTTCTTTTTTTATTTAGAATTTTCTCAGTTTGTTCCAAAATTACCATATTCTCTGATAGTATTAAGTTTTCCTTGTTACCAGTTTGGAGAATTATTGCCAACCATGTAATACTAGTTAGAAACTCATGCAATGCACACAACATTTTAACAAAATATGATTTTTTTTTCTTTGTTTTATTTGTTGTCTAAATATAAAATTTAATAATTACGGTAATGATAAACATGCATTTATTATGATTGCATATATATGGAATTATTTATGATACCATTTAATACACACACACACACTATATGATATGAAAAGATTTTAATAAATGGCATAAATATAATAGGTTTTATGCATAATCATTATAGAATTTTAACTCAATTAATACACACACATCTATATATTAAAATGATGACGTGAAAAAATGTGGGCTTTCAAAAACTTATATGGAAACATTAGAAGAAGCTAACCAAAGTCAAAGTTTAGTTTTATATATATTAAAGATTATAGAGAAGTTATAATCAACTACATGTTTTTTGAGTCCAATGTGTTATTCAGAATCTATTTGGGATAACTTTTCATCTTTAGTAGGAAAATCCCCCTTCTCTAGAGCACTGCCACATCAGCCCTTATCATCCACCAGGATAGCAATTTGCCATGACAGCATCTAACCCGCAATCTTGACCAAGAGGTCACCTAATAGCTCTCTCTCTCTCTCACACACGCACGGCAAAAAATAGACTAAAAGGTCAAGGAACATATAATTATTTTCTAATATATTGTTAGGATGATATTAGGAACTCAAAATGGTTCAAGGCCTCTAAATAGCACTTTGTGACAACCTTGACCAAAATGCATCCAAACTCAAACCAAGCCAAGTCCAGGACTCTCTTGCACGTGGAGACATCTAGGCAATCAGTTTAAGGCTTGAACTAAAGTTGTAATCTATGTGGGAAGATAATTGGGCACATGTCCAAGAGCTGGTTAGGGTTAGAGTTAGATATTCGTTCATTAATTACCAGTGGATTGAGTTAGTTAGAGCTCAAGCGCATGTAAGACATTTATGACATGGGTTAATTCTTGGGAGCACATGCCAAATTAGAGTGCCAATAGGGGTTAACCGTGTATAGCCAATAGAATTAGATCATGAGTTGTATAAATATAGACATGTAACACTCATTTGATATCATGTGTAATAACAATAATAATCAAGTTTCCTTTGAACTTAGTTTTCACCCTAATTGTATGATAAAAATCATGCTTGGAGAAGATGAATCTTTCAAAAACGTCACAAGCCATTCAATCACTCATCGTTTGCATGCAATTCATCACTTATGCAAAGTCTACGAACCAAAACCCTAGCATTCTCTAAACATCAACATTTATATTTCCATCATCAAGAACCTTAGATACCCAAAATCCCAAAGCCCTCAAACACCAAATTCCAGCATCCAAACCAACAAGAACTGAATCTACTCATCAAGGAACACCACCTATAATTGTGCTCCTTACATTTATATCCTCAGCAATACATAAAGTTTGGATTTCCACTACAAGATCAATTATTCTAATAATTCCAGCCACTTCCTACTCCTACATCAATTTTTGTCTAAGAAATAGGCAGGCACACCCCCCCACCCCCCCCCCCCCCCCCCCCCCCCCAAAAAAAAAAGAAGGAAAAGTGCACGATAGAAAGAAGATGATTCTTAGAGGAATAATGTGTTGACTGTAAAAATGATCAGAATATTAATTACAATTACAATATGCTGGAAAGTATGGAGATTTTGTTTATCCCCAGGCATTGGAGAAGAACAACTAGGAAATGAGAAGCAGAGGACTACGGTCCTTAAATCCTAACTACTCTTTAATGGTTTAATGGTCAAGATTCTGCCATGTCAGCATTCCACTAACAATATTCTTAATTATTTTGTTTGCAATATTATTTTATTATTTTAAGAATATTGTTAGTGGAATGCTGACATGGCAGAATCTTGACCATTAAATCATTAAAGAGTGGTTAGGATTTAAGGAAATCTACTGGTAGAGTACCCTAGGAAATCTAGAGGATCTGAATCCGAGGACTACCTATGCCCTAATAAAAAGTTAAAACTAATCTAAATATTTGTTTAGTATGACATTCCTTCACAATCAGCTGGATTCAAAGAACACTTTCAATGGTTAAGATAGGGGACCTCATTCACAACGTTAAAAATCTTTACGGTGACCTTCCAAATACAACTCTGCTGCAGAATCACCCAAGCAGGAAAAAAAAAAGGACCAGCAAAAAGCACATGCCAAACTCAGAATTAGAATGTGAATGGTTTAAGGCAATTATTAATCATACGAGAACTGGACCACTACATAAGGCAATGATTTAGATCCTCAAGTCACTGTACATCACATAATGAACTAATATGGAGCTTCGAGACCAAACTTAACCCGCAGGCTGCAGAACTTTACAGTCACACACGCATTAATTAATTCGCACTTGCAATTAGGCAAGAGCAAGCAAATCAAACAGCGACCTATTAATTGCAATTTTACAAGATAGGAAATATGCAATAAAGGGTCCAATTTTTTTTTTAACCGGGGTTCCAGTGAGAAATTCAGAATGAAAGTAATATACATAGACTCACAGGAAAAAAGTTTTCCCCCAAACCAAATCATACACATCAAGATTATTTTCCAAATAAATAGTACATCAAAAAGTCCACTGAATTAAAATATAGGGAAATAAACACAAAACCCCCATTTGATTTCCCCGTAAAACACAAAACCCACTTAAGTTTTAAGTGTAACATTTACCCTTGTGGTCTTGTCCTATATGTAGACCGTAAACCGTTAACAAGAGCTAAAATTTCTCATGTGTTCATATTTTGTGTTACACTCAAAACCTCCAGGGTGTTGAAGTCACGAGTATTGCACAATTAACTTTTTACACTCAAAATCTCCAAGAACTCTTTCCGGGTAATAGAGACAAATTCTACGTAAAAGAAAAATGCTCAAATAAAATTTTGATATTCTTCAACTCCCATTTCAGGAGACAACTCTAGCAAATGCAAAAATCAATCATTCAACTTCCTCAATCAAACTTCACAGCAACAAAAACATCAAAACCCGAACCTAATTTCCCAAACTAACTTTCTAACAAGCTTAATATCCAGCTCTACAACCAAAATTTTAGCACCAAAAATAAATTTAAAAAAACATGGCAGCATTCACCAAACTCGAAGTTAAACTAATCAGCCACACTACAAAACCTCAAGTTCACGCCAAATTAAGCAACGAAATCCCTAAAATAAAAGCAAAGCAAAGAAAGAAAGTGCAAAATCCACTGTACCAGTCAACAAAACAGTAGAACAAAGACAAAAATAGAAGTATTTTGCTTACGCGCATCGATCACAGAGGTCGGCGAACTCGCCATTTCGGAGCTTCCAGCCCTTCCTAGCTCGCTCCGATTTCAATTCCTTGCACTCCGAATTGTAACACACCTTTGCCGACGACGAAGCCGACGACATCGAAAGAAAGAAAAAAAGTAAACGGTAACCAGAGCCGGCAAGAAATGCTCACACAAACCCTAGAAATTCCATGGAGTTTTAGAGAGAGAAAGTTCGAAAATCGAAATGGAAATCGCGGCCTGATCTGTAATCATATGAGAGAGAGGGAAAGAGAGTTTTGGAATGAAAGAGAGAGATAGGGGGTTTTAGAGAGAGAAAGAGAATGGTATTTTTGAAGTGTGAGAAAAAGTAAAATGTGTTTCTATTTTTTTTTTTTTTTTTTTGAGAATCAAAATGTGTTTCTATTTGTATATATAGAGAGAGGCTTTAAAAACACGTCGACTCCCCTGAGCTTGCTTTGCTTTTTCTGTTGTTCGCTTCTTTCTTTCCATCTTTTCGAGCGTCGTCGTTTTTCGATTTTTTCCATAAAGACTTTTCTCACTTCGTCTTAAAATAGTACAGTGTTTTTTTAGCCTATGGAGAATACCGGTTAATAATTTATTTCAAAAAATGGTTAATAATCCATTTCGATTTTTTTCATAAAGACTTTTCTCACTTCTTAAAATAGTATGACCCATTTGGTACACTGTAATAGATATTGTAATATAATAAATATTTTTATGGTATAACTATTCGGCTGTTTGGTTATATTTTTATTACAATGAATAGTTATTCCTTATGAATAGCTATTCTTCAAAGTAAGGAATAACTATTTCTTATTAAAAGTATTGAATATCTATTCATTTACCTTATGTAATAATTTTAAAAAAAAATCCTAAAAAGCCATTAGTTGTCACATCTTCAAAAGGAAAGAAAATAAATTTTCCTTGTTGTTAATTATTAGCTCTATTTTGAACACGCTAAAATAAGTGTATTTTAGAAAATTTGGCTTAAAAATTATTTAATTACACATTCTTTTTATACTCTACTAAATTATGGATGCATATTCAGGATTCTATTCTTAAATAGCCACCGAACTAATGAATAGTAATACTTATTACATTCCAACTTAATGTATTACTTGTAATACTTATTTTTATTCTCATGTCATAATCATTACATTGTACCAAATGTGCTCGTAGTGTTCTCTCATTAATTATCAGCCTATGGAGAATCATCTCAAAATATATATAAAAGAAAATGTTGACAGATGCCCTTAGGACAGTGGTTATTAATTCATTTAAACAAAATTATGGGAAAAAAAATTAATGTTTTGACAATTTTTTCTAATTTATCATAAAAGTTATATCAAAATTTTCCTAAAATAGATTGTTAACTATTATTACAAGGGCACCCGTTAGTATGACCCATATATATACTTGTGTGAGGGGGGGGGAGGGGTGTTTAACGCATGAAAAAATCTAGAACCACAAAATTTTTTCATAACTTGACGTAATAGAATGTGATTGGTGAAGAAAAAAATTATGGGTTCATGTGTAAGTGATGTTTAACTACTCATATTTTGCCATATCTGAGTTGTGGCAAAAAAGTTGTGGAATAATTTATGATCCTAGAACTATTGACTTTCATTTATTTATTATATTATTAAATTTATAATACTTACATTTATTATCATTTGTCATAAAATTAGTAATAGTCTTAGCATTTTTGACATGGTTAATAAATGATGATTTAAACGACTAATAATTATTAAAATATTTAATATAGCATTAATAATGTTCTTACCTTTCTCTAAAAAAACCAACTAATGATACTATAAATAGTACAAATTTTGTTGTATTAACTTTATTATAGAGCCTTGTACTCAAACGATTGACATCTCATAATATTTTTAATAGAAATATCTAGAATTTAAATATTTTGTCATGTTTGTTTATTAAGTTTTTGTAATAAAATTAGGACAAAGTTTAGTTTTAAAATTTGTTGTAACTTAAGATTACAACTTTATTCAATAAAATAAATATCATTACATATTTTGAAAAACTAATTGTTAAATTACATTTTCCTTTTTGCTCTTAATATATGTCAAATTTTGTATCAATTGGATATTATTTACTATATAATCTATAAGTTTATATTTTATGCACAATTTCAAACTACAAAAACTTGCAATTTAAATAATTTATTGATGACATAGTTATTGATCTTTAATTTTCTATAAATTTTGCAAGCACGGAGAATATAAGAAGAAAATGTAATCCAATTTGTCAAAATTCACCACCAATAAAAATATATTAAGCAAAGTTGTTGTTTTAGGCTACAACTAATTTTGTAGTTAAATTTTTTCCATAAAACTAATAATATTTTTAGTGTGCTCCTAGTGTAGAGTCTGTTTGTCATTAGTTTTTCATTTCTTAAAATATCACCTTTTCTAGTTACAATCATCCTTAACCACCATTCAACATAATGTTGTCAACAAAAATCAATAAATTATAGTAGATTCACTAGTCTCTAGTTTTTAGTGTTTCTAAAACATCTAAAGTTTAAAATTTTCTCCTCCATTATATCCGTCTAATTATAACAAATAAATAAATATCCATTTTTTTTCTTTTTTCTAAACATCAGTTCCCCCCACCCCTCCCCCCAAAAAAAAAACTAGAACTAAAAATATTCCCTTATAGAATCCGGTTAAATTTTTTTTTTTATTATTATTAAAAATGGTCGTTTTATAAAAAGGATATATACTTTGTTGGACAGTGCCAAAACCCAGGACACCCGTCCATCCCAAAGCTAAGAATAAAACTGTTTGCACATATACATTCTCCCCTGAACAAATTTCAAATTTGATATTTTCGTGAACTCCATGTTAAATAAAAATAGTTTTAATCTGATTTTAGACAAGCAGTTCAATTTTGAACTAATTTTATTTTCGATTTTTTTGTATAATGACATTGAATCATAGCTCGTTCATTATGTCTATGTAAATTTATCCCTTATTATATATTACACATCTACTAATGACTAATGTGAGTGTTTTAAGGTCTGTCAAACCGTCTCTAAAAAGTTTATTTAAATAAATACACACATGAATAGAAAACAATCAAAACATGCACATATGGGGAACAAGCGAGTGTTAGAAATTTTTGTCTAAAAAAATTGACTCGTGTTGGACTCGATAATTTACGATAATAACCCACGTGAATAAAAAATATATATACATGGCGAGTGTAAATAATTTGTGTACGGCGCGAGAGTAGGCTTTTGTAAAGTTCAGCGAATTTACTATAATTTATTATCATGCATGGCCCATCAATGGGTCATGCAATCACGTAACCCTTACTTCTGGGTTCCAAACACGCGCTTTGTTTTGACAAAACTCGCTGTCTTTCACAAATTCACTCTTTCAGTTCAAAGTTCAAACTAGCAAGAAAAAATTTCCTTTCTTTCTTTTTCTGGTTTGGTTGTGTTGGTACTTTTTTTTTTTTTTTTCTTTTTTTCAGAATAAAAAAAAGGGGTTTTCAATGTGAACTCATGACCCACGTCACGTGATGACAATAAATAATATCATGTGTATCACATGAATTTTGTTGAAACTATCGTTCAAACAACTTCTCTCTAAATACTGAGACAATGACTCCAATTATCAAGCTACCCGAAGGGTGTTGGTACTTTTCTTTAGTGTAAATTTTCAGATTCAGACAAGAATTAAGCTCCCATATATAAGTATTTAACAAATGGGTAAGACTTAAATACAGTATTTAGATGCTATTTTTTAGATTCCTCTATTAAAATTTTGTTACATAAATTTTTTCTTATAAAATGAAAATATATTTTTAGTTAAATAATTACATAACTGAATTTTAAGAGAGGAATTTAAAAAATAATCCAAAGTGTTGTATCTAAATTTTAGGTTTAAAAAATTTTGAACTTTTAAAAGTATTATTATATAGTGGACTATGACGTATAGGGTCACTATTTTTCTTATTTTTCTGGTTGGCTACCACTTACTGAGCAGAAAGTACAGGAATTTGTCACATTTTACAGTAAGGGTGGGGCCAAGTGAATAATCAAATAAACCAAAGGATTCAATATAGTTGAGTTATTAGATTTTTTGTTAATGGTTTGTAGATTTGGTTTTGCTCCCTTAACTAAAGTAGTCGGCTATGGTTGCGGTGGGAATGGGATAAGAAAAAGAAAATGTAAAAATCTTTTTGTGGGGTCCAAAAACGGTCAGCTGCGTCGTAGACATTGTTTATGTTATTTTCAGCAATACCTTTTTTTTTTTTTTTTTTCTCTTTTTCTTTTGCAACAGTCAATTTAATTTGCCTTTTTTTTGGTTAAATCTGTTTTTTTGATAAACTTTGCCTACCTTGGATTAGCTTGGATTAGCTTAAGAATATTTTATCCTATAATCGTTCTTTTAATGGGTGTCCTTAATTAGAAAAATTGTTAATAAACTATTTTAATAAAATTTTAACATAATTTTAATGAAAAATATAATAAAAAAATAAAAAAAATTAATTTTTTTAATAAAAAGTTTCTAAAAATATTTATTAAATTAATGTCCCTAAGACCTCCATTAACTTTATTCTTAAACTATCAAAAATTCTTTTGTACAATTTTTACTACTATTTTTATGTGATCGATTGTGAGTGATTATATGTCACTTTTATATAGATTTACCTTTTTTTCTTCATTATTCACAGTCAATCATATCAGAGTTGTGGCAAAAAAAAATTATGTCCACAAACTTTCATATTTAATTGACTCTCTTTCATAGAAATTAAAGTGTCAAACTCATAACAAAAATAAAATTCATTTACTACAATTTATTTGTAAAAATTATTCCACTTCATAAAATATGGTTTGATATATCTTAAACACCTTTTAGTTATCCTTATTTCTCTACTTTATCATCTTTTTCATCATAAAATACTTCAAGTTTGATTATTGTTTGAGTCTCTTTTTTTTTGTAATCAGCAAGCTTAGGCATACAATATTTTTCATAACAACATTTTTGTTAATATCATTTTGGAGTATTATAATTTTCACACAGTTCTTTCATAACTTTTTGTTATGTACCAATTACAATAGATCATATTAAAAGTTGCGAAATACATTATCTTTCTCTCATTATTATATTAAATTGTTGTGACACCAAAATCGAAGAGGGGGCATATTTTCATGTTAGGAGGATACACACGACAAAAAAAATATCTAGCCTTCAAATAGGGAGTATGTTTGGCGCAAGGTAAAAGATATTCATTGATTAAAAATTAGAATTGTTGGTTTGCTTGATTTATGCAACTAGTGAACAAAATCGATCTTGGAATACTCTAGAGAGCACGCAAGGGAGCGAAATGCAAAGATAACTAAAAAAAGACAAACACGAATGTAAGAGAAATTTTGTCTTATAATAATATGATAAATACTATAAACTGATGACTCATGCATATATGGGATTGAATCTCGACCACATCTATAACAAAGTTGTTTTCCTCGTTGTTTCGTTCCTAAGAGAAAGCTAATAACAAAGTTTTGCAATTAATTATAGTGATCGGTGGCGGACAGCCACATGTATATTAATTTTTCATAATTATTAATTATTGCCACTTGCTGGAGTTTAATTATGAAAGACAATTATTAACTTTAACATCATTAAAAACATGCATTTATTTGAACAAAAAAAAGGTGCGGTTAGTGTAGAGTAATTTTTAGATAATTTTGGAGGACAGAAAATTGTACCTCTATCTTTTATATTTATGGTGTTTTTGTCTTTCACATTTGTGATGAGATTTATTATATAAATATAAAAAGAAGAAGTATAATTTCTTCATATGAGAATACCTACAATTTTTCAGTCGGTGTGTGATTGGGTCCGTAGAGAGTAGAGACACGTACAACATGATAAAAACATGCATTTATATATAACCAAAAACGTGTGGTAGTGTGTGGTTGAGACGAGACGAAAATCAAACATACATACAAACAAAAGGAAACATGAAATTAATGAGATGCGTTGGCTTGATACGAAAATTGAATAGCTTTTTTGAATAGATTTAATTTGCTTTGTTCTTTTTGAATATTTTTTTCATCCGTATAATAAAATTCTTGGTCAGCCATTCAAAAAGCTCCACCGATTTTGATTTTGATTTTTACACCAATAATTAGGAATGAAAGAAATATTTATATCCTAAATGTTTTCTTTAAAAACATTGAAATATTTTAAGACTAATTTTAAACTTAAGAGCTTTTAAGAAAAAATTATAATTTATAGTTCATATATTTTATAAATCTGTTGATTATAATTTGCCAAAAACTTAACTAAGGAAATTTTCTATTAGAACTTTATTTTGCAAAACTCAATAGAACAAGAGTCAACAAAAACGCAAAAAACTCAAAAAAAAATATAATAAATAAATAAAGGTGATCCTGACAAGAAAATTGGCCGTACATGCAGAGTCAACATCCTAAGTTTCACTATTTTCTATGGTGTACTGCACGTTTGAATATAGGCCATATGTTGGAAAGTATGGGAGGCCATACCACACTGTAGTCGAAATTCCAGCTGAAGTGATATTTTCCCTAATGAGAAACAGTAATTCTCGCCGTCATTGTTACGCGGTTGATTATGGGACCCACGCCATCCAAATTCTAACCCGGTACTTCTTCAGATAAGGGACACATTAATCATTTTAATAATAATTTTATTAATATATGCCCCGCATATATTAATAAATTATTTTAAGAAATTTTTTATAAAATAATAAAAAAATTAATTAATTAATTTAATAACTTTTTCAATTTTTCTCAAAAAGTTTTCTAAACTGAATGGTTAATTAGACCCTTTTAATAATATAACGAATGTACTAATTTCAATAACTTGTTAAAAAATAGTTAATTGCAAGTGGTGGGAAAAAAATTGCGAGTTTATGAAAAAAATTTAGTGAGTAAAAATCATCTATCATTTACAATTGACGACTTTAACATTGTATGAAATTTATTAGAGTGTCTCTAAACTTATTCTAATTAACCTATAGTTCCATAGGTTACGTGCACCATAGTTCCAAAATTCATTTTGTTATGTGCACCATAGTTCCAAAATACTCTATAAGTTAAAATTCGCTATGGGCATGTGTGCATCTTAAGTCTTGGTTTGTTCTTGGAAGAGGCAATTTGGAAGGCCAATCAAAGATGTCGATGTAGGGTCTGTTTAGGAACAGCTTATTTAGCTGAAACTGAAAATTTTTAACTGAAAGTGTAGAGAAAAGAAGAAGAAGTTAAAAGCTAGTTGAATAGTACAACGAAACTCATGAATAATACAAAAAGTGTAATGAAACTCATGAATAGTACCAAAAAATAAGCTAAAAACTCAAATAAACTGAACTTTTCATCACATCTCAAACAAACTCGTAGTTTGGTCTCCACTCCAATGAATTGGATCAAGCTAAATTTTGAAGCTACAATCCGTGAAGAGAAAACTTCAATTGTAATTGGGAAGAGATGCATCCTCTAATCTTTTGTTGGCATGGTTAGATCAACTCGAGCTTGGAAATTCCTTGCTGGAGAAAACGAAAGCAGCTTGGAGTGCCATTCAAAACCTAGCTAGTGAAGGATTTGAGATTGAAAATAGAATCCTTGAGGGAGGTGCCTGGAATGTCATCAAGCCCATGAGAAATATAGAAGTTATTGCCCCCAGTTGGAGTATTAGATCTATTTTTTAAGACATTATGTATTTTGCTAATTCTTTTATAAATGTAATATTTTCTTTTGTATGCAAATAAGGTAATGTCTTCGCCCATCTACTAACCCAATGGGCAGCCCTTGTAAACTGATATAGGCCAGTTCCCATCCTCAATCCACCTCTCCATGCGTTTTAGGCCTTGGATGGAGATGGGGGGCCAAGCCTGGTCCTTTCTATTTCTCTCCTGTTTCAGATTGAGCAATAAAGTACTTATTTAGCTAAAAAAGAAAAAAGAAAAGAAAAAGGCTTGTTTCACTCCCAAAGAATAAATATAATTTATTTTGGATATATGCAGTTAATATCTCACAATAGTCTATAGGATCCAATTGTTGTGATAGGTTCGTTGCATGTATCCAAAACCCTTCAATTGTAGTCAGAGTTCCATTGCATGTATCCAACTATTGTGAAAGGTCTATTGCATGTGTTTGAAACCAGAAATTTCTTCCGGCTCCAAAAGTAACCACAGCCCACAATCAGTAATTATCTGTTATATATAGAAAAAAATCACATTCACATTCCCACTTTAAGCAAACCCATCACATTCAGTGTATTAAATGTAATCATTCTCTATTATGGCCAGCAATAAGTTCGTTGCATCCTCCTCATTATTATATATGTACCACACAATGACCACCGTAGTCATAACGCCCAAACAATTCATGTGGTTGGCAATTTCCACACAACAAAGACAAAGACAAAAAGGCTGATTAGTCAAAACACGAGTATGTACTATGTACTAACCTACACTTCGTGTATTGTGCTTGTGCATGTGAATAACGTGTTTATGAATCCCCCCGACTATGACCCCCACTTTTTTGTTTTTTGTTTTGTACATTGTTTCTCTACGTCTCTCCTCCCCAATTCAGTGGTAAAATAAAATTCTCTAAATCTTTCCCACCATGGACACTTCACTTCTAGAGTTTGAATCATTGACATTCTGTGCAGAGGACATAAGACTTGCCATTGACGTGGACCACGTGGTCTTTGTGGACTAATTTCTTAAATAGTATGCATAAAATAATCATGACAATTACAAAAAAATCTTGCAATTTCTGACATCTGAAATTTTGGTCTTGTTTCTCGTCATGGTTACTTGATTGCTTGACATTTAGTTTAAGATAATTGAAAAGGACTTGACATTTGTTTTACTAAATTTCTTTTTTTTTAAGAGAATTTCAACTTATGACGTCTATTTCTGATAATTGCATTTATTTTACGAAACTAAAACATAATACATCAACGTAAAAGTATATGCCAAAAAGTGCGCTATTCTAATTAAGGAAAAATTAAAACCCTCTTTATTCTAGATTTCTAATAAATGTATTTAACCACCTAATGACGCATCCCATCCATTACAAACCACATGGCTAGTTAATTTGACCTATGCGATGAAAACAAAAGTACCATGCCAATGCTTATAAAAAGAAAAACAGAATTTGGACTAATTAAGAAACTTAAAGCCGTGAAAGAGGGAATTGAAAATAGTAGTCTTTCACATGCAAAATTTCGTGGAGTGTAAGTATCACCACAAAATAGAAAGCACTACAAGGACAGCAAACCTCATTCGAAATCATGAGTAAGGTGTGACTGACTTCCCAGAAGTGGCGCCTTAACTTGCATCAAGTTCACACTCTGTTTCATTCTTTCACGATTATATTCTTTTTAAGTTTATGTAGAGGCTATTAACACACTTATCATGACGGTGATTGCATACCAACCCAACATGAGAGTTGTGTCTCAAAATCCTTAATAGAAACAAACCCAAAAGGTTTTATCTTTTCACTTAACAAGAAGGAGAGACAAGAAGGCAACACTTTTAACTAGAGTGTTTTATTAGAGAATATTCACACAAAAATGAAAAATTTCTTTTCATTTTCGGTTGTTCGGTTAAATGATTGAACTCCCCCACAAGTTAGGTGCACTAAAATTAGTAACATATCAATTGTATTTCAATGTAGCCATATGGTTGAACCTTTCACTTTCTAAGTGAAGGTGTTGGTTTAACACATTATTGGGGTGTCCAAAACCTGTTAAAGCTTGTAACAAAATCTCATTGGAGTGCGCATTTGTAGTAATTGCTATTGCATAAGCTTTTTTCATAAGCAAGCCTTAACTTGGCTTGTGCGTGTAAAAATAAAATAAAGTCACCAACAATTGTAGGTTGAGAAGTTGCCCAAGCAAGCATTTCAGTTATGTAAGTCAAGTCCATTTTGAGACTCTTACCAGTTACCAGCATAATCGTATAATGGTATGTTAGATTACAATGATTAGGAACCATTCATAATTATCTTCAAGCAACTTTATAGCAAATAATTTTGAAGCAGCTAATGAACTGCACATTGCCTTGATAGTAATCCTTTTTTTTTTTGGGGTAAATTTACACACCAAAGGCAATAAATTGACAGCAACAACTTGTTAAAGAACGTTTCTATTTTTCTTTTGCCTTATTGAGTTATTTACCCTTTGTGGCTCTATACAGGCAGAATAAAATGAACAAACCCATGGAATTTCAATATCTGAGGGACCATCAAATGAAATTGAATCAACTCTCTATAAAGGAGAAAACAAGGTAGCTAAACCTTGATGCACGGCTATTTGAAGTTTATCATAGGCCATGGGTGCCTTTTGGTCACACTTGTAAGTTCCTTTCCCTCTAGCCAGGACCTCACCATCTGAATCTATGATCCCTTCCTTCGTTGGTTCCTTGGTTTGGGGACCAGGTTCCAAGACGAATGCTTTCACCTGTTTTGTTGCAGGATACAGAAAAAACAGTTAACAGAAAACCAAAATACTTTATGCATACATATACATATATTGCCAAAAGCTTGGGTCATTGCAATTTGTCCCCCCTAAAATAGGTATCAAATTCAATCTCCCTTACTTTACTATGAGATTGAGCAATGTCCCTATTGAAAATAGGCAAAATGCCCCCACGGTAACAATTTCTGTCAATTTCAAAATTTTAATGGAAAATTCTAAAATCTAGCAATGTCCCCGTAATGAATCTCTCCCCTTCGTATGCAAATTTTACATTGAAATTTTGAAATTGGCAGAAATTTTTAACAAAATAGTTACTTAATACAGGGGTTAATGAGGGGATTGAATCTGATTTTATAGTTTAGGGGGAGTGCAATTAACCCCAAAAACATTCCCTCTCTGCAAATTAAGCAACTATGGAGATTTCTTTTCCATCTCATAACTGCTGCTAAAGTGTAAGAAAGAAGATAATGAAAAACAGATTGTCTTATTAAATTTGGTGACTTACCTTGATGTATGTGACATGTGGTGATTTGACATGACTTCCATCGTTCAATCCCGTCATCAATGACATTAAAGCCAACTGAGGGCAATCCCTCATAACGATCAAGTCTAGATAACCATCTGAGAACTGCACATCAACAGGCAAAAGAGAACACAGAAATGTCAATTATGCTTATAATTGACCAACAAATTATTTGAATTTGACACAAATATGCCCTATTGAGAATTTAGCAGAGATTCTAGCAGATGAAGAGAAACTTCAAAGCTGAAATGAAGAGAAAATAATTTCAAATCAAGCTGTTAGGCTCCAAAACTACCACTCTTTTGTAAACACTGAACACCCCCATGGGGAGCACTGGCAGAGGGAGGAGGGCAGGGGGACCATTAAAAATTTTTCACCTCCCTCTTACAATTTTTGTAAAAAATAACAGCTGAACAAAGTCGTTTGCAAAGGGCTTTTTTAATTTTTATTTTGCAATATAGGCAGAGCAAACCCAACATAGCCATATGGTTTCAGCAGAATTGATATCTTGCAACATACCAAGAATTAAAATGGGTGAAAGAAACAAACTAAAACATTCATGCTGAAAGTGACTTTACCTTGGCATCTGGGGCTGCCAATGTGCCTTCACTTCCCCAAGGTACGTTATGAAGCCAGACTGAGACAAATGGTCCACTGATAGTTCTCCACTCTAAATTCTCCAAGTCAATATTAGGTCCCTGGTAACCATGATGCCGAACCTTAATAGACTCCTCTTCACTTGGACTGCAGCTATCAGGCTTGCCAGTAGATTTGTTGGGGTAACTAGTTGGCTCTCCATAGGTTTCAAAGCCAGGTGCAGGCACAAAAGAAACACATCCATTGTATTGCCTCAAATGTAAAATTCGTTGAAGACCCTAAAGAAAAGAAATAATTAGCATCAGTGCCTTGATGCAGACTACTATTAAAACAGCAACATATGACTCCAACCCAGCCATTATTCAAATTAGGTGCAACTCAAAGAAATAAGCAAAAAATATCACATGGAAATCAGCACTGTCAAAGCCGTCACATTTTACTCAACTAGGTGCAAGACACTGTTTATTGCGAGCATTTTTTCACCTTTATTGCTGATGGGTATGATGATACAAATTCCACGACTAATGCTTATGTTTTGCAGTCTTGCATGTATATTCCCGAGTTAAAAAAAAAAAAAAAAAGTAAGGTGGAATTGATAAAAACAAGTCAAATATTAAATGAGAAAAACTAAAGTGTATGCAAGTGTATAATACAAGTAAATTTTATTTATTATTTTCCTATTAAAATTAAACTCTAGCTTATCTATAGCCTTTCTAATAGCCAACACAAATACAAACCTCTAACCTGCATTCAGCAAGGAATTCAAACAAAAGCTCAATTTTCCCAATCTGCTAAACATAAATAACAATAGTGACACGTAAGCCAATTTATCCCCAAAGCCTTATTAAGTACTGCTCTGTCATAACTACTACCACCATCATAGCAGAGCTCTGGTTCTTATTCTATGTAATGATGAGTCTTTGAAGATACTATCAGGATCTTAGAAATTATAATGCAACTAATACAACATAATATTTATTCTGTTCAGTCTACTTGTAACTTTAGATTACAGAACTAGATTAAGTGTTGTAACTAAAAAAATAATGGGATTACAAGTCATATACAAATACATACACACAAATCTGAAGTAGATTCAATGAAAATGATAAATGAGACATTCTTAAAAACATACATAGAAATCTATGCGAGCACTTCCCATCCACCTATACTTTTCAGATTCAATGTCGATATCCGCAACCAGACCTGAAATAGAATGAGATTTTCTAAGAGAAATAATGGAAATATTATGGATTGAGATCCTCTAGAGTTGTTCCTGGGTTAACTCCACCATAGAGTTCTTAAAATCCTAATTTTCATCATCGAAATAGTGGTTAGATTTTTCCACAACATCAATAACTTAAATAGATGAGAAAATACTGCCAACCAATTTTTGTTTAAATGTTATTGGCATGGAAAAATCTAAACCAATTATTTGACAATGTATGGTTAAGATTTCAAAAACTTTCTGGTGGAGTACCCATGCAAGTAAAATCAAGCATACCCCATGCAAGCATCAATATACTAAAAAATTTTGTCTCTCTTTGCAAAATTGTAGCTACATCCAGTGAGCGCTTATGACCTATCAATGATAAAAGCAAACAGCAGAAAATTCTTTAATCAAAATAATACCATTAAAATAATGGCAAAAGGAAAGGTGAATTGAAATACTGGCAGACACCATTTTTAACCTCGGATAATGGTAAGAACAGCATTAGGTGCTGTACAAGGATAGCCAGCTGAATCCAGAAGGGACTTTACCATGCCATTTCCTGTCCCTACAAGAAAAAAATTTATTGTCAATATCAAAATTAATTCGAGGCATTAAAAATGTTCACTATAATAAAGAAACAACCACCATGCCCTCCTTCGTCATCAACAACAATGAGAATGGAATGGGAGAATAACTTGGTGGAAGGTAATACTATGCAACTTTACATCACTCCTGCATGTTCATAATTAAGCTAATCACCACATAATATTACCCTTCAAAGTACAGTTGAAAAGATTAGTGTCCAAATTATAAAATAACTTGGAAATACTCATCTTCGTATTTGGACAAGAGAATTTAACGAAAGACAAATGGCTCATTTTCATAATTAGCACACATGAAAATGTTCATTTACATATAAAGTCCATGGCAATGAAGGAGGAATGTCTTGAACAACTTCACAACTACAACCCAATGTCCCAAACATCTGTAACTGGTTGAGGTTTCAAACCTCAACCATATCCTACCAAAAGGAGCAAGTGTCAAAGTTTTTCCTGCAAATAGATTATCATGATTGCACATTATTGAAATGCAGACTAATACATCAGTGCCATTAATGTTTAACCCAAAGGGGGAAGAGGAGGAAGAGGGGAAGGGGAAAAAAACCTTAGAATGAACATATTATTCCATTCATTAGATGATACTTATCTACTCAAGCATACCTACCACAATCCCTGTAATGCCAACTAAAAATAACAATAACATAAAAAGATAGTAACAAACCTGCAGGAACTACTCCAATAGGCATTTTTATTGCAGCCTCCCAATCCTCTCTTTCAAGCAGTCCATTTATTACCTAGTAAATAATGCAATTCTTGTAAGAGCAAGAAAGGAAAAAAGGTCAAAAAGATGCCACTACCAGAAGCGTTTGATAGTAAACTCGATTCGGTAAATAGCAGTGGTTTTCATAAACTACGCATTTAAGCCACAAATTTCATAGTTTTCATTGAAGGCCAAAATAATTAGTAATATATAGACCACGTGACATGAAAGGAACAATCTAACAACAGCAGCAATACCTTATGAAATGCATTTGGGCCTTTTGGGCATAGCCTAAAAAATTCAAAATGTCAAACCCCAGCAGAATTCTAAAATTGAAAGTTAAAACTAATACAGTTAGTTATAGTTTTCTATTAATTTATTTCGTTAACAGTCAAGGAGTAAAGCATAGAACTGATGACCAAGTACAGAAGAATTTCAAGATGGGATAATGAACCTTCACTTCAATTCATGAATACAATCCTCAAGAACAGAACTTCATTGGCACCAGAACCATGTAAAATTAGTCCTTAATTTTTAAAAAAGAAAAAAGAAATCGAATGCATTTAATAGCTATATCATATCTTCTTCTTCTTCATTTTTTTTTTAAATAAAAAAATAAAGAACTTCAACAATCAATTTTTTGAGATTAAATATTGTAGTCCTAATTGAATTAACTATATATTCCAAAAATGGAAGATCTTAATGCCTTAAATAATTAAGTGTTCAGATGAATTCACAAACTAGCTGTCCACTTGCAGCTTTTTTCCTATAGTTAGATCTTAAATATACCTTTGGAAAGAGATCTGGTAACCATGGTAAGTCATTCCTGCTAGGGTAGCTTTCCACCAAACAATTAATGGTATTCCATGTATTTATCATTGTCACAACTAAAACATATAATACATTTTTGTAGCAATTAAGCAAAGTAAGCCTACCTCAACCAAGATTCCATCCCCACTAACACAAACAATGCCATCATACTTGGACAGATCAAGTGAACTAGCTACTTCTTTTGCATGAAGCTGATATTGAGTTTCTGAGAGATGAATTAAAGGGAGGAAAAATTCAAAAAAGCATGAGAAACAATCCTATAATTTGGAAAACTTAATGATCAATGAACACAGTTTTTTTGAAAGAATCCAAACCATGCAATGTAATATGGACATTGGCGGCGTCAAAAAGAGGTTTCACGTGATCAACAAAAATCTTGGATGCAGATTTTTTTCCACCAAATGGGTTCACAAAAACAAATAGCCGTTTAGGCCGACCTGTTAAAAAGAGAAACAGATTACGCTGAGAATCATCGATGAACAATATGACCAGTCAACCCAATTGAAATTCAACAATACAATGATGACATTAAGCTCAAATTTGTCTGCTGAAAACCAAGAAAGGAAATTTGATGATTCTTTAAATGGGGTTTACACTAACTGCAGAAATTTTCAAAATTTGCTTCATTCCTCACAACTGGTTAATCATACAAAATCCTTTCCAATTACATAAAAAAAAGTTAAAACCTCAAACAGATCCTAAAATCAAATTAATATGTGCCCAAAGAGTACAGGTCTAAGGAAATTCATTCAATGCTTAATATCAGCTACAATGCATGCTTTTTTTTTCCTCTCAGTTCTTTTATACACTTAGAAATACAAACCGCATTAACCTTAACTTGTGCCCAAAAACAAAAACAAAAAAAAATCCATTAAAAATAAATTTACATAACCATTCAGGTTTTATTTAAAATGCATTTTAAATCATAAGTCATAACTGAACAGAAACATCAATACCCAAAAACTGAATTAAACACTTCTAAATGCCAAAACTAGGAGAAAAGGTCACCAGAGGATTGCTGAAGTGGTCCCTTGGGTCCTTCTAACCAATAAAACGCTGTCATTTATGCAAATATGATATAACGTCGTTTTTTAAATTTATTTTTAATTCTTGTACTGATTAGGAATCTGACACGCACATTTGTATAAGTGGCATTATTTTATTGACCCATGACCACTTCAAATTTAAACCATAAATAACGGCCAACCGACATCCACAATTAATCACAAATAATTTTCCTTTCCTACATTTTCCAACCATCCAAACAGACCTCAATTAAAAAATTAAATTAAAAAAAAAAAAATTACCGAGCGAGTCTATGTATTGACGGAGCTTTTGAGACCAGAGGTTAAGAGAGTCATTAGACAAGGGTTGAAACACGAAGTCCTTCCTCACCAAAGCTCCTTTGCTCGCGACACAGCAGATTCCAGCTCCTCCGCCTTCGACGACGGCTCTGATTCTAATCTTCGAGCCCTCCGTTACGAAACCGAGCACCTCTTTCTCCACCGTCAAGCAACGTTGACCTCTCTCCCTCATCCTCAGCTTCCCATCCGCCGTTAGAGTTAACGGCGTCTCGCTCCCGTTGATGATGACCCGGTCAGACACTGTGGGCTGCTCCGCCAGGTTCTCGGGTTGCTTCATATCGAAAAAACTTTGAGTGAAAGAATGAATTGAGAGTAGGAAAGAAAAGGAGTCTCTCAGACTCTCTCAGGTTTGGTAGAAAACCCGGCTTTTTTGTTTGTTTGAACCGGGTTTTTTGTGTGTACATTGAATGTGAATGTGAGAGTTCGTATTTAACAATGACGTTTAACTCTGAATTGTACTTGGTAGTTGGTACGCAGATGAGTTTTGTTTTACTTTATTTGTTTTTGGTTTTGTATTTTCAGTTTGGTTATTTAATCTGTCACGTCACGCGCCTTTGCCGGATGTGGATAACGGAAAGGTCTCCTGTTTTTTTTATATATATCCAATTTTGAAATTTAATTCTTAATTTGTTTTTGATTTTCTATTAGGGTAAAATTTAGGTAAGATAGCTTCTATATTAGGTTTTGGCTAAAATGAAAACTCGTCCTTTAAGTTTTTTCAGAATTCGTTTTAATCCATTAATTTTTTTTTGACTTTTCTTTCATTTCTGTCGTCTAATTTTATATTTATTTAATTAAAGTCTCTTTGTTAACTTTTTGTTAAAATTTTTTGAAAAAAAAAATGAAAAATACTTTTTAATTATTAATTGAATTTTTTTAATTAAAAAAATTTGAAGAAAAATTTAAAAAAATTGAAAAATTAACCACAATATATAATAAAAATTTATGAAAAAGTCTTAATTGAATAAATTTGAACGTTAAAGGACTAAAATAAACGATAGCAAAGTTAGAGGACTGAATTAATTTTGGTGAAACATAGAGGGTGTGTTTTGAAATATAGTTATTCAAATAATTGAATTTAATTATCCTTATAAAAAATAATATTATTTTTGTTTTATTGGTTAATGTAATAAAATATTTGAATTTAATTAAAGAGAGACTAATGTAGTGAACCTACATATTGAAGTTTTTATCCTTTAAAATATTCAAAATTTAAAATGAAATTTTAAATTCATGTATTTGATCCTCAAATTCATAATATTTATTTCAAAACTATTCTTATATTTTAAAATATCTTTATAATTCAAGCACTTAGGTAGATTGAATTTAATTGTCCTTATAAAAGATAACACTATTTTTGTTTTATTGATTAATGCAAATGCTTGAATTTAATTGAAGAACTTAATATAGTGCACCTTAGTTATGGATCTAAGTTTTTATCCTACGAAATATTCAAATTTGGAAAATAATTTTTGAAATTTATGTATTTGATAATCAAATTTTTAGAATTTAATTGAAAATGACTCTTATATATTTTAAAATATCTTTATAATCGTATACAATATTAACGAATATAAAAATGTTGCCTATAAAAAAACTAAAAAAAATGATGAAGTAGCAAATGATGACTTAGGAAATCGAGACTTACTTTGATTGTATGACATAAATTATGATTGATGGAAGATGCTAAGTTTGTTTTCTTTTTCCACTTTATTGTATAATTGAAAAAAAAAATTATTAGTTGTACACCACAAGGAAGAGAAAAAGTTGAAGATTGCACTGTTATTTTCTTAGATTGCATTTGTAATCATTGTAATTTCACTAAAAAAATAATGAATGGGAGATATTTGTTCATTTTCCAAACATAAAGGGGGAAATTGGTTAGTCTCAAAGATAAGGAGGGAAATTGTAAACTACCCCAAACATAGAGGAGGAAAAAAAAAAAGCTTTTCCCAAAAAAAAAAAACTATTACTCCTTCCGTCCCATATTTCTTGTCCTCTATTCCATTTTGGGATGTCCCAAAATATTGTCTTGTTTCTAAAAATAAAAGTCATTAATTTATTAATGTTCCTATTATACCCCTATTTTATGTCATTAATAACTCTTTTTAAAAAAACTTTTGGAAACTCTATTTAAGGGTAATTTTGGAAACTTATATATTTTTAAAAGACAGACAAGATAATAAATGATGTTCCCTTAAAAAATTTGACTTTTCAAACAGGACAAGAAATATGGGACGGAGGGAGTACTTTTTTTAAGGCACAAAAAAACCTAGTTTAAGTTTATTGTATTATATTGTTTATAAAACTACACAACTTCAGTATGCTTGTTAAAATTGTAGGGGGGATGAACTTACACCTGGGCCGAAGGCCAAAAGCCCAACAGATCAAGCTTTAGAAGATGGGTCTGGCCCAAAGCTGAGGGTGGGAGTGAAGAGACCTGTGATGTAAAGAGCAGCTCTTCCAAATATATCCCGCGGAGATCCAATCTAACCATCACCACTAAGGCCCCTAGCTATCTGAGGTGGTAAGCAAAGCTTTTCCTACAACAGATATGTAAAGGTCCATAGGTAGCCAATTCTATACTTGATTTAAGATGCCACCATCATCAAGATTACCTTGGTAAACGTCACAAAGAGATAAAGATCACAGAGATAGTCACTTCCAAATTAATGAGATGTTCTCTACCTAATCTTTTTCACATTAAATGCTTGTAAACTAGTTTGAATAGTGCCGACACTCCCAAAAGTCCTTTTTTTTTTTTTGATGATGAAAGGGTGGTAAAACATAGAGGTAATGTGACAAGTATCTCCTAGAACCAGCTGGAAGCAGGCCAGCTGGGGGAATAAAGGAGGGGAAGACGCATATAAAAGGGGGGGGGGGGGATGCAGTGTGAAAGGAGGTTCAGAAAGATTGAGAGAAAAACTAAAGGAAGAGAGAGAGAGAGAGAGAGAGAGAGAGAGAGAGTTGTAATAGTTGAAAAGAGATAAGAGTTTTTAGTTTTCTGTTCAACTCTTTGTACCTCGGGAAAACGGTTTATATATCAATAGATAATCTTATCATCCCTCCGTCCCTTTAATTAGTTGTTTAGATTTTCCATTGTGGAAGTTCTACCTTGTATTTCTTATAAATAAATTGTGCAAGTCAACTACTTAATCATTGCAATCGGGACAATGTTTGTTTTTTACACCCACAAAAATCTAGGGAGATAATTGTCATTTTTTAGTAGCTGATTTGCACAATTTATTTATAAGAAAGGGTCATGCTAACGAGTAACTAAAGGGCATTGGTAAACAATTCATTTTATGAAAGTTTTGACACTACTTTTATGGGAAATGAAAAAAGTTATCAAAATAGTAATTGTTTTTTTTTTTTTCTCATAAAAACTTTATTTAAATGGATTATTAACCAATACCCTAAGGGCATTCGTTAGCATTTTCCATTTAGTAATTAGTATTACAAAATTGATATTTGTAATAATTTTGTATCACTATACACACCTGCCCATATATGTGTACTAATGTATATATTGGTGTATTAATTCAATAGCTCGGCTCCCAACTAAATTTATTACTTTTTCCCTGCAGGATAAGGGAAGGTGGTATATTTTGAATATATAGTAATTTCAAATATTTCATTTATAATTTTGATGGTGGGTTTGGTTTTAATTTTATTATCTTATTTAATTCGTACAATTATTAGCTGTTAATTTTATTATATTTTATGCAAAATTTTAAACTACAAAAACTTGATTTAAACAATTTATTGATGACATTATTATTGATCTTTAATTTTTTAGAAATTTTACAAGTATAAAGTGTATAAGAAGAAGATGTAATCCAATAGTGGATATTTGTCTAAATTAACTTTCAATAAAAAGATATCGAGTAAGGTTGTAGTCTAAGACTACAACAATTTTGTAATTAAATTTTGTTATTTTTTTAATTATATACTTTATATTAGTGTTATGCCTGTGACTTTATCAAGATAATTTTGAAGCATTCCTAGAACACAATGTCAAAATTGACTGCAATTATCTCATTGTTTGTGATTAATTTAATACTAAGAGGGTTAGACATGAATATTTTGATGACTCCTCTGATTCCCCTATGGAGGCTTTTGACTTTAAGGGGAATTTTTTTTTTCTCTATGCTGACTTTTTTTTGTGGCTAAATTCTGTATGCTGACTTGGTGCATATAAGATGTGAAGTGTGAATCTATCTGCAATTTAAACCCACCCCCCCCCCCCCCCCCCCTAATTATAAATGTTTAGATATGCAATGGAGTATTATGTATGTTATCCAAGCCCATGTTTTTTTAATCATTTGAAATTTGGGCTGGGTTTGGTCATTCTTGACAGATTTGACAACAATGACAATGAGAAGATAGTCCCAATAATAACATGTGAGTTTTATATATATATATATATATATATATATATTTTATGAAACATATAAATTTTATGCAGATTATAGATTCCAGTTAACTTAACAGGTAAATTCTATTGTCAAGGTTTAAAATTTGACTTTGAACATGCCTATCTTATCTATATAAAAAAAAAATGATCTTGTGTGTATGTAAAAGTTGAGAATTTTGAATTTAATATGTTTATAGACATACTGTAGTAGTGTAGTATTACAAAATCAATATTTGTATTTCAACACACATCAGCCCCCAACTGAAAATTCCTAGTTTACCCTAGGACAGGATGAGGGAAGATGATACATTTTGAATAGGTTGTCGAGATTTAGATATGAGTCTACAAAGTAAGACTCACCTCAAACTCAATTATTAATATTGAGCTAGTTTTAGTAGTGCTTAGGGTCTGTTTGGTATATGTGTTTAAAAACTGAAAATTGTTGTTTAAAAATATTTGCGAAAATACGTGTGGAGTGAAAAAATGTGTAGAAATGCGTGAAATGTTGTTTAAAAACTGAAAATGGTTGTTTGAAAACACAAACCAAACACCGCCTTAGCATCACAAAGTCTTAGTTTCTATAGCCCATACAAAACCCTTTTTTTTTTTTTTTGCTGAAACATACAAAAACCCATTTAATTATTTAGTCTGGACCAAATTCACCAGAATCAAATCCATCCAAAAAACCTGAACTAGCCCATTAAGTATTTAACCGCAACCCCATCCAAAAAAAAAAAAAAGTATTAACCGCAACCTACAAAGTAAAACCACACTTGACACAACATAACAGCCAGTGATAGCCTTCAAAAGTTGTGCATTTTTTCTCTTTCGTTTAATTTAACTTATGGGCGTACCGAAAGTTTGAATAGATGTAAAATAAATATGCCTATGGAATAGGCCTAGTTTGAATGGATGGCCACAAGGAAAATTGACATATAGTGATTGATTGTTTGGAGAATCCTTCAACTACATAAAATAAGTAACTATAAAAATATAAACAAAATCTATGAAGTATATCTTACATTTGTGGGTACAATGGTGACAACCGTGACCAAAAGTTCATAGTTATATGACTGACCTATATAGTTGTAACTCTAAAAATTATGAAAAAAAAAAAAACTCTAAGAATTATGCATTTTACGGATTTTCAAGGCATGTTCTACCTTTACATCATATTTTTCTTGTTCGTAAACTCCATCCATTGCATCAAATAGAACTAAACTTTCCACGTAATTATCTAAATAGAAACAGCTTGATATGTCATTTTTTTGAAGATTCCATATGGTACTTTGGCTACTTGGTTCATACAAAAGCAAGTCTTTACCATTCGAAGTTATTATTAGAACTTCACCATTTTTCTTAAAACCTATCACCCTTCCTAATTTTACACCGAAATCAAAAGAGTATAATTTAGTCCAAGATTCTACTACTCCATACTCTTTCATCACCCACACATCATACTTTTCCGCATGACACTCATAGTAGTTATTAAACCCTCCGTGTAGAGCAAGTAATCCATTAAACATTGCAATCTGTCCCCCCTCTAATGAATATTGACCCCCTTCTATTTCTAAAACCTTAGGAACAGGCATTTCACGATAAACAATCTCATCACCCAAATCGAAAGAAAGAATAAAATTGTGATAAGTATCCTGCATGAAGTTCTGAGCAAGCCAGTGTAGTGCCCCATTCATAGAAACCGAGACAGTCGCTTGTTGAACAATAAAGCTAGCACTTGGTGGGAAAGTAAAACGGTGCCATTCCCTAGTGTTAAGAGAATAAATCTCAGCCAAAGGAGTATCATCATCCAAATACATAATTCTCACCACTTTGTACTCATTAGTTGGGGCGTGATATCCAAAGCCAAGACAATACACATATGGTGATTGATCGAGATTTGTAACCAATGGAAGTCTCACGGATCTATTAACAGAAGGGTTCCAAAGAAAATATTTTTCATAAGCATTATGATGACTATCAACAAAACAAATTAGCCCATTGACTGAACCGACTATTTTGTAGACGCTGGTCCAGCTCCGGATATCCCCAATGTCATAAGGATGGTCGAACTCAATGAAATCTGATGAGTCATCTATGGCTGGATTGCTATGCAAACTAAAAATTTCTTTTTCGTACTCAAAACGTCCAAATAGAAAATAGGGTGAAGAGCGTTCGTTGCTGCGAGCGAGGTAAGCTTTGGCAAAGCGAGAGTTAGAGATGAGAGAGTACCATGTCTTGCAAACTGACCTAAACCTCAGCACTGACTTTGCCGGTAGTCCTAGAAGAATTTCTTCAATCACCTCTGCGGGCAAATAGTCTGACATGTTTTTTCCTTTGTTGCTCTGCTTCTGAAACATATGAGAGATGGTGCGGATTGGGGTTGGTTGTGTTACGGTTTTTACTACTATGACGCTATGAGAGTATGAGTCCTAGTCCTACTCGGAGTTGAAGTAGATACGTGTAGATTGTAAAAAACTACAAGCAGATTAGCCAGAAGTGTGATTTGGGCTCAGCCCTTTTATTCTATCTGAACCAGACCAAAATATATATAGGCGGGTTCGTACTTTCACTCATCCATTTATCCCGTCGGCAACGGTGGCTCAATTTTTATTTTTATTTTTTAATTTTATATATAATTCATCCTTCTTAATTAATGGGTAGTGTTTTGTTGACACAAATGTGACACGATCCATTTCAACCCGCCTAATATTAAATGTTCTAGGTTGTCATAAATTCAATCAATTTAACCCGTTTCAAAAAAGCTCTTGATTAATATTATTATAAATTTAATATAAACTTATAACATCAAAATACCTATTAAGCATATGATTTGAAAATTAATAATAAGATCAAATATTACTTAAAAACATATTGTCCAAAAGTTTAAATAACATCAAAGTACTTAATATATAGTATTAAGTTTATAATGTAGTATCATTCATCTAGAAATAAGTTCTTTACATTTAAAAAAAAGTGTATACACTTCAACCCAAATCAAAATAACATATATGGTTCAACAACAATATAACATTCATCTATAAATACATTCTTTACATCCCAAGAGAAGTGCATATATTTCAACCTAAATTTAAAATAACTATACTTCATATTCTACCTTTAGTTCATATTCTTCTTGTTCTTAAACTCCATCTGTATCAAATAGAACTAGACTTTCCACATAATTATCTAAATAGAAACAGCTTGATACGTCATTTTTTCGAAGATCCCATATGGTTCTTTGGCTATTTGGTTCATACAAAAGCAAGTCTCTATCTTTCCTACTCATTAAAACTTCACCATTTTTCTTAAAACCTATCACTCTTCCCCATCTTTCATTTGAATCAATATCGTATAACTTAGTCCAAGATTCCACAACTCCATACTCTTTCATCACCCACACCTCATACTTTTCATCAAACCGTCCGTGTAGAGCAAGTAATCCATTAAGCATTGCAATATATTCCCCATGTAATGAATATTGATCCCCTTCTATTTCAAAAACCTTAGGAACAGGCACTAGCTTCATGATAAACAATATTCTCATCACCAATCTCATAACCCAAATCAAAAGAAAGAATAAAATTGTGACAGGTATCATCCTCCCGCTCGGGGTAGTCCTGAGCAAGCCAGTGCAATCTCCCATTCATAAAAACCGAGGCCTTTCCTTGAAGATAAAAGTCAGCACTTAATTCGAAAGAATGCCATTCCCTAGAACCGTTAAGAGCACAAATCTCAACTATAGCAATAGTGTTATCAAAATGCATAATTCTCGCCACTTTGTACTCATTAGTTGGGGCGTGATATCCAAAGCCATGGCAATAATTACATTTTTCAGATAAGAGATTTCTAACAAATGGAAGTCGCACGGTTCTATTAATAGAAGGGTTCCAAAGATAATATTTTTCATGAAGTTTACCATGACTATCAACTAGACAAATTAGTCCATTGACTGAACCGACTATTTGGAAGACTTCGTTCCAACTCCAGTTATACGAATGCACATAGATATCAGTCTTCTCATAAGGAGGGTGGAACTCAATGAAATCTGATGAGTCTATGGCTGGATTGCTATGCAAAATGAAACATACCTTTTCGTGTTCACGACGTCCAAATAGAAAATAGGGTGATGGGCGTTGATTGCTGCGAGCGAGGTAAGCGTTGGCAAAGCGAGAGTTAGAGATGAGAGAGTACCATGTCTTGCAAACTGACCTAAACCTCAGCACTGACTTTGCCGGTAGTCCTAGAAGAATTTCTCCAATCACCTCTGGGGGCAAATAGTCTGACATGTTTTTTCTTTGTTTCTCTGCGTCTGAAAATATTAGAGATGGTGATTAATTAAGGTTAAGGTTGTGTTACGGCTTATGCTTATATATTAACTAGTCACTTACCCGTGCTGTGCACGGGATTACTAAATAAAAATTAAATATAATTATTTTATTTGAAAGTACATTTATTTGAAAATGAATAAAATTAAGTAAAAATATAGCTATACGCAAACTGCTAAAAGAAGATAACAATATTTTCAATTTGTACCACTTCTTGAATCAAAACCATACAAAAAATCTTTGCCTAGAATGCAACAACAATTTCAAATAAAAATGTGCAATATATGCCCACTACATCAAGTGGAAAAGAAATATAACTATGCAATAATAAATTTTTTGCACTTAGATCCAACAGGAAAAAAAATCCCTTGAAGACGCAAAGCCTTGGCATATGATATGATATCTATAAAATGAACTTGCTTGCAGCTTCATGCAGAGCTGAAACACCAACATAGAGATCTGATATAGGCCCACTATTCCATGGGTCAAATAATTTGGTGAAACATTGGACACAATCACTTGTTTAAGAAATTAGTACAAAAGATCATATCAGGTTGGACCATTTTATTAGTTGAAATTTTTTTTTGCAAAGCCAAAGCTTATCTACAAAAAATCATTGAATTCTAGATGGCCCCAAAGGCAACACAAGTAATGGTAATGTTTATTGCAATGGTAAATATCTCTGTTGCACTTATAGTTCATAAAGGTAATGTTTATTTCCATACCTACTATTTGTTTAGTATGTATGTAAAGTTGACTTAATATGTATCTTTCTCAGTTGCATTACACACGGTAAGTACAATTTTGAAGCAAGTCACATGGTTTAGTTAACCAAACAAAATCTAACACAAATAAATATCTAAAACACAACCAAATCTAACCTTATACCTTTATCTAATCCAAAAGCCTAAATCATAATCTATCCCAAGAAAATACCCAAACCTAGATCATATTTGTTAAAGAAAATATATACTATATTTAACAATATTTGATGCACAAAATTTTAAGTTAAAAAAAAAATACCAGAAAGAATATATGACCTTTAGTTTGTTTCAATAGTGACATAATGAAAGCCAATCAATAGATTAACTAACCCCTGTGACAAAGAAAGACAACTCAAATTAGTAATTTAATTTGGTAGAACAAAATAATATATAATTGACGTTAAGATATGGTTGTTACTTAATGTCACCAATCACAACAATATAAAGAGAAGTATATAGTTGCTAATCCAAGTATTCTTTGTTATCCATTAGAAACTATTAGTAGAAACAGACACATCTATCATCAAAAGCTTAGGTAACACACTAATGATATAATATTAACCGTCAAGCGTTAGTTTTCAAACCAACACAAGGTATGTAATAAACTAATAATTTTTTTTAAAAATGGTGTTCAAAGTGGGATATAAGCAAATAAAAGCAGCATTAAATAGAGACACAACTACAAAAATGGATTTCATCTCAATATCTAGAGATTCTTAAGGAAATAATATTCTCAAAAGTAACTGCATACCACTTTGACTCCAAGCAAAATTATGAAAAGACCAAGGTAAATGTTCTAAAATTTTAAACCTCCTACTCATATCAAATAAATGCTCAGATCAATGACCACTAAATTTTTAAATCTTATCCATCATAAATAACCTAAAATTTACGTATGCAAAATTGCAAAAATGCTGCTTCATTATTAGGGGGAAGAAATTAGAGTAAAAGATTATTTGCATAGATATGAAATTGTCTCAAACCCAAGATTAAACTTCAACCTTAATTATTTCAATAGCATACCAATTATGTTTTAAATGTAAGTTTGCATCTAACAGAGTTCAAGTAGCTAAATACATGCTGATCAAAATGAGTAATTTCCATTGAAGCAAAATTACTTAAAAAGGGAAATTGAAAAAGTCAGTCATGTTGCATATCAAATCTGCATTATCAATGACAGCAATATCTGCCTATTTCAGTGCAGTCAACTCAAAGGCTTCCTTAAAGGTCCAAGTATTGGCAGTTACCCCACAGCGTTAACCCATTGACCATTACTATCTCTAGGTCGTGCTGCAAGCTCTAGTGCTTTATCAATAATATATGCTATCAGTATAACACCTCACTGAGTAATAATATGTGTGTTTCAGGACTTCATCAATTAACTCAAGATAGTAATCAGCATCAACCGAAATAAGGAAAAAAAAAGTCAATTAAAATAACAATAAAAATCTAAAGATTTCTAAAACAAAACCCAATAACTATTTAGCATCAAATCAACTGTGCCTAAAACTTTATTGAACCCCATAAACAAAACTATCTGCAACAAACAACCCATATATATCACTGAAAATTCTAAAACCACAATCTACATCAATATAAAATAATTTTTCAGCCAAATAAATTAATCACCAGGCTGACTCTTAGGCCTTTCATAAACACACAAACAAAAAAAACCATTAAATCGATACTATCTCCTCTGTTTGCATCATTCAGCAGGCTGCCTTTCCTTTGTTTGGTTTCAATTGAAAAACTTAAATTCTGAGAAAAGAGAAAGAGGAAAGCAAGCGTACCTAGGCTTTGGGTATGGAGTTTGATTTTCAATTGAAAACAATAACAGACAGAGAATGAGTCACATAATACAGAGAGGAAAACCAAAAGATGCAGTGGCAGTGATCTGTGGTGGTGGCAATCCGTGGTGGCGGGAGAGTTTGAGTTTTGGGTTTTGATTATGGCGGAAGGAAAGGGTGAGTTAGATTTAGGGGAAGAAGATGTTAGCGTGTCAGAAGAGGAGAGATTTTTTGGTTTTCAGGTTTTAAAGAGGTATCGGGTTTTGTAACGTGTATTTGGTGGGGGGAAAAATGAGATTTATTTTTAAATCAAATTTAAAAAATAGAAAAGAAATGCTGATGTGAAAAATTGTGAGAGTTTCAGAGGCTTCGGTTTTATATATAGATACATAGATTAAGGTTAGTTTAAAATTAAATATAAAATATAAGATTATAATTCATATAGTAAATAATATTCAATTGACACAAATTTGACATGTGTATCAAGAGTATAAAGAACATTTCGTCTAACGGTTTAATTTTCAAAATATATAATAATTTTTAAAATATATAATAATTTTTAAAGGAATTTGTAGCTTTAGGCTACAACCAAATTTGTATATAAACTTTAACCATTAAATTATTGTTAAATATTATCTCTTAGTCAAGAGCTTTGTAGTTTAATATTCTAATAAAATATTAATTTAATAAGATACAACTTGAGGAACAAAACAAAAACAAAAGCATGGGTTGTGTGAGATTTAAGTTTAGAAAATTTTTAGAAAGGACTTTTAGTTTGAATAGACTTTAAATCTGTTTTAAATTATTGTTAAATCATTCAACTTTAGGGGAAAAAAAAAAATCAAAAAACATGTTTACGTGGCGTTTAATATGGGGGAATGTTTTATGATTCCCAAGAATGTTTAATGATTCCCATGTTTGGTTGCAATTATACTAGGGAATCAGATATGTTAAGAGTAGCCACTTGATACAACCATGAAAACCATGGTTGAATATATATAGGTTCTAAAAATTTTGATAATAGACTTTTAGTTGAAGTAGAATTTAAATTTCTCAAACGTAGATTATAAAACTTTATCTAAATTAAACTATTGTTAATTCTTATCCTTAATCAAGAGCTTTGTAGCTTAATATCCTAATAAAATATTAATTTAATAAGATACAAAAGCATGGGTTGTGAGGGATTTAAGTTTAAATTTTTTTTATAATAGACTTTTAGTTTGAATAGAATTTAAATTTGTTATAAATTATTGTTAAATTATGCAACTTGAGGGAAAAAAACAAAATAAAAAACGTGATTATTGTTAAATCTTATCTATTAGTCAAGACATGAGTTTTTTTATTTTTTATTTAATATCCATCTATAAATAAGTTCTTTATATTCCAAAAGAAGTGCATACACTTCAACCCAAATTCAAAATAATGTAGTTCAAAAAAAATATAACATCCACATAACTCATCAAATGTTAACTATCAATGTTGAAAGAGTTGGAGCAACCAATAGCTAGACTAATCATGACTATGACTATGAGTATCATCCATATATTCTTTAGGGTTTGTAAAATTGCAACTTACAATCATATCATGTATAAGTTTTTGTAATCACTTGCTTTCCTTTTAAGTTTAAAATATATATTGGATATAAAAGGTATATGACAAATCTAAAATAAAATAAAAATTTATTTGTTATACAAGTTAAACAAGTTGTGTTAAATGAGTTATTTTGGTTTGATACGAATAAATTGACATGTTACATGTGTCAATTGCGAGTCACATGGGTTGACCCACTTATGGCATTTTTTTTTTTTTTTTTTAATTGTGTATCTTTTAGGTTGACTTGTTTATGACTGGAAATAGCTAAGGCCCAACCTTAATTGATAAAAACTTGTGCCGTGTTAACATTGACACCCCTAGTTAGAACCCACCAAGCATGAGCTAAATGATTACGATGTCCTGTTCAATATCTTTTTCAGTATTTAAAGTACAATTAGAGCCTGTTTGGGATGTGCTTGTTTGCTTCAGCTTATTTGAGTTTTTAGCTTCTTTTTTGTACTATTCATGAGCCTCATTGTATTATACAACTAAGTCTATCCATATCTTCATTCACACAAATGAACTAAGTCTTGAAACTCTTAAGAAATAAGTAAAAACCATGGAAATAGGATCACACATATACTTAGGGATTTAAGACACAACAACTTCATAACCACTTAGTTTCATAAACATACAAATAAGATGACACAACCCTAAATTTAATAAACAAACCATATCAAGTCTATCCATTTCTTCATTCACACAAATGGACTAAGTCTTGAAGCTCTTAAGAAATAAGCAAAAACCATGGTAACTAGCCAATATCTCTTGAAAATTCTCATTTAGTTTGCATGTTCGACATGTGAAAGAAATGAAATAATCAAACAAATATAACTCAACAATATATATCCAAATTTTCAAAAAACAATAAACACTCCCAATAACAATTGAAACCAACTTATAACACCATGCAAATCACCCGTTTGCTCCAACTCAACAATCCACCTCAACACAATTATCAATATCATAATATAGAATGTTTAAGAATGCTTACAAATATTGGAAAAAAAAGGTAATCAACAAATATAACTCAACCAAACCTAAGGCCCTAAAACCTAGCTTTACCATCCTAAGACGAGTACCCCTACCCAAACAAGAACCAAGCAAGAATACAAGAAACTCATTGGCTATAACACAACCAAAAACTTTTATTTCCCTACCACAAACAATGTGCATTTACCAACTTAATACAAAGCATGTCATTACCAAACCATGATAAAATTAGCCAAAGTAAAGCACTTATCAAAAAAAGCACATATGAACTTACAAGATGAACCACACAACAAAAGCTTGTAGTAAATTCCTTATAGTCTCAAAATTCTAATCATACTTTTCGATTAAATTTGCAACAGGTCAGCTCTTTTTAAAAATTTGTTTGGTTCACTTAGTGTTATCCAAAAAGCTTGAAATTAAATATGGAGAAGTCCTTATATGTCTAGTATGTACCATAAAAAATTCAGCTCAAAATAATTTTTCTATAATTTATTAAAAATCACGTAATGCATTTGACTCAAATCTGTCCCTAACAAATTTAAAGTCACCAAAAAAAAAAAAAAACTATAATTTTAACACCATGCCAAAAGCTTTGAGACTTGATTAAACCTTAAAGCTATATGTGTTAGCACACATAAACAACTAGGGTTACAACCCATAACCTCATATAACAATCATCACAACACAAGTCAAGAAATTCAATCCCATAACTCATATAGGCAATTTATCAAATACTTGGTAAGCAAAAGACACATTCTCACATTACTTGCACAAATTTATAGTTAATACCACAATCACAACCGCCAAAGACATTTCAAAATGCAAGGAAGCCCTCTTTCAAAAATTAAACCCAATCTCTCGTATAAATCAAAAACTCAAATGATTTCTCAAGAAACTCAACACACATGGTTGCCAAACAATAAATCACTTGTCAAAAAAAAAAAACAAGATTTACAAATTTGTACGTAAACTTACAATGATTCAACCCTTGATGCTCAGGTCTTCTTACTCAAAAAGACAAATTTGAATAAGAGCTTTTTGTACCAAAATCCAACCAAAACAAGCAAACAATAAAAATTAGCACAAAAGTTCCATGACCCATTAAAGAAAAACCATATCAAAGCAAACCCATAAGCCAAAACACAAAGACTTACACTTTAAAGAAACTTGAACACCAAAAAAAAGGGAAAAGAGGATGGTGGTGGCAGTGGGTGGTAACTAGAGAGGGAAGAGCTTGTAGATAGGTGGGTCGGCGGTGGCAAGGGTGGTGGGTATGGGTGGCAGCGGCGGCAAGGTGTGAAGGAAGTGATATGGGGAGAAGAATATAGAAGAGATGTAAAGAAGTGATGTGGGGGGGAGAATATAAAAGTGGGACGAAAGGGAGAAGTGGGACACAATGAACAAAAAGAAAAGAATGAAAAGAAAGAAAAGAATGAAAAAAGTGTGTAGAAAAAGAAAAAGAAAAAGGAGGGACAAAACCGTGGGAAATGAACTCAGCGAAACTTTGTGTGGGAAGAGGGAAAAAAAATTTGGGGAAACATAAAGCAACTTTTTCAATCTATTGGAAATTAATAACTTTGGTCAGCTGGTATAAATTCTGGCAACGAAGGAAAAAAAAAGGGGGGGGGGGGTGTGGGAACCAAGTCTCTGAAATATTTAGGTTGGATAATTTTATTTTAATGCTCCATAGTAAATTTGGGAACTTCCAATTCATTGGGTAATTGTAGACACAAAATTCTGTGTATTCATTTACTATCGTGGAAAAGTGTTTTTTTCCCTGTAATCTCATTTTGTTCCTATTTCAACTAGTGTATCTTTAAATCTTATATGCCCTACACAGGTCTACCATGTTTTATGGACTTTGTTGACTATATCTTGTGCTTGGCAGAGAGCATGGAAAGAGCAAAACTTGCAATCGCATAAAACAAACTTGTTAATTTTTATGTCCTGCAATTGAGCTTCATATTTGTTTATTTTCTGTTCCAAAGATGGTTGACACCATATGTTGTTACTGAAGGAAGAATAATCTTTTGATGTAAACCTGTAGGTTTGACATTTAGGTTACTTACCCAAAGAAAAAAAAAAGGCAATTAGTTTATAATGTTACTATCCATTTCAATATCTGACTAAATCTGGATGAACTTTAAAGACAATGAAGCAAAACTCATTTATATAGCTAATGAAATTATGAAGCCTCAAGATTTTATTAGGTTAAGCAGCTCCACATTGAAGGCAAGGTTATCTCAGGACCCTGACTTGGAATATATATATATATAGTCGCTAACGCATGCTATGTACGAGAACCTACCTATTTGTGAGGTAGACTAAAATAATTTTATAAAATCTTAAATTAATTAAGAAACTACACCAATGCATGATTTGTGTTACAATTTGGTGAAGAAGTCATTGCTTGAACATGCAATAGCTTACAAAAAATTTGTCAAACAGTTTCAGATAGTGCAACAAAATAACTTAAAAATTAAAATATTAAAACTTAAGAAAGACCAAAAAATATTAAAGAATTAGATGATTCATTGCTCAAAACAGGGGCGGCGCTATACTTTGTTCAGGGGGTTCAAATGAACCCCCTGACTTCATTTTTTTTTTTTTTTATATATATAATACATTTTTTTTTGTTAGTTTAATACTTAGATTTTTTCTTAAAAATATTATTTTTGCACACCCTGACTTAAATTTTATACACCCTTATTACAAATATTTCCAACTCTAAGAGTAAGAATAAGTGTTTGTAGATTGTAAGTGTCACTCTGTCATAAATTTATATTAGAGTAATGTTACAATCACAAACTATTTTACAATTTTTACAAAATGTTGATGTGGCCAACTTCTTATAGGTTTTTATTAAGGACTACCATTAATATCCACTTTTTCATTTACCAATAATCACTCACTACATCAGCAGTTTGTAAAAAAATTTGTAAAATAGTTTGTATCTCTAGCATTATTCTTTATATTATATGTGTATGAGTGTATCTAATATTGATTGTGTGCATTATTTTTTGTTATAATGTTATTTGTGTAAATAATAATGTGTGTGGAAGTTTGTGTGTATAGTATAAATATAAGAGAAATCTTTTGTCACTACTTTCATGGGAAATATAACAATTGCCCTAAGGATATCTGTTAATATGACCCTAAATATAATATAACTTTATATGATTTAGTAATTAGGAAATAGAGAAGGTTTGTTGCATGTGTGTATATTGTTATCATGTTATAATAATTTTTTGTTATAAAGTCAAAAAAATTCAAGAAAAAAAATTGTAAAGTTAGTGATTAGTATTTTATTAGTTAAGTAGACACGTAGTGTGTTATTTATGTATGGATGAATGTGGTTGTGTGCGTCAATAATTAATACAAAACCAATGAGTTGAGTTTATCCATTTAGTTTAAAATATTTTTATAAAAACAAAGACAAATAAATAATAACAACTGCATAAAAATAAAAATGTTAGACAAACTTAACAAAATAAAATGGTTATAGCTACCCACAATGACAATTAATACTCAAAATGAACTATCATATAACAATTCAAAATTTGAAAACTTGTAGAAGGAAATTGTAAAATTTCAATTTTTTTTTGTCAATAACTCGATATATTCAAGTTCTCTTTTTATTAATTTTTTTTATATAAGTTTTTTAATGACCTCCCTAAATAAAATTCCTGGAGTCGCCACTGGCTCAAAAATTATTGAAATAAAACAAAATATATATGACTAAACAGAAATATAAGAGAAAGATGAGTTACATTCAAAAGAATAATCCATGACTATAACTATTGAATGGAATCAAAAGATTTAGAGCCTAGAAATTTTATGTGTGTGTGTGTGTGAGAGAGAGAGACTACACAAATTTAGATGTTAAAACTTCCAAAATGCCAAAAAGATATATAATTAAAGAATATGTGTGTGGGAGACTACAATTTAGATGTTAAAACTTTCAAAATGCCAAAAAAGATATATAATTAAAGAATATGTTATTGAAACAATTCAAAAAATATATGACTATTCAAAAGAAAAATATAAGAAAAAGAAAAAAGTGCACTAACCCATAAAACAATAAGTTTTAAATTTTAACTAGCTTAAACTTTAAACGAACCTTATTTGCATATGGCCCACGCTAAAAAATGTTGAGCAAAATCATGTAGTAGCAGCAACCTTAAATTTCAATTATTGCAAGCTTTTTTATCTTGTAAAAAAGGGCTAAAGAGAAATTGGTGGTTCATGTATGAAAATCATTTTTTAAATAATACATGAAAAACCATAAAATAATTTTTTTAAAATAAAGTAAAGGAGAAGAAAATAATAGAATAAGAACTTATACCTCTACTCAGCTTAAAAAAAAAAAATTTGGGGTTTGTACTGCTTTTATAGTGTTTATGATTAACCTCGCAAATTTGGAGATAAATTATCAATATTTGAGTTTGAGTTTAAGTTGGAATTGTTAGAGAGATAACATTTCACTCCTTATTAAGTTTGGACTAAACAAAAATAATTTTTTTTTTTTAAAATAAAGAAAAATGGTGAGTTTGAGTTTAAGTTGAACTTGTTAGAGAGATAGAGTTCACTCCTTGTTAAGTTTGGACTAAACAAAAATAATTTTATTTAAAAAAAAATGATAATGACGTGGCAAGTTCTGGAGAGGTCAATAAAAAGTCAAAGGTTTCGGTTTTATACATATACAAGTTTCATCTCAACCTTCCTCCTTGAAAATCCTTCAAAATAACAGGTTGTAAGTTGTGATGATAGACATTTAGGAACATCTCGTGGCTTCTTCAAGCAACCATCAATTGCAGATCTTTCACCATCATAGGAAACCAATCTAAAGACAAGCATTTGTAGGTTTGGAGTTCGATGAAGCAAGAGTTGTATAAGATGCCACTCACAAAGAATGCCAATTAAACCCAAGAAAGACAAATTATGAAACATGGGAATATCATCATGATTAGAAGCATGGAAGAGGATCTGCACAACAATATAAGAATCACAAATGTCAAAAAGTCAAAATTCACTCACAAGTACAACAATAACAATATTATAAAGTAGTAATCATAGAGAGTTAGATCATGAAAGATGGCAACATGTCCTTACCTCTACATTTACTCTAAGCAACTCCATGGATACAACATTACAAAATGGTCTCATGAAGTCCTGTACCCTCTTTGCAAAATCTTCAATACTGTTGTCACGTTTTATCTCATTGGAAAGGGCTATTTTAACCAAGTTGGGAAGGTTTTCCAACACAACATCCTCGCCCAAATAACCATAAAAATAAAAGAATTCAAGAGCTGGGGCATTGATATGGACTATGTTTGACAAATGGCATGCACTTAAGTTAATGTTATTACCGTAGGTATGAGTATAATTATGTCCAAATTTGTAGCTAGGTGCAAATGTTGGAGGATAGGGCAGGCAGTGAGGAGACGAGAGAGAGTTAGAGTTTGCATAACTAACATTTAGAAGGTCCATAATCATGAGGCTTGGGAACTCCGGGGCAACTCCAAAGGTTGATTAGGATGAGTATTTATGGAGAGATCAAGCTCTTTCACACCATGCCGACAGGTTGTATGGATCCATGTGTCAACATGGAGTGGAAGACAATTTTTGTGCCAACGGATGTGCAACTCTTGTATAGGCGCGGGATTGGGAATTGTATTGCGAAGAATAAAGATCCTCGACACAATTTCCGTGAAACTAAAAGTATGATTTGATGTTGTAGAAGTTTTATTCTGATGTCGTCTTCGTCTTTGTCATCATCTCTTTCAATTCTCTGTTTCTTTTGAACCTTCATGCTTCCTACCATGGCTTTAATTTGCTGTGTGTGTTTTCTTTGTGAAAATTTGAGTGAGTACGAAGGATTTCGACTTTGGTAGGGGTTTATATTTGTTGAAATTTTTGTTATAAAATTTTCAAGCTCTTGAAACATATATCTAATAGAGTTTACTTAATCTAAACTATTGTAACACTTGATAAGATAATTGCACGTTGAAGAGAAATAATAAATATATAAGATATAAAACCTAAAAGAAAAAGAAAAAGAAAATAGTGGTGATGTGGAAAATTGTGGGAGTTTTAGAGGTTTCGGTTATATATATATATATATATATATATATGTTGGGTCTCAATTTGTAGCTCAAGCCCAAAAGAGGTGAATTATGAGCCCAATGAGCCCAAAACAATGAATTTGTAGAGAGTGGGTGAAAGAGCTAGGCTGAATGATCCAAGCAACGTCTTATGTAAATTACAAAGGACGAACAAGTGTAAAACACATGTAAAATTCAAGTAAATTGATGTCTGAAGAGATAGATTAGTGTTTGAAAGGCTAATACAATTATCAGAGCTACAGTTTTTCTTCTTCTCCCCTTTTTTCTTCTAAATTTCCGTCCCCTCTTTTTGGGAGATCTTTTACATTTATATAGTTTTCTTTTAGACTATCTTGATCGTCCACTTGTCTTCATCTAAACGTTCACTTGAGTGCACGTCCCATCAGATACCTTCGTCGGTTCTCCATGAGTGGCGGTAGTTGAGATTGCACTGTTTAGAGGTCTTCTCCACATTAATGTGGCCAGAAAAGTTGCTGCATTAAATAGCCCCTCAAAATTTTAATTTTTCCCTCGCATCCGAGGAGAAAAAATAGGATTTTGATTTGTCACAAAATAAAGGCTTAAAACACAAAAATACCTGGTTTACACGTGGGTGGGAATAGATTTAGGCGCTTCATCATTGGTGCTGGCGTTTCGGGATTTACGAAGCGCTATTAATTACTCCAGGCGGCGTTTTGTCTCTTGCATCCAACGGTGGACCATCGATCCAACGGATGAGGTTTTTCCTCAAGACTTGGGTGGGATAACTCCCACCCACTTTCTGGCCCCTATATAAAGCCTCAAAGAAGACTCTCTCTCTTTTACTTTAAGACTTCTTATTCTCCAGCGAACCCAAACGTTCAAGCTCATCAACTTTTCCAAATCATCCATCCCATTTCTACGAAAATTCACGCAAATCCTCCCAAGGATTTAAGGATCACTCCCCAACCCTGTCTGCGTAAGTTTTAATCCCCTCGAACCCTTCATTTTCCTCTCGGCCAACTTTCTCGGCCCTCAAACTCTCGTTTCTCAATTACTACTATGTGTCTCTCTCTATTTAGCCAAAAATGGGTAAATTTAAGTACCTGGTCGATAGTCCTACCTTAATAGAGGCATTTAAGGAAACACACGGCATACCACAGGGAGTAAACCTGAGGTATTGTCCCCCAGAAAAGATATTAACCGACCGAAGAGAGGGAGAAGTCGTAATCCCTATGATAGCATTCATAGAAGGAGGAATGACTCTCCCTATGGGTCCAGTTACCAAAAATTATCTCTGTAACCATAGGCCTTCTCCTGATCAGTGCGCACCTAATATGTTTAGGATCTTAAGGGCAATTGACGCTTTGAATAGTCATTTAGGACTGGGGCTCACCTGGCTTGTCGTAGTACACATGTACGAATGTCATAGCCAAAAGGGAGCGGGATATTATCTTAAATCCCAATCCGACATCGTTAGGCTCATTTCCTGCCTACCCAAGTCTAATAAGGAGATGAAAGATGACTATCTAATCGTCTCGGGCGCATGGCATGACAGTCTTCATTGCCCTACCCAACCAGGAGAGCCAGGTGGGATATCCCAGATTTAGGTTTTCTAACAATAGATTTAGGCTACTCATCACTTAAAATTATTTTTCTTTTCTCCATATCAGCATCTTTGAGTTTCTGATTATTGTTAATTTCATTGTGGTGTTAACAGATAAAAGACAAGTTGCTCCTCGGCTCAGCCTGACTAATACTACCGCACTCAACTATCTACTGAGATCAGAGATCTTTGTAAGTGAGGACGGACAACTTCGGGTTGTCCATCTTATTCTCGGTTACACCCCAAAATCGAGCGATTTTCAGCCGGTCAGCAACACTATAACGCAAGGAGACTATCGGATTCACCGAATAGACATCTCTCGGCACCATTTTCTAGTGCCGTTCGATCTTGCCCCCGTGCCACATCCAAATCCGCAGGGTGCACCACTGCTCGTCCAACCAGTTCAACAGGTTCCTCCCGAGCCAGTAGCAGAAGGTGAAGGTGTTGCTTCCTCGACTTCTTCACTTGAAGAGCAAATTGATAAGTTTAAATTCGAAGGAGAGGCTTCAGGAGGGGTTCAAATGATACAAGTTTCAGATGCCGAGGAGGAAACTGACAGGCAGTCTAGTGTCCGCCCTCCTGTTTTGATAACTGCTCTTCCAGAAGACTCTTCGGAAGAAGAAGAAGACATGGCGAGCTTAAGGGACTTAATGAAGGCTAGGAAGCCAACACCTGGGGCCAAAGGGACTGGTACATCCCAACCAATTGTTAGTCTTTCGCCACCCCTCCTCAGCTTCCCGCTAGTCTTGGAGTCAAGCCAGTCCCCGATCCGAATAAGAAGAGACCTATCATAGACTCTGAAGAAGCTAGGGTGGTACCGCCCAAAGGGGCTAAGCAACAGAAGGTGGTTAAGGATCAACGGAGCAAAATGGCTTCGTCTGCTGAGAGTCGAAATGACCCTCTTGCTGCCGAGGTTCGCCGAGGGCACCGCACCTGGTCCTCCAAGCTGAAACTGGATGGTGCTCCCATCCCCTGGGAAATCTCCCTAAAAAATTATCAAGGGGGAAGGCATGTCTAGTTGCTGAGGCCCTGGAGCAACTACTTCTCCTTCCAAAGGACATGGAGTCTTACAGGCGCTTCAATCAATATGAACTTTTCTTATCCCTTAAGAGGGATTTAGCCATGGTAAGCGAATTGACTCATCTGTTTAATTAAGATGCTGACCCTTTTTATTCATCTCTTTTCTTTATTTTATATCGAAACTTTTTATTTTGCTATGTAGATTACCCAACAAGTTTTCGTGGCTGAGGAGTGGAACAAGAAGTCTTTTAATGAAGCCCAGGCAGAGGCCTATGCTCGGTCTGAGGTTGAGAAGTCTCTGGGAGGTTTAAAGGAAGATTACTTTAAGCTATCTGAGCAGCTGAAAGACATGACTCAGCAAAGAAACAGTTTTGATGCAGGCCTAAAGACTACCGAGAAGCAGGCCGAAGACCAACGCAAGTAGTTGCGTATGACTGAGATCAACCTTGAGACAGAGAGAGAGTTGGTTAAAAGTCTTCGTACCAAATTGCAGAATGCCAAGGACACTGCCCAATTGGCCGAGAAGAGTGCTCAATTGGCCAAGGAGGCAATCGAGGCCGAAAGGCAGGCATCCTATAAGCTCGGGGTGGAGGAGACCCAAGTCAGACTTACTGAGGAGTTTGCCAAGATTTGTAGAGAGTACTGCGATATAACTTGGGATAAAACCCTTAATGCTGCTGGGGTCCCTCTAGAGTCTGACTTGAGGCTGCCTGGGAATGTATACTACGACCCTAACATTCACGAACTCCCAGTTTCTGACTCCTCTCCCCCCGAGCAACTCCAAGAGGCTTCAGAGCAATCCCTGATTGGCCAAGGCCTTCCTATCAATCCTGAGGCCCCCAAAGAGTCTGGTCAAACTGGTGATCAGGGTAAGCAAGCTGAGGATCCTAAGGAGCCTAGTCAGCCTGGTGATCAAGGCAAGCAAGCTAAGGCTCCTCAAGATAAAGGTAAAAACTTGGGAAAAAAGAAAACCCTTTCAAAATCTAAGGACCAAGCACCAGAAGTTGCTGCTGCCCAGTCTAGTCAAGCTGCTGACCTTTTGGCCTCTCAGATGAAGGCTTAGACGTTTAGGAGTTTTTATTTCATACTTGTATTAGTGTGTGTGTGTGTGTGTTTTTTTTTTTTTTTTTTTTTTTTTTTTGTAAGGGATTGCAAACTACTTTCTTTTGATCAATGAAATCATTTCTCTTTTATTTTTAGTGTCTTCGTTGCACATATTATGAGACTCACTATTATTGCAAATAACTATAACTTGTAATTACGGTAATGTAAGCAGACTTAACAATGATATCGTGTCAATGATGCAAACAACTTATTCAAATACCCGGAGAAGTAGGTCATACAAGAATTATTAACAAACATTGAAAGCAATGAATGATGTGAAGGTATTACAGACTCTCTTGAATACCTACAAGGAATATTACTGAGTACTGATTTTCAATTATTCAAATACTTTCGAGAACTTTAGGAATGATTTGTTAAATTTAAACATTAATAATGACTATAAGACGATGTTAACTAACCCATATCATCTGATCCGAGGACTTCAGGCCTGTTTGGATTTAAGCTTAAATACTTATGAAAATCGTAACGGAGTGTTAACTAACCCAAATCATCTGGTCCGAGGACTTCAGGCATGATTGGATTTAAGTTTAAACACTTATGAAAATCGTAACGGAGTGTTAACTAACCCAAATCATCTGGTCCGAGGACTTCAGGCATGATTGGATTTAAGTTTAAACACTTATGAAAATCGTAACGGAGTGTTAACTAACCCAAATCATCTGGTCCGAGGACTTCAGACATGATTGGATTTAAGTTTAAACACTTATCCAGACACTTTACATAATAAATTGGCATATTGATTAAAGAAAAGATTCGATTAATAATAGTACCTTTTGATGTTGTTTACATTCTAGGGGCGTGGTATTACATGACTATCTAAATCTTTCAAGAAATACGCCCCAATGCCAGCTCCTGAAGTAATACGATATGACCCTTCCCAATTGGGTCCTAACTTTCCTCAAGCTGGGTTCTTTGCAATGCCCACCACTTTCCTGAGTACCAAATCACCAGGCTCTAGAGGCCTTAGCTTTACATTGGCATCGTAGCCTTGCCTGAGCTTTTGTTGGTAATGTGCCAATTAGACCATTGCATTTTCCCTCATTTCCTCAATCAGATCTAAACTCTTCTCTAGCCGCTCATTGTTGCCAGTCGGATTGAAGGAACCAGTTCTCAATGTTGGGAACCCAGTCTCTAAATGTATGACAGCTTCAGCCCCATAGGTCATTGAAAAGGGGGTCTCCCCAGTAGACCTACGTGGTGTAGTTCTATATGCCCAAAGTACATGTGGCAATTCTTCCACCCATTTACCTTTTGCGTCGTCTAATCTCTTCTTTAATCCGTTTAGTATGACCTTGTTAACAGCTTCCACTTGCCCATTCCCCTGGGGATAAGCAGGGGTGAAGTATCTATTCATGATTCCCAACTCGCTACAATAATTCCTGAAGGCTTTGCTATCAAACAGAAGGCCATTGTCCGAGATGAGGGTATGAGGAATCCCAAACCGAGTGACAATGTTTTTCCAGACAAACTTCTTTACATCTACGTCTCTGATGTTGGCTAGAGGTTCAGCTTCGACCCACTTAGTGAAATAGTCTGTGCCGACCAGAAGGTACTTCTTGTTTCCTGCAGCCTTAGGGAATGGACCCACAATATCCAAGCCCCATTGAGCAAATGGCCATGGACTGGATAATGGATTAAGGACCCTACCTGGTTGATGTATGTTTGGCGCAAATTGTTGACACTGGTCGCATTTTTTGACGTATTCATGGGCTTCTTTTTGCATGTTCGGCCACCAATAGCCTTGAGTAATGGCTCGGTGAGCCAAGGATCTACCTCCGGTATGGCTCCCACAAATTCCTTCATGTAACTCTTCTAAGAGTGACTCAGCTGCTTTAGGATGCATGCATAATAAATACAGTCCTGAATAGGAGCGTTTGTATAGTTTTTGGTCCTCGAATAGCCAGAATCTAGTCGCCTTCCTTCGAACTTTGTCAGCTTCCAACTTTTCTTTAGGCAAAATATCTTCTTTCAAGAATTTAATTATAGGATCCATCCAACTGAGCTCAGCTCTGATTTGATGAACTCAGACTGTCTCTCCACTCGTCTCCGTAGGTTTATGCAAGTCCTTGACGAGGATAACTCTCGGCAAATCTTGCGCCGAGGAGGTAGTGAGCGTGGCCAAAGAATCAGCATGTGCATTACCATTTCTGGGGGTGTGCAATAAATTAAAAGATTCAAACTCCGACTGCAGACATTTAACTCGGCTTAAGTACCCCTGCATCCTTTCATCTTTCGCCTCAAACTCACCCTGTACTTGACCAACGACTAACCTTGAGTCCGAGAACACCTCCACTGACTTTCCTCCCATTCTTTGAACCATAGCCATTCCCATCAATAGAGCTTCATACTCAGCTTCATTATTTGTGGCCGTGAAGTTTAGTCTTAGTGACTTTTCGATAACAATCTTCTCTAGAGATATTAACACTAGCCCTACTCCAGAATCCTTATGATTTGCTGCACCGTCTATATACACCTCCCAGATTGGAGAACCCCGCTGAGAGATTATGCCAACCGATTTTTCATCCATGTTCCGTGCTGGTTCCAATTCTTCTACCGAGGGCTCAGCGAATTCAACTACTAGATCCGCGAGGACCTGTCCCTTTATGGAGGTGCGGGGCATATATTTGATGTCAAAAGCCCCCAGGATGGTGCCCTATTTAGCTATTCTCCCCGTGTAGTTTGCACTTCTGAGTATGGTTTTGAGTGGGAGTTGGGTAAGAACAACGATCGTATGTGCTTGGACATAATGAGGCAACTTCCTTGTACCCAACACTACTGCCAAGATGGCTTTCTCCAGCGGCAGATAACGAATCTCGGCCTCGTGCAATGACTTACTTATATAATAAACTGGCCTTTGCACGCCTTGGTCTACTCGGATCAATACCAGACTTACAGCATAAGGGGCCACAACAATGTAAGCAAACAAGACCTCATTTGGCTCAGGACTGGACATAACTGGTGGCCGAGCTAAATAGTCTTTAAGTTGTTGGAAGGCCAAAGCACACTCTTCAGTCCACTCAAATCCTTTCCATTTGTTGATCAACAAGAAGAAAGGTCTACACCTATCTGCTGATCGGGAGATGAATCGGTTCAGGGCAGCAGTCATTCCAGTCAGTTTCTGGACCTCTTTGGGATTCTGAGGAGCTTGCAAATTGTTAATGGCCTTTATTTGATCGGGATTAACTTTAATTCTCCTGTGAGTCACCATGTAACCCAAGAACTTACCCGAACCTACACCAAATGAGCATTTGGAAGCATTTAGACGCAGTTTGTACCTCCTTAGAACTTCAAAAATGTTTTCAAGGTCCTTCACATGTTCGGAAACAATCTTGCTTTTCACCACCATGTCATCTATGTAAATCTCGATACTTTTACCTAGCTGTGGCTCAAACATCCTCGTCATCATTCTTTGATAGGTAGATCCCGCATTTTATAAACCGAATGGCATCACCTTATAGTAGTAGTTTCCAATAGGGGTAACAAATGCAGTCTTTTCCTGATCCTCCAATGCTAATGGTATTTGGTGGTAACCTTGGAAAGCATCCAAAAAACTCATCCGAGGGTGACCAACAGTTGCATTCACTAGCTGACATATTTTAAGCATAGGGAAAGAATCCTTGGGGCAGGCCTTATTTAAGTCAATGAAGTCCACACATACTCGCCATTTTCCATTCTTCTTCTTCACCACCACAGTATTTGCTAGTCACTCAAGATAGAACACCTCCTTCATAGCTCCAGCCTGCTTGAGCTTCATTACCTCTTCTCGTACTGCATCAGCATGTTCCCTGGATGGGCGCCGAGGAGGCTGTTTCTTAGGGATGACTAAAGGGTTGACATTTAGGTGGTGACATATGAATTTTGGATCTACCCCCGGGGCTTCATAAGCATTTCAAGCAAATACATCGATATTTCTCATGAGGAATTCTACAAGCACATCCTTCTCCTGAAGAGGTAATTGAGATCCGACCTGAAAGAACTTCTCTGGATCATCTCTGATAGCAACTTTTGTCAAATCTTCACATCTCGCACCCTCGGCTGAATCATTGGTGTGCAATGCCGGATGTTTTGATTACTATAAATCCCTTTCAGCGTAAGTCGAGGACTCAATCTCGGGTTTATGCTGGATGGCAGCCACCAAGCATTGTCTCGCCATAGATTGATCTCCCAGGATCTTGTTAACTTGACTCTCGGACGGATACTTAACTTTCTGATGTAGGGTAAATGAAACAGCCCCTAGTGTATGAAGCCAAGGTCTGGCTACAATTGTCGTATAGGGAGAATATACATCTACAACGATGAAATCCACCTCTACTATCTCTGTACCAGTCTGCACGGGTAATCGGGCTACTGACACAACCTTGGATGGCCAGGATCTTGTTCTCCTTGGTGCGGCAAAGATGACATTGATAGTTCCCAAAGGAGACTTTGAAAAATCCTCCCTTTGGGGTTCCGAGCTCGCCTGACTTCCTCGGCCACTGGAGTGGTGCAAGAGTTGTCTCAACTTACCCTCACGGACCAGTTGGTCCAAATGATCCCACAAGCTCCTACAATCCTCTGTGGTATGTCCATGGTCTTGATGGTACTGGCAATAGAGATTATGATTACGCCTCTCAGGGTTTCCCACCATCTTACTCGGCCACTTGAAGCATAGTTCATTCTTAATCTTTTCCAAAACTTGGTGTACTGGCTCTTTGAATACAGCGTCGACTACTTGAAGATTTGCTGATCCTGATTGTCCAGCAAAATCTCTCCGCGGTTTACTATTATTGTAACGGTCCGACCTGAAATCCCTCCTCTCCTGGGAGATAACCTTGTCCTTTCCTTTTCCTTACTGTTGATCTTCCTCAACTCTTTTGTACTTGTCAATACGGTCCATGAGCTGTCGCACGTTAGTAACTGGCTTACCAGTTAAAGACTTCCTTAAACCATGGTCAGTAGGGAGGCCGAGCTTAAACGTATTAAGGGCCACTCCATCAAAATCGCCTTCCATCTCATTGAACATCTCCCAGTATCTATCTGAGTATGTTTTCAAGGTCTCACCTTTTTGCATGCTCAGGGATAACAATGAAGACAAAGGCCTGGCCACTCTTCGGCAGGTGACAAAACGGGAACCAAATGCTTATGTGAGTTCTTTGAAGGATTTGATGGAATTTGCCCTCAGGCTGTCAAACCATCTCATCGCAACTGGTCCAAGACTGGAAGGGAAAATTTTGCATATCAAAGCTTCGTCTTTAGAATGGACTGCCATCCTCTGGTTGAAGTGGCTCACATGCTCTACAGGGTCTGTTTTTCCATTGTAAATAGTGAACGTTGGTTGATGAAAACGGCGAGGAAGTCTTGCGTCCTCAATCCTACGCGTGAAAGGTGATTTGGAGATTTGGTTCAAGGCCTTGCTCATAGCATCATTCCCTACACCTCCACGTGACGGACTTCGAGGCTGCCGTTTACGAGAATGTTCCTCTTCATAAGAGAAAGATTCACTAACCGGTGTTCGAGATCTCTGCTTGTAAGTGACGTCTTGTTCGTCATCAGAATCTTCGTCAGAATATGAAGAAATCCGTTTTCTCTTTGCATGGCGCAACTCCCTTTTCAGCTTGTCAATTTCTAGTTGCATGTTTTTATTCTTCTCTGCATGGGACACGTGACTTCCACCATGCGACTGGCTTCGATCAGTATGCGTAGTGTGTACATTACCTTCACGATCCTGCCTCTGCTCCAAGTTGAGAAAAGGATCAACGTGTTGGGATGCCCTAGATTCTGTTGGTTGTTGCCCTGGCTCAGCCATTATCAGCTGTTGCTTCCACTTTCGCTCAAGCTCTTCCCACAGATGGCGCCAATTGTAGGGTCTCAATTTGTAACCCAAGCCCAAAAGAGGTGGATTATGAGCCCAATGAGCCCAAAACAATAAATTTGTAGAGAGTGGGTGAAAGAGCTAGGTTGAATGATCCAAGCAACGTCTCATGTAAATTAAAAAGGATGAACAAGTGTAAAACACATGTAAAATTCAAGTAAATTGACGTTCGAAGAGATAGATTAGTGTTTGAAAGGCTAATACAATTATCAGAGCTACAGTTTTTCTTCTTCTCCCCTTTTTTCTTCTAAATTTCCGTCCCCCCTTTTTGGGAGATCTTTTACATTTATATAGTTTTCGTTTAGACTATCTTGATCGTCCACTTATCTTCATCTAAACGTTCACTTGAGTGCACGTCCCATCAGATACCTTCGTCGGTTCTCCATGAGTGGCGGTAGTTGAGATTGCACTGTTCAGAGGTCTTCTCCACATTAATGTGGTCAGAAAAGTTGCTGCAGTGCATTAAATGCGGTGATAACAGCTTTTCCTTTAGATATTTCTCCGTTCTTATCATCTCCCTACATGCCCGAAGTTTATTCTTATCATTGAAATCGCTAGGAAGATCACTCAAACCTCCCAGGTATTTGCTGGACCGAGACTCTTTATATCCGAGGAGGATACACTCTTCGGACTGCTGATGACCTCTTCGGACTATACTCCTTGATCATTTCCAGGTATCTCTCCCACATGGAATCCCTCTTAGTCATTTTCTTCTCTTCGGACACAACATAATCTTCAAATAGGGCCCTAGGCCCAATACATAATATTGGGCTTTTACCCCCACAATATATATGTATATATATAGATGAGGCCCTTTCAAAAAAAAAAAAAAGTCCAACAAACAGAGTTCTATTCATCTGATTTTTCCAAGGAAAATTTCTTGACACTTTACAATCATCTTCAAAATTACATTTTTGATATTCACAATAATGACTCGTTTGTAGAGCTTAAATGAATTGGTTACCTTGTTGAATAGTTAGTGGAGTCGCATAAGCATATCATATTTCTATTAGTCTATTTGTTTATGAAGTTAGTTTTGACCATTCCTATTGCGACTGCAATAATAGAAAGAAAATTTTCAGAAATAAAATATATAAAGAATGAATTACACAATCAGTGGATGAATGATTGTTTGGTTTTGTACATTGAAATAAATGTAACTTGCAATATTAATAATAAAATTATCATATAACAATTTCAAAATATAAAATTTTCTAAAAATTGTAAAAATTTATGCATTTGCGTGTTTTTTTTGTTAATATGTAAAATCCTATTTTTATCAGATTTTTATAATTTAAGTTTCTTAATGACCATTCAAAAAAAAATTCCTTAAGACGATACTCAGGTCGAAGTGCATTTTCATTTTATGTCTCCTTGACACAGCTAAGGCTACTGAGATTTGCATTGTGTCTCATCATAAATTACCAATGTTGTCCCTGCTCTAGATCAAGGGCAGCATTAGGCTTGAATGCCGTAGTAGTGATTGCATTATAACAAACTACCCAAAGGTAGCGATGTAAATCACATTATTTATGACTTTATCTTACGTTTTAAATGGCAATCCGTTATAAAATGAATAAGAGCATTCTCATCAAGAATGCTAAATGCTATTTTTTAATATCAAATTTTAAAAAAGCACACTCCATCAAAGGTGCTAGATGCTATTAATTTTGACATCTAGCTACAGTAGGCTGCTATCTCTAGCAGCCCACTGTAGCAAGATGTTAAAAAAAAAAAATTATTTGTTTAAAAAAAAAGATTTTGTCTACCAATGATTCTTGATCCGTTGGTCAAGTATAGATAATTTAATAAATAAAATTTACTTATAGAAGGAATATCTTGATATCTGTATGATGTAATTTGATGAACAAACGATATGCGATTTGATAACAAGGGAATAATTCTCGCATTTAACTTGCACTGCTGCTGCAGTGAGTCTGAATCTGATATTTTATGATTTACACTGTCATGGTCGGCTAGATCGAGTGGATAGGTTTCTGTGACAATTATAAAATGATGTAAATATTCTATTGCGTGATACTTCAGGAAATGAAAAGCACGTCCCAAATGAGGGACCAACACTTTTCTCTTCCCCTGCTTATTGTGTTTTTGCACTGGATATATGCAAAATTCCAAGATTTTTCCAGCCAAAAGAACTAGTTAGTTTCATGGTGTTTCACTACTACGATTGTTCCCATGCTTGTTGACTACTTCATATCACAATGGATGTAATTATTGATTTAAATGAATAAAGAATAAAGAAAGAATAAAAAAATAATATTTAAATGAAGTGGTAAAATAATAGAACCTTTGATGTTTGATGTATTGTAAAGTGAGATGCTAAAATGAATAAAGTAACTTTTTGATATGCTAAATGCTATATTTTATAGCATTCTTGATGAGAATGCTCTAATGTTAGCAAATTTGGTTGACTAGTTACACTCCATGTTTCTTCTCACTTATGGCAAGGGAACCTATTTTAAGCATCAAATATAGGATTAAACTAGTGATGAATGAACTAAAATAGTTGAATCGTTTTGAAATGATGACTGTTTAGCACAAAAAAAGTATTTTGTATCAAATAATATCACGTTATCCGTATCAAAATCCAATAAATGAGAGACGTGTGTAAAAATAACTATCTATACTAACACGTCTTTCATTTGTTAGTGAGGTAGTTATATTTTGCTAACATATCTCACACTTCTTGAATTTTGATGCTACTGACATGGTATCATTTGATACTAAGTACCTTCTCCTTTAGTACATGCCTTAAGCATACATCATCATGAAAATTTTATTAAAAGTAAACTCTCTCTCTCTCAATTTATAATATCTAGTTCTCTCTACTATAAATTGTGGCCACCAATGATGAGAGCATAGCAGAAATCTGTCTTGGATTTGAAGCTGATGCAATAATGACTTTGAATCATGCCAAAATGTAGACCCCAGTGGTTCAACCTTATAAGTCACATTTATATATTACTTGAATAGACTCATAAGGTTAACTTAATTGCTTGATTGGTCGGAACCGAAAGCTGCAATGAGGCAATTCAAAAGCTTCAAAAGAAATTTGAAATTGTTGTTAACATTCAAGGAACCTGATATATTAATAGATGGGGTTGTCGAAGCTCTGCAGATAAGTTATTTTCCTTGCAATATAAGATGGTCATTCAAATCTTTTTTTATTTATTTATTAGCCATTCATATCTGAAACTGGCCATTCATGTCTGAAACTTAAAAAAAGTTACACACTTTTTGTTACAATCCTCTTCAACATGGAGGAAAAGAAGATATGTTATATATGTAAAGTTTACTAGTTCGGCCGGGATTTGATTTGGATGTTTTTATGGGGTCTGTTCCACATTGGAGTGACCTTGGGAAAGTTTTTACTTGTAACCTGAATTGTCCTAAACCATAATAGTGAAGATATAATAATAGAGTATTGTTCAACCTTACCAAAAATATGGGCCTATTTTGTATATTTATACTTCAACGTGAATTTCAAATTACAACAAAATGGTTATTGTACCGATTGTAGAATTTAAATTAAAAAAAAAATACCAACAGAGATAATGTCTAGGATTTAGCTTCAGTGATCTTAACTCTTCGACTTAATGTAATTGTAATCCTTTGTCCCTTGAGTTTGGTGACTGCACATTATCTTAATTTATTTGTAACACGCTCCCTTAAGCTCAACGTCCATTGAGCTTGATCTGAACTGAAGCAAGGCAAACCGGGTTGAAGAAATAATTGGGTCCATTATAATACATTAGGGTTTGAAACAAGATGAGTTGGGTCTTAAATTAATAAACCAATGGCATGTTTGAAAATGATGAAATCATAGTTTTTGTTTTTGTTCATTTATTTATTCAATTTATAAAAAATACTTGCAAGTTAAATCATTTGCATCTTTGGTGTCTCGCAAATAAAAGCAAAGGTGACAATTTGTTATAAAAATGTTGTGCCTATAGGACTACTCGGGTACTCGTCACTTGATATTTTGATTTAATAGAGTTTAATCTTAGGTAAACTATCTTTATGAGAGAATAGTCTCTTTAGAGAAGATGGTCACTTGGCAGTCACACAAGCACAACCACAATTTTTAGGACTCTAGTTTTGAAATTATACACGAATTTCCTCCTTGAGGATCATGGTTTTGGAAATTAAATTACTTGGTAAATTGTAATTTGGAGTAACTTCATTATTTGGTAAACTAAGTTGTGCATTTTCTATCTTTTGTTTAATTTACGGGTGTACCAAAAGTTTGAATAGATGTAAAAAAATGTCTATGGAATAGGTCTAGGTTTTTTTTTTTTTTTTTTTTCTCCCCTTCGAGATAGGGAGATAGGTCTAGTTTGAATGGATGGCCACACGGAAAATGGACATATAGTGCTTTAGTGTGTGTCAGGAAACATCTTATTTAGTTTTTTTGTTGTTGAAAATGCGTTAAAATATACTTATATTTTGAATAAGTGAAAAAAATAAGGAAAAATTAGGTTATAAAAAGCTGTACATAAAAGCTAAGATAAAAATCAAAAAGATAATTTATAAGCTGTATCCAAACTACACTTAATGTGTAAAGAATCCTTTAACAATATAAAATAAGTAACTATAAAAATAAAAATAAAATTAATGAAACATTTCATGCACTTGTGAGCACAAGACTGACGAAAAGTTCAAGACCTAAATAGTGTTGTAACTTTAAGATTGATGTGTTTTATGGATTTTCAAGGCACGTACAAGACTGGTATAAGGTATATCTACCTTCATATTCTTCTTGTTCTTAAGAACCAGAATCCAATAGAACTAGGCTTTCCATATAATTATCCAAATAGAAATAACTTGATACGCCATTGATTTGAAGATCCCATATTTTTCTTCAATTGTATGGTTTGTACAAAGACAAGTCTCTTCTGCAAGATGGACGTCTGTGTGGCATAGTTACTAGAACTTCACCATTTTTCTTGAAACCTATCACCCTTCCCAATCTTTCACCAAGATCAATAATGTATAGCTTGGTCCAAGATTCCACAACTCCATGCTCTTTCATCACCCACACATCATGCTTTTTTCCCAGCCAAACATATTGTTGGAAATAAAGGTGGGATATTACCTGATTTTTCCTTGGAATTACACAATATGATTTTACCAAAAGAGGTGGCGGAGATGAGGCGTGGACCAAGTCACTATCTTGAGACAAATCATGTTGTCTACGGTATATCCAATATAGTTAGACAAATAGTTTCTACATGTTGTCTCCATGATACAATAGTCCAGCCACCTTTGTTGATTATTCTTGCGAGCCTACACTGCTCGTAGGATATAAGCTCTCTATAATACTTTCTTTTTCCAGAAAATTTAGTAAAAGATATATTTTGTGAATAGTAAGAAGCAGTAGAAGGTAAGTGTTTAGAACAATAATAAAAATTGTTTTTGAAATTCTGTAACTTTTGTAATTCAAAAATAATATGTCTTAGAAACTTTTATTTCTTTCCATATTTATAGAGCCGGACATGTAACTTGTCTTTAGCCAAAGAATAAAAACATTTGCCAACTTTAAATGGTCATAAAGTTGTTCAAATCAATATATGATCAAAAGGTTTCTTTATATATATATATAAACCGGTCAAAAGTTTTTTGCCAACGTATATACATTGAGGCAAGTTAATGGGAAATTATTATGTACTCCCGGAATACCATAAATGCGTACTCCTTTCTCTCACATGAATGGTAGGTCCCACTAATTAAATTCATGGTGGGTCCCACTAATTTAGTAAAAGATATATTTTGTGAATAGTAAGAAGCAGTAGAAGGTAAGTGTTTAGAATAATAATAAAAATTGTTTTTGAAATTCTGTAACTTTTGTAATTCAAAAATAATATGTCTTAGAAACTTTTATTTCTTTCCATATTTATAGAGCCGGACATGTAACTTGTCTTTAGCCAAAGAATAAAAACATTTGCTAACTTTAAATGGTCATAAAGTTGTTCAAATCAATATATGATCAAAAGGTTTCTTTATATATATATATATATATATAAACCGGTCAAAAGTTTTTTGCCAACGTATATACGTTGAGGCAAGTTAATGAGAAATTATTATGTACTCCCGGAATACCATAAATGCGTACTCCCTTCTCTCACATGAATGGTGGGTCCCACTAATTAAATTCATGGTGGGACCTACCATTTATGTGAGAGGAGAGAGTACGCATTTATGGTACTCCGGAAGTACCTAATATTTTCTCAAGTTAATAGCCAAAATCAAGTTTGTCTTTTAGTGTCATAATGTTATTGAAAACAAAATAATAGCCCATAACGTGGCTGACTTTTAGATATCAATTAATATTCTCCTTTGAAACTTTGACTATACACAATAATTACAACCAAGAATGGAAAGCAAGTTGTAATGCTGTAAATTATCAACAGTAAATTATATAAATGTATAGTTGTATAATTTTTCTGATACTTTCCATCTATAACGTTACTATTAAATATATTAAAAGAAATGTTTTAAAGCAAAAGTTTATAAATGAAAGTATACTAAAAGCTGTCAATATATAATATTAAAAACCACATTAATTTTCAGGAATTTTCCTAACTAAAATAATTGACAATAGTTATTCAAATTTTAAATTATATTTGAATTTCAAAATTTAGCAATCAACGTATCTAACTTTAAGGAGTAATTGATATAATCAATTCACATAAATGAGTATTAAAATAAATATGATATTTTTTATAAAAATATCCAACACATAGTAGCCGTCAAACTGCCCTGCCTCCACCTCTCCGTATAAAGCAAGAATGGAATTAAGTAACCTTGATTGGATGTTTTAAAATAAAAGAATGAAAATGAATGAAAATGAATGGAATGTAAGTAATCTTGTTTGGGAGCAACATGAAGGGAATGTAATGGAATCATTTTATGACAATACTATTATTAAACCCCTATTTTAAAATAAATGGTTGAATATATAGGGGTATTTTGAGAGTTTAGTAAAAAAATCATTAAATCTAATTCTATTCCCTCCCATTCCTCCCAATTTTGGGGGAATAAAAATTTGAAGTTTTAAGGGAATAGAGAGGAATGAGTATTCCCTCCTGCTCATTCCATTCCCTCCCACTTAAACTCCCAAATAAGGGAATGAACTTTTCATTCATTCCATTAAAATTCTCAAATAAGAGAAGGGAAGAATATTCTAAAATTATTCTTTTCATTTATTTTCATTTCATTCTCTCATCTCAAACGAGACCTTAGGCACAAGCACTCATGGGCGGCGCCATGCATAGTTCAGGGGGTTCAAATGAACCCCCTGAGATAATTTATATATATATATACATATATATATATATATATAATTTTTTATTGTTATTTTACCCTCCTGAAATAAAAATTTGAACACTTTGGCCCTAAATTTTTTAAAACCCACTTGAAATAAGTTTAATTATGATTCTCTTAATAATTTTTTGATCTTTTTAAACACAAAAAAAGGCCTAACAATAAACCAGTTTTATCTAAAATTTGGGAGAAATAGTAAGCCCAACAACAAAAGTAAATTTTTTTTTAATCTTAAATCTTAAATAAATAAAAACCATTTAGATCTTAACAAATTTGAAATAAACTAATAGAAAATACGTAGTTTACCTTGTATATTTATATTGTTTCTAAACAAATTTGTACAATATTGTATATTTTTTGCAAATGTGTATAGTATCATTATCTATAATTAAATCTTACATTGATTCTAAACAAACATGTACAGTATAATTGTCTGCAATGTAAATCTTACATTGAAAGTACAATGTGAACATATAGTTGTCCTAAACTAATAAATAAAAGTATTTTAAGTAGTAATAATTAAAATTTACTTAACATAATTAACATGTTCATTATATTAAGAAAAAATATGTCAATTGAACCTCTAATTTATTTTTTATTCTACTACTAGTATGTACTATAGACAAATTTGTAATAAGGAAATCATGTAAACCGTAAGATTCATATTTTACCCAAGATGTATCTTTTTATTGACCCCCCTAGAAAAAAATCTTGGAGCCGCCACTGCAGGCACTTCATGAAAAACATTCTCATCACCCAAATTGAAAGACAAAATAAAATTGTGATAAGCATGCTGCTCGGGGTTTTGACTCTTCTTAGCAGCAAGCCAATGCAATGCCCCATTCATGAAAACCGAGACAGTCTCGTGTTGAACAAAAAAGTGAGCACTTGGTGAGAAAGTAAAGGTGACATTCACCATTATTAAGAGTATAATTAGAAATCTCAGCCACGGGCTCGTGTCCCTCCAGATACGTAATTCTCACTGCTTTGTATTCTTTAGTTGGGGCATGATATCCAAATCCATGACAATAAATATATCGCCTACTATGGAGATTTGGAAGCTGCACGGATCTATTAATAGAAGGGTTCCAAAGAATAAATTTTGTATTGTTAACCAGACAAATTAGTCCATTGACTGAACTGACTATTTTGAAGTTGGTCCATCCATGCTCATACGACAGTGGAACTCAATGAAATCAGATGAGTCTATGGTTGGATTGCTGTGCAAAGTTAAACGTTGTTTTCCGTCGTAACCACGCCCAAATATAAAATAGGGTGATGGGCGTTGGTTGCTGCAATCGAGGTGAGTGGTGGCAAAGCGAGATTTAGAGATGAGAGAATACTATTTCTTGCAAACAGACCTGAATCTCAGCAATGACTTCACCGATAGTCTTACAAGAATTTCTTCAATTACCTCTAGGGGCAAATAGTTTGACATGTTTTTCCCTTTGTTTCTCTGCATCTGAGAATGTGAAAGATGCTGCATTTTTTTTATGGCAGAAATTACATTTTCGTCTCTACATTTTCAGGCGATTACCACTTTGGTCCCGATTTTATTTTTACCGCTTTTAGTCCCTATCCTGAAAAACGCTTCCCGTTTTGGTCTCTGTCGTTACATCAAAGACGGAAAATGCACACGTGGCAAATGGCAGAATTAAAAAAATATTTAAAATATTTTATTTTATTTTAAAATAAAATAAAATTTTAGTTATCAATAATTTTAAAATAAAAATATTAAAAATTTTAGTTAAAAATAATTGTTCTTCATGTTCTTCTCCCAAGAACATGGTTGCCCAAAAAATAAGAAATTCAAGATTTTCTTCTCTTTTATTTCATTTTCTTAGCATCCAAACAAGCAAAAACATATATAAAATCATGATCAAACTCAGATACTCTAACACAATCAACTAACAAAACCCAAAACACTTAAGTAGTCCTACATATTATTATCAACCCAGAGTAAGCGAAACGAGGACATTGAGCCAGACATTGGTGACGACTAGACATTGGGTGTCTGTTTTCACATCTTTCATTACAAGAAGGTGAATCTTAATGTTGAATCACAGAGTTACGCCACCAAAATCCAAAGAGATTTTTTAGAAAAAGAAAACAAAGACTGTTATAAATTGAGTAAAATAAAAATAAAAATAATTCATAAATTGAACTGCCAATCAAATATTCCACAATTTCTTTGTTGGCTTACACACCCATCTTCCTCCTTCCCTCTCTCTGCATCTCCGCTAACTTACCCACCCAAACCCATCATTAGCAATTTTCGTTCGCTTTTTGTGTTTCTAATAGCATCATCATGTTTTTCTAAGAGGTCGAGGTTGGGGTTTGTGAGACTATGGACCGTACTGCTACGGTGGTGTTTTGGGTCGGTGGGCCCAGAAGTTACCTGGCAACCAGAGGCCATTTTCTTTGAAACTCAGAGATAGATTTCGTTTGGGTTTTGTTAGTTGATTGTGTTAGAGTATCTGAGTTTGATCATGGTTTTGTATATGTTTTTGCTTGTTTGTGTGCGAAGAAAATGAAATAAAAGAGAAGAAAATCTTGAATTTCTTATTTTCTGGGCAACCATGTTCTTGGGGGAAGAACATAAAGAACAATTATTTTTAATAAAATTTTTTAATATTTTTATTTTAAAATTATTGATATATAACTAAAATTTTATTTTATTTTAAAATAAAATAAAATAGTTTTAATATTTTTTTAATTCTACCGTTTGCCACGTGTGCATTTTTCATCTCAAATATAACGGCAGAGACCAAAACGAGAAGCGTTTTTTAAGATAGAGACTAAAAGTGGTAAAAATAAAATCGGGACCAAAGTGAGAATCGCCTGAAAATGTAGGGACGAAAATGTGATTTCCGCCTTTTTTTTTTCTTTTTTCTTTTTTCTTTTTGGGAGAAGATGAGAGATGGTGCACATTAGGGTTTGTTTATATAGTTGGCTTAGCAAGAGTAGCACATAATGTTTGGGTCTACAAAGTGAAACCCACCTCAAACTCTTATCATTTATTCTTCTAAAAAAAAAAACACTCTTATCATTTATATTTAGCTAAAACTTTAGTGGTGGCATAGCTTACCTCAAAGTCTTAAGGGTTGTTTGGTACCGGTGTTTAAACAACAGTTTTCAGTATTGAGAAATGATATGTCCACAATATTTTTACAACATTTTTACAACAAATCTTAAGTGGCAGGTTATTACTAGTTGTTATTATAAGGTTAAAAAAGTAATCTCAGTATTAAATTCAAATTTGAACCAATAACAACTAACCACTTATGATTTATTGTAAAAATGTTGTGAACGTAGTGCTAGTGTTTAAACGACAATAACATTTCTGACACGTATTTCTATAACACTCAAACACGTATTTCCATAATACTTAAAACTGAATAACAATACTAGAAATCTCCAACTAAACAGACCCTTAATTTCTATAGCCAATAAAAAACCCATTTAATTATTTTGGGCTGGACCAAATACACCATTACCAATACCCACCCAAGAAAACCCGAACCAGCCTATTAACCACAAACTCTGCAAAGAAAAAATCCACACAACAATCAACAGCTAGTGCTATAGCCTTGAGAAGCTACAATGGTGAAAGAAATTGAAGAGGAGGCAGTCTAGCTTGCATGGCCCCTAGGCCGTCATATAAGGAAGAGGGCTCTCATAAACAAAGATAGTCGGCAACAACGATAGTAACAAAGTAGCATCACTAGTGAGCTTTTCTTGAAGAATGAATATTTTATTATTCTTGTTCTCATACTATTGTTTTCAAAGCAAAATCGATTGTAATAATCAGGTAACATGTATATAATTTGTGAATCAAATAATTCTCGTGAAGAAATTGGAGACTGAATTCTAGAACTAGAATCTGGTGTAGTTCTCTCACAAAGATTTGTCACACACTTAAGTATGAAACTTTCAACCTAAGTAATCCCGATGTATCTTCCACAACATGTCAAAGCAATGTCTCATGCATGGTCTGATTTCTTGCGAAATTAAAACAATCTCAAGCCCAGTAATTTTTTTTTTTTCAGTATCCAAAGTCCAAATCTCTAATAACAATTACCATAAATAATTTTAACAACAAACTATGATAACTGGTTCCATTGGTTTATTTTTCTTAAAAAATAAGTATAATTGTTACCTTCTCGTCCGAAACATTTACAAACAGGCAGAAGAAAATAAGGAATCTTAATAATTGGTGTTAGAGATATATATTAAACATATATTATCCCAATGTAATAGGCCCAAGCCCAATCCTGCTTGTACTAGTAGTCTAGGGTTTTTGTCGCGGGAGGTCGTGGAGCACGACTGTGGTGTGGGTTTCATCAGGCGAAGCTTGGATTTGCACAGATCTGAAAAGTTAAGTCATGGCTTTGCTTGAATTTGTGGATCTTGGACACAGCACTGAGCCACGGTGGCTGCGAGCCGCTGTGTAGTCTAGATTCAGCAGAGAAGCATGTGTGACTTCTGATGATGGTGTGCACATGATATTCTTCTTTGCTTGCTAGAGATGTTTGTTTGATGCCAAGAATGAAGTTTGGCTCTGATACCATGTTAAATAAATATATTATTAGCAACGCAATGTGTTATACCATGTTGTATATGCTAAAGTGGATGCGGAAGATGAAGCATAGAATAGGAACACTGAGAACACGAGGGTTACGTGGTTCAGCCTTGTCGGCCTACATCCACGGAAGAATCCCTTAAGGGTTACATCTTTATTGTATAAGAAAGTAGTACAATAACCTGTGTTATAATGAACCCTAACATGAGTATATATAGGTGACTAAACCCTAGACTACTAGTACAAGCAGGAATGGGCTTGGGCCTATTACATTGGGGTAATATATGTCTAATATATATCTCTAACACCCTCCCTCAAACTCAAGGCTGAACCACGTAACCCTCATGTTCTCAGTGTTCCTATTCTATGCTTCATCTTCTGCATCCACTCTAGCATATACAACATGGTATAACACATTGCGTTGCTAATAATATATTTATTTAACATGGTATCAGAGCCAAACTTCATTCTTGGCATCAAACAAACATCTCTAGCAAGCAAAGAAGAATATCATGTGCACACCATCATCAGAAGTCACACATGCTTCTCTGCTGAATCTAGATTGCACAGCGGCTCGCAGCCACCGTGGCTCAGTGCTGTGTCCAAGATCCACAAATTCAAGCAAAGCCGTGACTTAACTTTTCAGATTTGTGCAAATCCAAGCTTCGCTTGATGAAAGCCACACCACAGTCGTGCTCCACGGCCTCCCGCGACAAAAACCCAGAAACACGGCCTCAACCGGCGGCCTCACGCGCCACCACGCGCCGCCCTATCGGCCATGTCGACCACCGATCTACCTACAGAAGAAATCTGGCTTTCAACCGCTTAAGCACGCGCCTCCACGTGCCGATTTGGTATCTGGCTTCTCCTCCACGCGTCGGTGGACCTTCCACGCGCCAGCCACGCGTCGAAATATGTGATGACGTCAGCAAAAGGCCTCGTCATCACCACGTCATTAACCACGCAGCTCGCCACGTCAGCAGTGTCGCCTCGTCAGCACCACGTCACCTAGCTGACGTTGACTCAGACCGACCCGACCCGGACCACCCGGATCTGACCCGTGAGCGCTGACCGTTGACTTTGACCAGATCTGTTGACTTTCGTTGATTTTGACTTTTGCGTTGACTTTTGACCAAAAGTTAAAATTTCCGAAATGGCCTATCTTGCTCAGTTTTTCGCTTAGATTCCAATTTTGGACTCCGTTTCTTCATTTGAAATTCCGAAATTGGTCAATTGGCACATTCTTTATTTTGGTTTCTTCAAGGCATCTCCAAGTGATCTTCTCATGCTTATCCAACCTCAAGCCTTCATCGAGCTTCTACCTTGAGTTTGAGGGGGAGTGTTAGAGATATATATTAGACACATATTAGCCCAATGTAATAGGCCCAAGCCCAATCCTGCTTGTACTAGTAGTCTAGGGTTTAGTCGCCTATATATACTTATGTTAGGGTTCATTGTAACACAGGTTATTGTACTACACTCTTATACAATAAAGATGTAGCCCTTAAGGGATTCTTCCGTGGATGTAGGCCGTCAAGGCTGAACCACGTAATCCTCGTGTTCACGGTGTTCCTATTCTATGCTTTCCCTTCCGCATTCACTCCAGCATACACAACATGGTATAACACATTGCGTTTGCTAATAGTAATACATTTAACAATTGGCATGGATAATGCCCAAATCAACAATGTAATTGGGTTCAAATATAAAAGCAGTACCGATAAAGAGCACTAATAAATTTAACAAAAAAATTTATAAATAAAATTATTAAATAAAACAACTCTGGTTTTTACTTGTAACCTCTGTAGTCCTTAACCATAGACATGGTTAACTTACTTCACCATTGTTAATGAAGATATAATATATAATATTGTTCCACTTGAATGTGATTATAATCCACTTGAATGTATAGGATTTAGCTTCAGTACGTGATCTTATGACTTATCTCTTCCACTTGAATGTGATTATAATCCTTTGATCCTTGAGTTTGGTGGCTGCACATTATCTCTTGGTCACTGATCATTATCTTTATTTGTACCATGCCTTGGCCCCTCAAGATCAACGTCCGTTGTGCTTGATCCAAAGCAAGGCAAATCAGGTTGAAGAAATATTGTAAGCCGGACAATGATTTCTCTAATTTTGCAAATCGAGTTTCAATTATTGGTTATAGAAATCCTTGTACAATCCTCTATCACCTCCATCCTTCTTGACCTCCTCAATGATGGTATCAACTCAAAAGTCTTGATGATAATGGTCAAGGGCTCCTTCATGCCTTCCCTTGATTATAATACAATATTAGGGGTTTGAAACAAGCCGGGTCTAAAATTAATAGAACAATGGTATGTTTGAAAATGAAGAAACCATAGTTTTTGTTTTTGTTTATTTATTTCATCTAGAAAACATACTTGCTTGTTAAATCATTTGCGTTTTTGGTGTCTCGCAAATAAAAGCAGGTAACACTACTCAAGTACTTGTCACTTGATATTTTGATATAATGGAGTTTAATCTTAGGTTAATTATCTTTATGAGAGTATAATCTCTTTAGAGAAGATGGTTACTTGGCACATTTACAATTTTTAGGACTCAAATTTTGAAAACATACATTATTTGAAATCGATGGTCATCAGAAGTTGTGCATTTTCTATCTTTCGTTTAACTTACAGTTTACCAAAAGTTTGAATAGATGTAAAAAAAAAAAAAAAAAAAAAAAAAAAAAATCCTATGAAATAGGTTTAGGTTTTATTTCCCTTCAAGATAGGGAGACAAGTCTAGTTTGAATGGATGATCACACGGAAAATGGACATATAGTACTTTAGTATGTGTTTGGGAACATCTTATTTAACTTTTTGTTGAAAGTGTGTTAAAATATATTTGTACTTTGAAAAAATTAGAAAAAAGTTAGGTTTTAAAAAATTGTACATAAAAGCTCAAAAGCAAAAAACTAGCTTATAAGTTATACCAAAACCACACTTACTATGTAAAGAATTCTTTATTGGATTGGTTGCTTGCTTTATGAAACCAATCATTCACCTCTTTCCCTGTATACTCCTTGTGTACTAAGGTGTCCATTTTTGATATCAATAAAACTTATTACTTATCGAAAAGAAAAAAAAATCTTTAACAATATAAAATAAGTAACTATAAAAATAAATATAAAATTTATGAAGCATATCATGCATTTGTGGGTACAACACTGACCAAAAGTTCAAGACCTCTATAGTGTTGAAACTCTAAGATGGATGTGTTTTATGGATTTTCAAGGCACATACAAAACTGTTTTAAGCTAACACGGCCACCTTCATATTATTCTTGTTCTTGTTTATTCTTTTTCTTTTTTTGATTACTCTTGCTCTTTTAACATCCAATAGAACTAGGCTTTCCATGTAATTATCCAAATAGAAACAACCTGTATCGATTTGAAGATTCCATATTTTTCTTTGATTGTATGGTTCGTATAAAGACAAGTCGCTTTTGCAAGATGGATATCTATCTGGAAAAATTACAAGAACTTCACCATTTTTCTTGAAACCTATCACCCTTCCCCATCTCTCTTTCTTGAAATCTATCACCCTTTCCAATCTTTCACTAAGATCAATAACGTATAGCTTAGTCCAAGATTCCACAACTCCATACTCTTTCATCACCCACACATCATGCTTTTTTTCATGAACCAGTGGACCCACTCTTCCGTATAGAGCAAGTAATCCGTTAAGTATCGCAATATTTTTTCCCATTATTGACGAATAAAATTGATTATTTTGATGATTTTCTATTTCTAAAACCTTAGGCACAGGCACTTCATAAAAAACAGTCTCATCACCCAAATTGAAAGACATAATCAAATTGTACCTGGGGTTTTGCGTCCTCCTAACAAGCCAGTGCAATGCCCCGTTCATAAAAACCGAGGCAGTATGTTGTCGAAGAATAAAAGGAGCACTTGGTGAGAAAGTCAAAAGGCGACATTCACCATTATTAAAACTATAAATCTCAGCCACAGGAGCTTGGATGCGTAATTCTCACCACTTTGTACTCGTTAGTTGGGGCGTGATATCCAAAGCCATGGCAACAAGTATATAGTGTATGATGGAGATCTGGAAGTTTCACGTATCTATTAATAGAAGGGTTCCAAAGAATAAAATTTCCACTATCTGCAACCAGACAAATTAGTCCATTGACTGAACCGACTATTTTGAAGTTGGCATATCTATCCTCATATGGAGGGTGGAACTCAGTGAAATCTGATGAGTCTATGGCTGGATTGCTATGCAAACTAAAACATAGATTTCCGCGGCATCCATGTTCAAATAGAAAATAGGGTGATGGGCGTTGGTTGCTGCGAGCGAGGTGAGCGGTGGCAAAGCGAGAGTTAGAGATGAGAGAGTACCATGTCTTGCAAACGGACCTGAATCTCAGCGATGACTTCGCCGGTAGTCTTACAAGAATTTCTTCAATTACCTCTACTGGCAAATAGTTTGACATATTTTTTCCTTTGTTTCTCTGCGTCTGAGAATATAAGAGATGGTGCAAATTTTTTTTTGGAGAAGAAGAGAGATGGTGCATATTAATTAGGGTTAGTGTTGTGTTACAGTTTATATATGTGTAGTAGGTCGGCTTGGCAAGAGGAGCACGTAATTTTTGGATCTACAAAGTAAAACCCGCCTCAAACTTATCATTTATATTGGGCTAAAAGTACTTTAGCTCATAGTCTTAGTTTCTATAGCATATACAAAACCCATTTAATTATTTTGGGCTGGACCAAATTCACCATAACCAAACCCACTTAAGAAAACCCGAACCACAAACTCTGCAAAGTAAAAACCTCACATCAACCAACAGCCAGCGCTATAGCCTTGAGAAGCTGCAACGGTGGAAGAAATTGAATGTGACTGTAATCCTTTGTAGCTTGTCCATGGCCAAAAAATAAAAACGTTTGCTAACTTTAAATGGTCATAAAGTTGTTCAAATCAATATATGATCAAAAGATTTTATATATATATATATATATATATATAAACCGGTCAAAAGTTTTTTGCCAACGTATATACGTTAAAGCAAGTTAATAGCCAAAATTAAGTTTGTCTTTTAGTGTCATAATACTATTGAAAACAAAATAAAAACCCATAACTTGGCTGAATTTTAGATATCAATTAATATTGAACAAAGTTTCTCTCCAAACTAGTTTGGAGAGAAACCCTACAAACTCTTTATATATCTTTATATTGAGTGTGAATTTTGAAAATCTAACTGTTGAATTGCATGTTCTTATTATATCCTTAATGCTTATAAAATTTAAAGAAGATCAAAGATTAATTACTATGTCATCAAACAAATATTAAAATTTCAAATTTTTATGATCTAAAATTATGTATAAAACATAAGTTTATTAATCGAATGGTAAATAACATTCGATTTGAATGAAATTTGATATGCATGTTAAGAACCTAAGGAACATGAAATTTAACGGTTAGATTTTCAAAATTCACACAAAAAAAAGAGATATATGAGAAGTTTGAAGAGTTTCTCTCTAAATTAGTTTGGAGAGAAATTTTGTTCATTAATATTCTCCTTTGAAACTTTGACTATACACAATAATTACAACCAAAAATGGAAAGTAAGTTGTAATGCTATAAACCATCAACAGTAAATTATATAAATGTATAATTGTATAATTTTTCTGATACTTTCCATCTCTAACGTTACTATTAAATATATTAAAAGAAACGTTTTAAAGCAAAAGCTTATAAAGGAAAGTATACTAAAAGCTGTCAATATATGGTATTAAAAATCACATTAATTTTCAGGAATTTTCCTAACTAAAACCATTGACAATAGCTATTCAAATTTTGAATTATATTTGAATTTCAAAATTTAGCAATCAACGTATCTGACATTAAGGGATAATTGATATAATCAATTCACATAAATGAGTATTAAAATAAATATGATATTTTTTATAAAAATATCCAACACATAGTAGCCGTCAAACTACCCTGCCTCCACCCCTCCATATAAAGTAAGCAATCCATTAAGCATCCCAATATTTATCCCCATTAATGAATCTTGATCATTTTTTTTTCTATTTCTAAAACCTTAGGCTCCGTTTGAGAGTTCATAAGGGAATAGAATGGAATGATCATAAAAGAATGGAAATGAATTGAATGTATTTAAGTAAGGGAAATGAATGGAAAAGAATGAATAGAATGAGATTAAGTAACCTTGATTGGATGTTTTAAAATAAAGGAATGAAAATGAATGGAATGTAAGTAATTTTGTTTGGGAGCAACATGGAGGGAATAAAATGGAATCATTTTATGACAATATTACTATTAGACTCATATTTTAAAATAAATGGTTGAATATATGGGAGTATTTTGAGAGTTTTAGTAAAAAAAATCATTAAATCTAATTTTATTCCCTCTCATTCCTCCTAATTTTTGGGGGAATGAAAATTTGAGGTTTTAAAGGAATAGAGAGGAATGAGTATTCCCTCATACCCATTCCATTCCCTTCCACTTAAACTCCCAAATAAGGGAATGAGCTTTCTATTCCCTCCATTAAAACTCCCAAACAAGAAAATGGAAGAATATTCTAAAATTATTCTTTTCATTCATTTTCATTCCATTCTCTTCTCCCAAACGAGGCTTTAGGCACAGGTAGGGGTGTGCAACCAACCTGCCAAAACAGACCCGACCCAACCCAACTCGCCGGGTTGGGTCGATTTAGGGCTTGGTGGGTTGGGTTTGGTATATATATATATATATATATATATATATATTATTATAGTGGGTTGGGTTGGGTTTGGGTCATAAAATTTCAAACCCGCTAAACCCAACCCAACCCACCCATATATTTAATATATATATTTAAAATATATTATAATTAATAAAATTTTTAAAATAACTAACTTTTCCTATCTCATATAAAAACCAATTAGTTTACACAAACCCTATTAAATTACTATTGTTGTTTAGTCATTAGTGTTGTTTACTGTTAGGATATATGTGGTTTACATGCTAAGAACATATGTCATACTTATTTATGTAAATTGGCTAATCCTTTGACAAAACGCACTCTACTTGTATTGGGTAGTTCTAGGTGTTTTTAATACTTCAAGAAACAAGGTTTCAAGATCAAGTGTTGAAGTCATCAAGTCTGTCCAAGAAAAAGCAAGCTGAAGTGAAAAGTTTTTAAAGCTCGACACCTGCTCGATAGCTACCTCGACACCTGCTATCTGTCGAGATTTAAAAAATCTGATTTTCTGATCTGATTTTCTTGGGATCCGTGAATATGTTTTTGGGCCTTCTTTTCTTCTAACCCTAAACATATAAAATGATTATTTTAAGAGCCGTCAACATAGACACAAGTTGCTAAAGCATTGAGCAACCCTTGTTCAAGCAAATTGTGACCAAGACGAAATTCTTGACCTAGTTCATCTTCTCTGAAGAAGTTGCTGTGTATTTGCACAAAAGGGTTTTGTGACCAAGCATCTTCCTGATCTTTATCGCATAGGATGAACTGAAGAACTTTGCAGCCAACCTCTCTTTCTAAAGTTGGTGTTTGAAGTCGCGTACTGGGATCCGCGCATCTGGCTAGTCACGTACTTGGGAGCCGTGCATAAAAAGGGGGAACCGTCACTACAGATTAAGTCCAATTGGGTATTGGGGTAAGGGTTCAACTGTAAGTTGGTAAGGTACTTTTGTGCTGCCACGCAATTGCATGATAAATTGATTAATTAATAACTTGGTTAATTTAATTAATTGATTTTATCACAAGTGGTCATTCAATTTGTGGCCTATCATTTACTTTTAAGGAGTTACATTGATACTAATCTTTGGATTTTTTTAAAAATATATTTATATTTATATTTTTTTTCTACTCAATTTAATAATAATAATAATAATAATAACAATAATAATAAATTTGTCCAACCCATGGGTTCAACCCGACCTAACCTGACCTATGTGGGTTGGGTTATGTTGGACTTATATGATGGGTTGAGTTGGGTTGAATTTTTTTTTGACCCATCATGGTGAGTTGGGTTACAAAATCCCCTTAACCCGATCCAATCCTACCCATGCACACCCTTAGGCACAGGCACTTCATGAAAAACATTCTCATCACCCAAATAGAAAGAAAAAATAAAATTGTGATAAGCATGCTGCTCAGGGTTTTGACTCTTCTTAGCAGCAAGCCAGTGCAATGCCCCATTCATAGAAACCGAGACAATCTCGTGTTGAACAAAAAAGTGAGCACTTTGTGAGAAAGTAGAGGTGATATTCACCATTATTAAGAGTATAATTATAAATCTCAACCACGGGCTCGTGTCCCTCCAAATACGTAATTCTCACCGCTTTGTATTCTTTAGTTTGGGCATGATATCCAAATCCTTGACAATAAATATATCGCCTACTATGGAGATTTGGAAGCTGCACGGATCTATCTGTAGAAGGGTTCCAAAGAATAAATTTTGTATTGTTAACCAGACAAATTAGTCCATTAACTGAACTGACCATTTTGAAGTTGGTCCATCCATGCTCATACGAACAATGGAACTCAATGAAATCAGATGAGTCTATGGCTGGATTGCTGTGCAAAGTTAAACGTTGTTTTCCATCGTAACCACGCCCAAATAGAAAATAGGGTGATGGGCATTGGTTGCTGCGATCGAGGTGAGTGGTGGCAAAGCGAGAATTAGAGATGAGAGAATACCATTTCTTGCAAACGGACCTAAATCTCAGCAATGACTTTGTCAATAGTCTTACAAGAATTTCTTCAATTACCTCTAGGGGCAAATAGTTTGACAAATGTGAAAGATGTTGCATTTTTCTTTTTCTTTTTAGGAGAAGATGAGAGATGGTGCATATTAGGGTTAGTTTATATAGTCGGCTTAGCAAGAGTAGCACGTAATGTTTAGGTCTACAAAGTAAAACCCACCTCAAACTCTTATCATTTATTCTTCTGAAAAAAAAAAAAAAAAAAAAAAACACTCTTTTCATTTATATTTAGCTAAAACTTTTGTGGTGGCATAGCATACCTCAAAGTCTTAAGGGCTGTTTGGTATTGATATTTAAACAACAATTTTCAGTGTTGAAAAATGATATGTCCACAACATTTTTACAACAAATTTTAAGTGGTAGGTTGTTACTAGTTGTTATTGTAAGGTTAAAAAAGTAATCTCAGTATTAAATTCAAATTTGAACCAATAACAACTAACCATCTATGATTTGTTGTGAAAATGTTGTGGACGTAGCACTTCTCTTTCAGTATTTAAACAACAATAACACTTCTGACACATATTTATATAACACTCAAACATATATTTTCACAATACTAAAAACTGAATAACGATACCAAAAATCTCCAACTAAGCGGGCCCTTAATTTTTATAGCCCATAAAAAACCCATTTAATTATTTTGGACTGGACCAAACACACCATTACCAATACCCACTCAAGAAAACCCGAACCAGCCTATTAACCACAAACTCTGCAAAGTAAAAAACCACACAACAATCAATAGCTAGTGCTATGGCCTTGAGAAGCTGCAATGGTGGAAGAAATTGAAGAGGAGGCAGTTCAGCTCGCACGGCCCCAAGGCCGTCATATAAGGTAGAGGGATCTCAAAAACAAAGATAGTCCGCAACAACGATAGCAACAAAGTAACATCACTAGTGAGCTTTTCTTGAAGAAGGAATATTTTGTTATTCTTGTTCTCATACTATTGTTTTCAAAGCAAAATTGATTGTAATAATCAGGTAACATATATATAATTTGTAAATAAAATAATTCTCGTGAAGAAATTGGAGACTGAATTCTAGAACTAGAATCTGGTGTAGTTCTCTCACAAAGATTTGTCACACACTTAAGTATGAAACTTTCAGCCTAAGTAATCCCGACGTATCTTCCACAACATGTCAAAGCAATGTCTCATGGTCTGATTTATTGCGAAATTAAAACAATCTCAAGCCTAGTAATTTTTTTTTTTTCAGTAAACAAAGTCCAAATCCCTAATAATAATTACCATAAATAATTTTAACAACATACTATGATAACTGGTTCCATTGGTTTATTTTTCTTAAAAAATAAGTATAATTGTTACCTTCTCATCCGAAACATTTTCTCAACAAACAGACAGAAGATAAAGAATCTTAGTAATAGGCATGGATAATGCCCAAACCAACAATGCAATTGGGTTCAAATATAAAAGCAGTACCAATAAAGAGCACTATTAAATTTAACAAAAAAAATTATTAAATAAAACAACTCTGGTTTTTACTTGTAACCTCTGTAGTCCTTAACCATAGACATAGTTAACTTCACCATTGTAAATAAATGAAGATATAGTATAATATAGAATATTGTTCAACCGTACGTACCAAAAGGTACGAGGCTATTTTGTATATTTATACGTCAACGTGAATTTCAAATTGCAGAGTACAACAGAACAGTTATTGTACAGATTGTAGAATTTAAATTCAAAAAAAAAAAAAAAAAAATCAACAGAGATAATGTATAGGATTTAGCTTCAGTACGTGATCTTATCTCTTCCACTTGAATGTGATTATAATCCTTTGTTCCTTGAGTTTGGTGGCTGCACATTATCTCTTGGTCACTGATCATTATCTTTATTTGTACCATGCCTCGGCCCCTCAAGATCAACGTCCGTTGTGCTTGATCCAAAGCAAGGCAAATCAGGTTGAAGAAATATTGTAAGCCGGACAATGATTTCTTTAATTTTGCAAATCGAGTTTCAATTATTGGTTATAGAAATCCTTGTACAATCCCCTATCCCCTCCATCCTTCTTGGCCTCCTCAATGATGGCATCAACTCAAAAGTCTTGATGATAATGGTCAAGGGCTCCTTCATGCCTTCCCTTGATTATAATACGTTAGGGGTTTGAAACAAGCCGGGTCTAAAATTAATAGAACAATGGCATGTTTGAAAATGAAGAAACCATAGTTTTTGTTTATTTATTTAATTTAGAAAACATAATTGCTTGTTAAATCATTTGCGTTTTTGGTGTCTTGCAAATAAAAGCAGGTCATATTTGGGTTTGTAATAGCTTGTCATTTAAGTTTTGTCGTGAAAATGTTGTGCCAATAACACTACTCAAGTACTTGTCACTTGATATTTTGATATAATGGAGTTTAATCTTAGATTAATTATCTTTATGAGAGTATAATCTCTTTAGAGAAGATGGTTACTTGGCACATTCACAATTTTTAGGACTCAAATTTTGAAAACATACATTATTTGAAATCGATGGTCATCAGAAGTTGTGCATTTTTTATCTTACGTTTAACTTACGGTTTACCAAAAGTTTGAATAGATGCACAAAAAAAAAAAAAAAAAAAAAAAAATCCTATCAAATAGGTTTAGGTTTTATTCCCCTTCGAGATAGGGAGACAGGTCTAGTTTGAATGGATGATCACACGGAAAATGGACATATAGTGCTTTAGTGTGTTTTTGGAAATATCTTATTTAACTTTTTTTTTAAAGTGTGTTAAAATATACTTGTACATAAAACCATACTTACTGTGTAAAGAATTCTTCATTGGATTGGTTGGTTGCTTTATGAAACTAATAAAACTTATTACTTATTAAAAAGGAAAAAAAAATCTTTAACAATATAAAATAAGTAATTGTAAAAATAAAAATAAAATTTATGAAGCATATCATGCATTTGTGGGTACAACTATGACCAAAAGTTCAAGACCTCTATAGTGTTGAAACTCTAAGATGGATGTGTTTTATGGATTTTCAAGGCACATACAAAACTGTTTTAAGGTGTCCCGGCCACCGTCATATTCTTCTTGTTCTTGTGTTTTCTTTCTTTTTTTGATAACTCTTGCTCTTTTAATTCCATCCAATAGAACTAGGCTTTCCACGTAATTATCCAAATAGAAACAACTTTTATCATTGATTTGAAGATTCCATATTTTTCTTTGACTATATGGTTCGTATAAAGACAAGTCGATTTTGCAAGATAGATATCTATCTAGAAAAGTTACAAGAACTTCACTATCTTTCTTGAAACCTATCACCCTTCCCAATCTTTCACTAAGATCAATAACGTATAGCTTGGTCCAAGATTCCACAACTCCATACTCTTTCATCACCCACACATCATGCTTTTTTGCCAGCCTGCATGGACCCACCCCTCCGTATAGAGCAAGTAATCCGTTAAGCATCGCAATATTTTTTTCCATTATTTCTATTTCTAAAACCTTAGGCACAGGCACTTCATGAAAAACAGTTTCACCACCCAAATTGAGAGACATAATCAAATTGTACCTGAGATCTTGCTGCCGTTTAACAAGCCAATGCAATGCCCCATTCATAAAAACCGAGGCAGTATATCGATATCGAAGATAAAAAGGAGCACTTGGTGAGAAAGTCAAAAGGCGATATTCACCATTATTAAAACTATAAATCTCGGCCACAAGAGTACCCTTGCCCTCCTCCGGATGCGTAATTCTCACCACTTTGTACTCGTTAGTTGGGGCGTGATATCCAAAGCCATGGCAACAAGTATATAGTGTACGATGGAGATCTGGAAGTTTCACGTATCTATTAATAGAAGGGTTCCAAAGAATAAAACTTCCACGATCTGCAATCAGACAAATTAGTCCATCGACTGAACCGACTATTTCCAAGTTGGCATAGCTATCCTCATATGGAGGGTGGAACTCAGTGAAATCTGATGAGTCTATGGCTGGATCGCTATGCAAACTAAAACGTAGATCTCCGCTGCCTCCACGTTCAAATAGAAAATAGGGTGATGGGCGTTGGTTGCTGCGAGCGAGGTGAGCGGTGGCAAAGCGAGAGTTAGAGATGAGAGAGTACCATGTCTTGCAAACGGACCTGAATCGCATCAATGACTTCGCCGGTTGTCTTACAAGAATTTCTTCAATTACCTCTACTGGCAAATAGTTTGACATGTTTTTTCCTTTCTTTCTCTGCGTCCGAGAATATGAGAGACGCTGCATTTTTTTTTTTTTTTTTTTTTTGGGGAGAAGACGAGAGATGCTGCATATTAATTAGGGTTAGTGTTGTGTTACAGTTTATATATGCGTAATAAATCGGCTTAGCAAGAGGAGCACGTAATCTTTGGGTCTACAAAGTAAAACCCGCCTCAAACTTATCATTTACATTGGGCTAAAAGTACTTTAGCTCATAGTCTTAGTTTCTATAGCATATACAAAACCCATTTAATTATTTTGGGCTGGACCAAATTCACTATAACCAAACCCACTTAAGAAAACCCGAACCACAAACTCTGCAAAGTAAAAACCTCACATCAATCAACAGCTAGCGCTACAGCCTTGAGAAGCTGCAATGGTGGAAGAAATTGAATGTGACTGTAATCCTTTGTTCATTGAGTTTGGTGGCTGTACATTATATCTTGGTCACTGATCATTATCTTTATTTGCACGCCCCGGCCCCTCAAGATCAACGTCCGTTTATATAGCTCGATCCAATTCCAAATCAAGGCAAACCGGGTTGAAGAAATATTGTAAGCCTGACAATGATGTCTCTAATTTTGCAAATCGAGTTTCAATTACTGGTTATAGAAATCCTTGTACAATCCGCTATCCCCTCCATCCTTCTTGACCTCCTCAATGATGGCATCAACTCAAAAATCTTGATGACAATGGTCAAGGGCTCCTTCATGCCTTCCCCTGTGTGTGTGTGTGTGTGTTTGGAGAAACCATAGTTTTTGTTTTTGTTTATTTAATTTATAAAACGCACTTGCAGGTTAAATCATTTGCGCCTATGGTGTCTCGCAAATAAAAGCAGGTAATATTTGGATTTTGTAATAGCTTGTCATTTAATTTTTGTTGTGAATGTTGTGCTAGTAGCTCTACTTGAGTAGTCCTCACTAGATATCTATCTATATTATATATACAGTGGCGACTCCAGGAATTTTTTCAGGGTGTTCCTAAATTTTTTTTTTTTTTTTTAGTTGGAAGATCCAAAGCTATCATTAACGAAATGAAGATGAATCTTGCACAAGAGATAAATCTTGGATACGTGGTTTTCTTATCAAATATTTGTCCATAATTCTAGTAAAAGAATAAACAATAAACTATAATTTCATTTGAAATATTAATAAAATTATTAATTATTGTTGTTTAGTTGTTTCATTAATTTGTTTGTCTTTTATAAACTATAATTTGTTATATTATTGTATCATTAATTATAAAATTATTAATTATTATTTAACCTAACATGATTTAATTTATTTATCTTTTATAATATATTGGTTAATTAAATTATTAATTATTAATTATTAGTTGTTCCCTTAATTAATTATTAATTAATTAAATTATTATTTATTAGTTGTGCTAGCATAGTATTTACTTTCCCCAATTCAAATACCTCACAATAAAACAATTAATTATATCTCACCAAGTCTCACCAACGCCAACACCAACACCAACGCCAACAAATAAAGCCAAAAAGGAAAAGTCAAAAACAGGGCCAAAATGTAATAAAATTAAAGCTAAGCTGAGCCAATCACAGTTATTCAAAAGAATAGATAAAGTATTAAATTTAACTTTCATTTCATTTCACATTTCACTTCCATTTTCATTTTTCAGATAAAGAAAGAGAGTCAGAGAGAAAAAGAGAGAGAAGTTATGAAATACCTTGAGGTTCTTAAGCTTGAGGTTCAGGGAGCACCAGCGCAAGCCGAGCGACGAACGACGGAGCGAGAGCGACAAAGCAAGCGACGAGCAACGCGACCGATCGGCGATCTCCAATGACCGAATCCTGATGCGATGTGCTCTGGACTGGAGCTCGAGTTGTGTTGGCTGACCGATCTCCAAGGCGGCGATGCCCGATCCGTCTGTTGGCTTGGGTTGCAGCGTTGGCTGCATTGCTCTGTTGATATTTTTGTGTTTAGGTTTGCTTTAGTCATTTCTGATTTAGTGATTTGTGTTTAGGTTTGCTTTAGTGATTGCAGCGTATATTGGGTTTTGGTTTTTTTTTTTTTTTTTTTTTAGAATCTGTGGGTTTGCTTTACCTGTTTGCATCTGTTGGGTTGTTTTTTTTTGTTTAGATTGGGTTTGCTTTACGTTTAGGATTGATGTTGGGCTTTTTTTGGGCTCTGTTACAATTTTTTTTTTTCAGATTTTAGTACAAAATTTTTTTTGGGCTTTTTTTTTTTTTTTTCTCTTCGCTTGAAAGTAGGATAAATAATTTTTGTTTTTTTCTTTTAGAGTGTTCTTCATTTTTCTTTGAGGGTGTTCCTCATTTTTTTTTAAGGGTAAACAAATAAAAAAATTAATTATTATATATAAAAAAAAAAATTTCAAGTCAGGGTGTTCTTGGGAACACCCTGACTCCAACGTGGCGTCGCCACTGTATATATATAAGATGATTCCCCTCTTTTAATAGATTTTTGTGTGGTTCAAAAATGCCCTTGTTAATGAATGGTAACTTCATTTTAAAATAATGTTATAAATGTCAAATAATAAATTTCATTTTGAATTCAAAAAAAGGATTCCTAAAATTTAGAATTTTTTTCCTTTCACCTTCAAAAAAGAAATTACAATTACTACTTATCTCTAAAGTTTATCATTTTTATTTGTTTGAAAAATAAAAAATATATATTTCTAAATTATAATAGATGTAAATTATTAACCTTCACTCAAAAAAATAGAAGAGCCTCTAAGCACGCGTGTGAGCGCGTGCTTAAAGTTAGTTTTGATATAATAGAGTTTAATCTTAGGTAAACTATTTTTATGAGAGTATAGTCTCTTTAGAGAAGATGGTCACTTGGCACAACCACAATTTTTAGGACTCGAATTTTGAAAATATACATGATTTTCCTCCTTGAGGATCTGCATTTTGAAAACTAATTACTTGGTAAATTGTAATTTGGAGTAACTTCATTATTTGAAATTGATGGTTCATACAAATAATATAAAAAAAAAGCTAAATAGTAAAATAACTTAGTTACACTGGAACTTCAAGAAAGAATATGAAGTTCTTAGAAACAAGAAAGACTTGTTTCTAAGTTACACGTAAGACATGGGAGTTGTGGAATTTTGGACTAAGCTATAAGTTATTGATATTGGTGAAAGATTCGGAACGGTGATAGGTTTCAAGAAAAATGGTGAAGTTCTAGTAACTATGCCAGATAAACATGGGAGAGACTTTTGGCTGAAGTAATAGTACATTGGGACCCATGAATAGTACAAAAAGTACAGTGAGACCCATAAATAATATAAAAAATAAGCTAAATAGTAAAATAAATTAGCAAAAATAATTTTTGTCAAACGGACACATAGTTAGCTTAGCAAGAGTAGCATGTAATGTTTGGGTCTACAAAGTAAAACCCACCTCAAACTCTTCTCATTTATTCTTCTCAAAAAAAAAAAAAAAAAAAAAACTCTTATCATTGATATTTAGCTAAAACTTTTAGCGGTGGCATAGCTTACCTTAAAGTCTTAAGGCTCATTTGGTAAGAGATATCTAGTAACGTTATTTAAATTTTGTAAAAATACATGTGAATAAAAAAAGTATATAGAAATACGTGTTGTGGTGTTTAAACAACAGTTGTTGTTAAACAATGTTACGAAACGTGGCCTTAGTTTCTATAGCCCATAAAAAACCCATTTAATTATTTTGGGCTGGACCAAATACACCATTACCAATACCACTACAAAAAAAGAGGGCTATAGCCGCATTTAAAAAACACAGCTATAGGCTATAGCTTTTCATAGCCGCGTTTACAAACACAACCTATGTGGTGCGGCTACAGCCCCCCTGCGGGACCTAAAACTGCGTTTTTAGAAACGTAGCCCAAACCGGGTCTATAGCCGCGTTTTTTTACATGCACAGATGTGGGAGCTATAGCTGCGTTTTGTGGAAAATGCGGCTATAGACCTGATTTGGGCTGCATTCGAAACGCAGCTCTAGGATAAGGACCTAGAGCTGCGTTTTTAGAAACGCAACTCAAATGTGGGATCTATAGCCGCGTTTTTAAAAACGCAGCTATAGACCTGGTTTGGGCTACGTTTTTACAGGCGCAGCTTTAGACCTCGACGTTGGGTTTTTCCTATAGCCGCGTTTTTAAAAACGCAGCCGTAGGTTTTTTTTTTTTTTTTTTTTTAAATTTTCTTTTGTTCCGAAACACATCCCTGCAATTCCTGATCAAAATAAGACCTGTACACTAAGATGCAAACAATTCCCAACCAATTGCCAGCAAACAAAAATTAATCATTGCCAAAAGATTAATTAATATTACATAAACAAATAATTACAAACAACTTCCCAACAACAGAGTTTTACATCACAAAATCTCAGACCCCTCAAAGATTTTTTACATCACAAAAAATAAACAGCAAGCATCATCCTACTTCAGCAGCTAGTTTCCAGCAAGCATCATTGTACAGCGCTGTGACAATGAGAACACTAGAAATAAGCTAACATTTTAAGATAAAACAAACAAACTCTAAACAAATAACAAATCATCTCAGTCAGTCTATTAACAAGGTCAACATCCCTTAAATTTTTAGAGTCATTATCATCTGTGAGGCTTACACATAGTCCTTTTGCTTACACTTAAAATCTTAAAATTAAACAAGACTAACAGTGAGACATAGTTCACTAGCTGCACATACATTTACATAATCCATATTCACTGCCTTTAAAAAAAATTAAATAAATAATGTATATTGCATTGGGAACTATCAACTACATTGAGCAAGTGTAAAAAGGCATGGTTGAAATTTTCTACTTTGTTTTTATGTCTTATAGTACATCTACTTCCCTACTTCTTGCTTCATATATACTGATGTGGGACCTTCAAATTGGAATAAAACCAACAAAAGCAAGAATATATCTGATTTTTATTTTTATGTTTTTCCCAATATAGTTGTATATGTTATAAGGAATAGTTGTATTTGTTTTACCAGAGGATTCACAGTTTCATTCACATGGAGAGTCCCCATCAAGCACTGCCACCCTAAATATATTAAAGACATCATATTAATATCATATAACAATGCATTGCAAAAAGTAGTGTTTTGCTAAATACACCTTCAATTTGGTACCTGAGACATATCCGAATCACGTGCACCTTGGGTAATTTGGGCGAACATTGCATTCATGCGCGTCATCACTTGGGCCATTTGTTGTTGGTGCGTTGCTTCTGATTCTTGGCGCCTTGCTTCTGATTCTTGGTGCCTTGTTTCCATTTGTGAGAGTTGTTCTTGGTGCCTTACTTCTGATTCTTGGCGCCTTGCTTCTGACTGGGAGAGTTGTTCCTGTACTTGGACTAGTTGTTCAGTCAGTCTAGAGGAGTTGTTCTCCAACTTCGAAATCCTTTGTGTTGTTCTGCTTGGCAAAAATGGAGTCAAAGTAAACTCTGAAGCATTTGTGACACTTCTTCCAGATGGGGTGATGCCTAGTCCCACCCCCCGTACACGTCCAGGGCGCTCTGGACCAAACACCTGAGCATATGCATCATCTTTGGACCAAAGAACTCCACTACCAGGCTCTCCTCGTAGTCGCACACCCTCTCGTGTCAACAGTTCTTCCATCCTACTCTGTACATTTTCCCACAAGAACCAAATAACATATTACACACCATAAACAATAGAAACACAAAATACACTAAAAAGAAGTTTCAAATTATGCTTACTATGTTCTCTTGTGCACGGGGAGTAACAGCAGTCCCATCTCTCCTACGGTATACTTTTAGATAAACGTCTGCGCGCTCGACCGGAGTCCCGCTAACTTTCGCCTACATGATGAACCAAATTACACATACAAATCACACAATTGCTCTCAAATTTGTCATGTTGTTTATCATTTGCGGAGACTTAGGTGTTCATAAATTCTAAGTTTATATCTACCACCAACAAGAAATTAAAAGAGTATTTTTAACATTTAGTGTGATTCAGAAGCATAAAATCAGCTTATGTGATATAAGAATACAGTAGCACTTATAATGCATTTCTTACCATGTCATCACCTATTTGTGCAAAACTTTGAGCCCCAGACATTGCTATCTCCTTCTGTTTCCCTCGACTAACCTTATTCTTGTTACTTAATGTCTGCAACCACATTACAAGTCAAAGTATTTGAAAACTAAACATCTCTTGACTAAGGTATTTTACTACTTAATGTCACTTTTTATCTCTTCTAAGTACCAACATAAACTAGTTAAAAAGCAAGTTTTTAGTAATATTAAGAAGAAGATGCATCATAACCCAAGCATGGAATAGGACATAAAAAGGGGAGAAAATGGACTATGGAGTATGTAAGCCTTTGCCCACAGCCTAAGCTACATATATATTTCTTATTGAGACCCCTGGCATAAATAAGATGAACTTGCATACCCTTGTAGTGGTCGTAGTCCCCAACCAATCTCTAAATAATAGTAATCTTTAGTTTATGTTGTTGATGGGGGCAAAACAACTCTATCACATCTACTGCAAAGTGCTTTGAGCTACACTAATTATATTATATATAACCAGAAGATTTAGGTTAAAAGGAAGGGCTATTAGAGTGAAACATGGCCAACATATGTATACTGACTAATTTATGACTAAAATGAGATAGACGAATAAAGTAGCAGTACCACAGTTTTCTCATTAAACCAATAATTAACCATCTACGTCCACTGGTCCTTCATTACCCTTGGCGGTGTCCGCTTGGCCAATACTTCTTCCTTTGTCATCCCGAGTTTAATGTGATCCTTCTTCAACTTAGTCCTCCGATTTCTCCTAAGGACCCCAAGTATATGCAGTGCCCATCCCTTTTGATTGGGTGGTTTAACAATTTCAATGTCAATGAGATACCGTTTCTGAAATGCAAAAGTGGAGTTAGCAAAACACAAGCATGGACCCTAGTAAATATGACTTTTAATTACGACAGCGGCTGTAAATAACTGTTACTTATACTCTATTTTCATATTACCTCAATCTCCGTCCAACAATCCTGTTTAAAATTTTGAGGGACTTTTGGCCACTCAACAGGGACAAGTGGGCATAATAAGGGATTGTTAAAAAAAGTTCCCAACCACCGAACAAATGTTTTACCGTCCGAACCAATCTGTCGCCCTTGGCCATCTAACGGCAACAGGATCTTCCAGGATCCATCCAAAGCCCATATATCAGCTAGCTTTGTAGGACCACGTCTTTTAAGCCTATTTTTTGCTGCTGGGCTTTGTTCATAATCATCTATATATACAAAACCACCAATATTAGGGCTGAATTATCAATTCTCACAACTCATGAAACATATCACACCATCAAAAAATTAGTCATCTAGTAACTTAATGTGATATTAAGGTTTATAATTTCATTTAAACAAAACATCAGTACATTTATGCATGGATAAGTTTCAGGAGGCGATTTTGCATTTAATTATTAATGTAGTGGTTTTATGGGACAAAAAAACCATTATTTAAATAAATAAATAAACTCATTATATAATCTTACAGCCAACCCATGAAGTTAATGATAATGGAGTATCAAGTTAATGATAATGGAATATTAAAGATTTAAATTAAAGTTGATAATCTATATATATTTTTTATCATTAAAATACACTAAAAACAATCATACAAAAAATAAAGATTATGTGGTCAATTCTAACCATACCCTATTTGAAGTAGATATATATCTAACTTGCACCAACTTTGTTGTTTTTACTTGATGTTTAAGATTATGTGATGCAGCATTTGGAAAAGCAATCCTTACTTCATTGCAATATTGACAATAGGATTTCCTTACTGTCTCAAGTTTTGCCCTTTAAGCATAAAGGGTAGTTTGTTGTTTCACCATCAACGGTGTATTAAGTTTACCATAGTAGTGCCCCTGTTTAGTAAAACAACCCACGTTCTCTACTTCTTTAAGGAGAACAGTACCACATTCTCTATTTCTTTAAGGAGAATTTAGCCTTCACAGCACATGTAAATACTATTTCTATGATTGAGTTTATTAGAAAATTGTTTTACTGAGTTAACTAAACAACCCGAACCAGTTTATTAACCACAAACTCAACAAAGTAAAAAACAACACAACAATCAACAGCTAGTGCTACAGCCTTGAGAAGCTGCAATGGTGGAAGAAATTGAAGAGGAGGTAGTCCAGCTCGCACAGACCCAAGGCCGTCATATAAGGAAGAGGGCTCTTAAAAATAAAGATAGTCCACAACAACGATAGCAACAAAGTAACATCACTAGTGAGCTTTTCTTGAAGAATGAATATTTTGTTATTCATGTTCTCATACTATTGTTTTCAAAGCAAAATCAATTGTAAAAATCAGGTAACATGTATATAATTCGTGAATCAAATAATCCTCATGAAGAAATTAGAGACTGAATTCTAGAACCAGAAGCCGGCTTAGTTCTCTCCTAAAGATTTGTCACACACTTAAGTATGAAACTTTCAGCCTAAGTAATCTTCCATGATTTATTGCGAAATTAAAACAATCTCAAGCCCAGTAAATTTTTTTTTTTTTTTTTTCAATATCCAAAGTCCAATTTTCTAATAAAAATTACCATAAATAATTTTAACATCATACTATGATAACTGGTTCCATTGGTTTATTTTTCTTAAAAAATAAGTATAATTGTTACCTTCTCGTCCGAAACATTTTCTCAACAATCAGACAGAAGAAAATAAGGAATCTTAATATAATAGGCATGGATAATGCCCAAATCAACAATGCAATTGGGTTCAAATATAAAAGCTGTACCGATAAAGAGCACTAATAAATTTAATTAACAAAAAAATTTATAAATATAATTATTAAATAAAACAACTTTGGTTTTTACTTGTAACCCCTGTAGTCATTAACCATAGACATGGTTAACTTACTTCACCATTGTAAATAAATGAAGATATATTATATAATAGAATATTGTTCAACCGTACGTACCAAAAGGTACGAAGCTATTTTGTTTATTTATACGTCAACGTGAATTTCAAATTACAACAGAACAGTTATTTTACAGATTGTAGAATTTAAATTCAAAAAAGAAAAAGAAAAAAGAAGATCAACAGAAATAATGTATAGGATTTAGCTTTAGTACGTGATCTTATCTCTTTCACTTGAATGTGATTATAATCCTTTGTTCCTTGAGTTAGGTGGCTGCACATTATCTCTTGGTCACTGATCATTATCTTTATTTGTACCATGCCTTGGCCCCTCAAGATCAACGTCCGTTGTGCTTGATCCAAAGCAAGGCAAATCAGGTTGAAGAAATATTGTAAGCCGGACAATGATTTCTCTAAATTTGCAAATCGAGTTTCAATTATTGATTATAGAAATCCTTGTACAATCCCCTATCCCCTCCATCCTTCTTGGCCTCCTCAATGATGGCATCAACTCAAAAGTCTTGATGATAATGGTCAAGGGTTCCTTCATGCCTTCCCTTGATTATAATACGTTAGGGGTTTGAAACAAGCCGGGTCTAAAATTAATAGAACAATGGCATGTTTGAAAATGAAGAAACCATAGTTTTTGTTTATTTATTTAATTTAGAAAACATACTTGCTTGTTAAATCATTTGCGTTTTTGGTGTCTCGCAAATAAAAGCAGGTAATATTTGGGTTTTGTAATGGCTTGTCATGTAAGTTTTGTCGTGAAAATGTTGTGCCAAAAACACTACTCAAGTACGTGCCACTTGATATTTTGATATAATGGAGTTTAATCATAGGTTAATTATCTTTATGAGAGTATAATCTCTTTAGAGAAGATGGTTACTTGGCATAATCACAATTTTTAGGACTCAAATTTTGAAAATATACATGATTTTCCTCGTTGAGGATCATGGTTTTGTAAACTAATTACTTCATAAATTGAAATTTGGAGTAACTTCATTCTTTGAAATCAATGGTCATCAGTAGTTGTGCATTTTTTACCTTTCGTTTAACTTACGGTTTACCAAAAGTTTGAATAGATGTAAAAAAAAAAAAAAATTCCCATGAAATAGGTTTAGGTTTTATTTCCCTTCAAGATAGGGAGACAGGTCTAGTTTGAATGGATGATCAAACAGAAAATGGACATATAGTGCTTTAGGGTTCGTTTGGATACAGCTGAAAACTGAAAACACTGTAGCAAAATAATTTTTAAATGTGTGAATAGTGCCGTGGGACCAATTTTTAATGAAAAAATTGATAAAAAGTAAAATTTGTGGGTCCATAAACAGTGCATAGATGCACTGTTCATGAACAAAAAGTCAACAACTGCGGCTACTGTTCATGTGAACAGTAGCACACAGTAGTGGCACAGTACCGCATTAATCCCTCACACGCCTGAAAGAAAAAAAAAAAAAAATGAGACAAAACGCAGACCAAAAACACAGACGCCAGATTAAGCTCAATCCAAACGGGAACTTAGTGTGTGTTTGGGAACTTCTTATTTAACTTTTTGTTGAAAGTGTTTTAAAATATATTTGTACTTCGAAAAAGTAAGTAAAAGTTAGGTTTTAAAAAGCTATACATAAAAGTTCAAAAGCACACTTACTGTGTAAAGAATTCTTTATTGGATTGGTTGGTTACTTTATGAAACCAATCATTCACCTCTTTCCCTGTACACACCTTGTGTATTAGGGTGCCCCTTTTTTATGTCAATAAAACTTATTACTTATCCAAAAAAAAAAATCTTTAACAATATAAAATAAGTAACTGTAAAAATAAAAATAAAATTTATGAAGCATATCATGCATTTGTGGGTACAACAGTGACAAAAAGTTCACGACCTCTATAGTGTTGAAACTCTAAGATGGATGTGTTTTATGGATTTTCAAGGCACATATGTTTTAAGGTATCCCGGCCACCTTCATTTTGTTTTTTTTTTTTTTTTTTTTTTTTTTTTTTTAACTCTTGCTCTTTTAACTCCATCCGATAGAACTAGGCTTTCCACGTAATTATCTAAATAGAAACAACTTGTATCATTGATTTGAAGATTCCATATTTTTCTTTAAAAGTATGGTTCGTATAAAGACAAGTTGCTTCTGCAAGATGGATATCTATTTGGAAAAGTTACAAGAATTTCACAATTTTTCTTGAAACCTATCACCTTTCCCAATCTTTCACTAAGATCAATAACGTATAGTTTAGTTCAAAATTCCACAACTCCATACTCTTTCATCACCCACACATTATGCTTTTTTGCCAGCCAATCCATGCCGCAATCAAACTCCTGCGGCTCCACCCCTCCGTATAGAGCAAGTAATCCATTAAGCATTGCAATATTTTTTCCCGTTAATGATGAATAATATTGATTATATTGATAATTTTTTTCCATTTCTAAAACCTTAATCACAGGCATTTCATGAAAAACAGTCTCATCACCCAAATTGAAAGACATAATCAAATTGTACCTGGGGTTTTGCGTCCTCCTAACAAGCCAGTGCAACGCCCCGTTCATAAAAACCGAGGCTGTATCTTGTCGAAGAATAAAAGGAGCACTTGGTGAGAAAGTCAAAAGGCGATATTCACCATTATTAAACCTAAAAATCTCAGCCACAAGAGTATCCTTGTCCCCTTCCGAATACCTAATTCTCACCACTTTGTACTCGTTAGTTGGGGCGTGATATCCAAAGCCATGGCAACAAATATATCGTGTACAATGGAGATCTGGGCAGGGGCGTAGCCAGGAATAATTACTTGGGGGGGCCGGGTTGTAACAGAAATATACTTTGCCATTTTGACATGGCTTCTCTATTGAGGTTTTGAGCTGCAACCGATTATTCTCTAATTCTTTTGACGTTTGTTTCTCAATTAGCTTGTCAATATGTCCTGAATAATTCTTTAAATCCTCGCAACATTTCACAACAATTTTATGTGGGGAGTTTTGATCTTTCCCTACATGACAAATTAAAGGACAATTCATTCCATCTTTCACCTTTTTCCAATTATTAAAACCTGTTGAAATGAATGCATCTGATCCGGGATGACCTATTGGTTTCTTACTAAAAAAGTAGCAAGGTAGACAATATATCGCATCCATTGAAGGTGAGTATTCCAACCAATCCTTATGTGATGCAAACCATGAAAGTTGAAATCGACAACGATGAGTATCATCATTGTATGGATAGTCTATATTTTTAGGTTGATATGGACATTCTTTGAGATAAGCTCGTCGGATTTCATCTTGTTTGTTGATAAGGAATTCACATATTTGTTTACATGATCCTGGATCACGATCTATCTCTTCAGATTGAATTCTTGAACATTTAGAGGAGTGTTCATCAGGCATTGAAGTATCAACATTTGTTTCTACAGCCACAGGTGTCCTAATTTCTAAATTGCTAACATCTTTTTTCTTAAAGAATGCATCAAGTGTTTTTCGTTTGCTCATAATTCTTTTAGCTTTAAGAATATGACTCAAAAATTAACCTGAAAAGAATTTTAAAAAATAAAATTTTAATTAGAAATTTTTACTTAGTTATATGGATGTTATTCATACTAAAAAAACAAAATTTTCGCTATAATTTAAACAGTCAGCCCATCAATCATCATCATTCCTATTATTAAAATTTTCATGTATTTTAATTTTTTTAATACAACTTGATTAATAATAACCCCTCAAACGAAAACAAAAATTAAACACACAAGTATTTGTACGCAACATAAACTAAACAATTTAACAACTCCCACAGCCACATAATATCTAACTAATAAAAAATAGATAGTAAATCAAAATAATTTACCTTAGAAACTTTGTGTTCATAGAATCACAAAGTGCAAAAATGAGTGGGCCGTGTGGCAACTGGCAATGCTTATTGCCTACAGTAGATATTCTTCCCTTTCATCACAAACAATCTCCTTATCTCCATCCCCATGCCTTCAATCATATATTTCTCTAAAAATCTATGAAAATATAAAGAGCATGTGAATATTTAGGTGTAGATAGTTGAGAAAAAAAAAAAAAAAAAGACACTGAAAATAGATGATAAGATGAAGGTCTAGTGCTTAAATAAGAAAAGAAAACTCACCAGGCTGATGCTGCTGAGTTTGGGGGCTGGTAGGCGGTACCAGAGACAAAGAAAAGAAAAGAATAAGAAGTAAAGTGGGAAGTGTATCAGAGAAGACAAAGAAAAGAAAAGAATGAGGATTCCGTGGGGACCGTGGGGTGGGTTTTGGAGATGGAGAAAGTGTGGTTTTGTTGTTATGTGTTTAGATTTTAGTATTTAAATGTTAGTGGGCCAATTTTGTGTTTTATTTGGAGTATGAGAGGCCTGAAACTAAAGGTGGGGGGCCTGGGAGAATAAAGGCCTACAACTAAAGTTGGGAGTGGGAAAAATAGTAGGAAAATGGGGGGAGGGGGGGCCGGATGTCCAGATGTGGGGGGGCCAATCAAATTTTGGACCTACTCTGTTGGACTTTTTTCTTTTGTGCAGGGCCCACGCCCCCCCCCCCCCAGGGGGAACGTGGCTCCGCCCCTGGATCTGGGAGTTGCACGTATCTATTAATATAAGGGTTCGAAAAAATAAAATTTCCACTATCAACCAGACAAATTATTCCATTGACTGAACCGACTATTTTGAAGTTGGCATATCTATCCTCATATGGAGGGTGGAACTCAGGGAAATCTGATGAGTCTATGGCTGGATTGCCATGCAAACTAAAACGTTGTTTTCTGTGGTAACCACGTTCAAATAGAAAATAGGGTGATGGGCGTTTTTTTTTTTTTTTTTTTGATAATCTGCAATTCATTGCTAAGAACACAAAATACAATTGGGGAAATCTTCCTTAAACACAGCCAACAAGTCTGGAGGAAGATTATCCTTATTGAAGCAAAAAGACATCCTAAATTCTAAAGCAGCCCTAGCTGCATTGTACGCAGCACCATTGCAGGATCTAGGGACCCAAACGAAAGAAAAGGAAACAAAATAAACAGCTAAACAGCGAATATCAGAGATGGGGGCGAGTATAGCGCAAGGAACTTCGGAATCTGGAGCGTTGATGGCGTCGAAGCACTGCTTGGCATCCCCTTGGAATAAGAGATGGGCGTTGGTTGCTGCGAGCGAGGTGAACGGTGGCAAAGCGAGGGTTAGATAAGATGAGAGAGTACCATGTCTTGCAAACGGACCTGAATCTCAGCAATGACTTCGCCGGTAGTCTTAGAAGAATTTCTTCAACAACCTCTATAGGCAAATAGTTTGACATGTTTTTTCCTTTGTTTCTCTGCGTCTGAGAATATGAGAGACGCTGCATTTCTTTTTTTTTTTTTTGGAGAAGACGAGAGACGGTGCATATTAATTAGGGTTAGTCTTGTGTTACAGTTTATATATGTGTAATAAGTGGGCTTAGCAAGAGGAGCACGTAATTTTTGGGTCTACAAAGTAAAACCCGCCTCAAACTTATCATTTATATTGGGCTAAAAGTACTTTAGCTCATAGTCTTAGTTTCTATAGCATATACAAAACCCATTTAATTATTTTGGGCTGGACCAAATTCCCCATAACCAAACCCACTTAAGAAAACCTGAACCACAAACTCTGCAAAGTAAAAACCTCACATCAATCAACAGCTAGCGCTATAGCCTTGAGAAGCTGCAATGGTGGAAGAAATTGAATGTGACTGTAATCCTTTGTTCATTGAGTTTGGTGGCTGTACATTATCTCTTGGTCACTGATCATTATCTTTATTTGTAACACGCCCCGGCCCCTCAAGATCAACGTCCGTTTATGTATCTTGATCCAAATCAAGGCAAACCGGGTTGAAGAAATATTGTAAGCCTGACAATGATGTCTCTAATTTTGCAAATCGAGTTTCAATTACTGGTTATAGAAATCCTTGTACAATCCGCTATCCCCTCCATCCTTCTTGACCTCATCAATGATGGCATCAATGACCTTCATGCCTTCCCTTTTTTTTTTTTTTTGTGGGGGGGGGGGGGGGGGGGGGTGCTAAAATGAATAGAACAATGGTATGTTTGAAAATGAAGAAATCATAGTTTTTGTTTTTGTTTATTTATTTATTTAATTTATAAAACATACTTGCATGTTAAATCATTTGCGTCTTTGGTGTCTTGCAAATAAAAGCAGGTAATATTTGAATTTTGTAATAGTTTGACATTTAAGTTTTGTTGTGAATGTTGTGCTAGTAGCACTATTCGAGTAGTCGTCACTTGATGTTTTGATATAATAGAGTTTAATCTTAAGTAAACTATCTTTAAGAGAGTAGTAGTCTCTTTAAAGAAGATGGTCACTTGGCACAAACACATTTTTTAGGATTCAAATTTTGAAAATATACATGATTTTCCTCCTTGAGGATCCGTGTTTTGAAAACTAATTACTTGGTAAATTGTAATTTGGAGTAAATTCATTATTTGAATAGATGTAAAAAAAAAAAAAAAAAAATCATATGGAATAGGTTTAGGTTTTATTTTGTTTTGAGATAGGGAGATAGGTCTAGTTTGAATGGATGGCCACACGGAAAATGGACATATAGTGCTTTAAGATCCGTTTGGATAAAACTTATTTTGCAGAAACTGAAAACACTGTAGCAAAATAATTTTTAAATGTGTGAATAGTGCTTAAAATAATAAAAAAAATTAAAAAAGTTACTGTTCACGCATTTGGCACTGTTCATAAGCCTAAAATCACTGTTCATGGACAATGAACAGTGCCAGGTGCGCGTCCAGGGGAAAAAAATGAAAGAAACGTAAACGTGGGTTTGGAAACGCGGATCCAAACCCACACTTAGTGTGCGTTTGGGAACATCTTATTTACTTTTTTATTGAAAGTGCACTAAAGTATACTTGCACTTAAAAAAAATGAAAAAATGAAAATAAAAATTAAGTCTTAAAAAACTGTACATAAAAACTAAAAAAAAAAAAAAAAAAAAAAACTAGCTTACAAGCGGTACCCAAATCACATTTACTGTGTAAGGAATCATTCAACAATATAATATAATCAACTATAAAATTAAAATTAAAATTTATGAAGCAAATCATACATTTGTGGGTACAATACTGACCAAAAGTTCATGACCTATATAGTGTTGTAACTTTAAGATAGATGTGTTTTATGGATTTTCAAGTCACATACATGACCGGTATAAAGTATCTCTACCTTCATGTTCTTCTTGTTCTTAGACTCCATTCAATAGATCTAGGCTTTCTACGTAATTATCCAAATAGAAACAATTTGACACACCATTGATTTGAAGATCCCATATTTTTCTTTGACTATATGGTTCATACAAATACAAGTCTCTCTCCCATGTCTATCTGGCATAGTTACTAGAACTTCACCATTTTTCTTGAAACCTATCACTGTTCCGAATCTTTCACCAATATCAATAACGTATAACTTAGTCCAAAATTCCACTACTCCATACTCTTTCATACCCACACGTCATGCTATTTTGCCAGCCAAAAATAGTAGCAGCCAAACTCCAGTACTGGCTCCACCCCTCCGTATAGAGCAAGCATTCCATTAAGCATCCCAATATTTTTCCCCTTTGATGAATATTGATAATTTTCTTCTATTTCTAAAACCTTAGGCATAGACACCTCATGAAAAACATTCTTATCACCCAAATTGAAAGACAGAATAAAATAGTGATAAACATGCTGCTTGGGTTTTGACTCTTCTCAGCAAGACAGTGCAATGCCCCATTCATAGAAACCGAGACAGTCGCTTCTTGAACAATATCAAGTTTGGCACTTGATGGGAAAGTAAAACAGTGCCATTCACCATTATTAAAAGTGTAAATATCAGCCACACTAGTATCCTCCCGCAAACACGTAATTCTCCCAACTTTGTACTCCTTAGTTGGGGCGTGATATCCAAATCCATGTCATTGATCGCAATAAATATACGGTGGAAGGTGGAGCTTTGGGGTACTCTTTATCATTTATATTGGGCTAAAACTTTTGCTCAAAAGTCTTAGTTTCTATAGCCCATACAAAACCCATTTAATTATTTTGGGCTGGACCAAAATTCACAGTAACCAAACCCACTTAAGAAAACCCGAACCACAAACTCTGCAAAGTGAAAAAACCACACAACATTCAACAGCTAGCGGCGCTATAGCCTTGAGAAGCTGCAATGGTGGAAGAAATTGAAGAGGAGGCAGTCCAGCTCGCACGGCCCCAAGGCCGTCATATAAGGAAGAGGGCTCTCAAAAACAAAGCTCTCTCCGTCAAGTTCAACGAGAAAGATCTCAGGTAACTATATAAAGTTACACACTTGCTCTCACAGTAATAATCCGTGGAACCAAACCCTAATATTGTTATGATTAAATTGTTATTTTTTTGGTATGAGAAAGGGACTATGTGACTGGGTTTCACAAGAGGAAGAAGAAAAGGAGAAAGGAAGCTAATAAGCAGCAAGAGGAGGCCCAAAGGCGAAAGCGTATTGAGCTGCGCAAAAAGGTTCTTCTCATTAGTTTTTTTTTTTTTTTTTCTACTTAGTTAGATACTTATCATGTATTTTTGGAAGTGAGATGTGTGTGTAAATTTAAGAATTTGCACAATGAGCCAATGTGTGTGTGTGTGAGAGAATGAATGTTTGGGATGTTAAGAAGCAAAATATATTCATAAATTGTGGAAATTCGATGAAAAGAAGAGGAAGAGTTGCTTGAGATGGATTGTGCATGTTTAGAGGAGAGTGATTAATGCGTTGGTGTGAATGATTGAGTTTATTCAATTATGGGAAGGATAAAAGGTAGAGGAAGACGAAAAATAATATTAATAGAAGTAGGAAAGAAAAACATGTCAGTTAAGGAAGTGACATAGGTTATGACTTTGGATATAATAGAATGACGGAAAAGGATATATGTGGCTGGCCATGACTAGTTTGCTAAGGACCTGTAAGGCTATAACAGAATCTAAATTTTTGGACTAAGGCTTAGTTGTTGTTGCCAATAGTTTTATACAAAAGTGGTTCAAATTTTGGGTAGCTTAAGAAGTTTCTACATTATTTTGATATAAATATGTGTGTGTGTATATAATGATATGCTTTTTTGATATATGATGCACTAACTCATGGTTGGGGTAGCACAATTGACCTGTAGACCGTGTCTTGTGAAGCCAGAGGTCACTAGTTTGAATCTAACCATCTCCCTCTTGTTGAGGCCAAACCTCACTTATCAAAAAATGTAACTCATTACTTGTCAAAAAAATATGTAACTCATTGTCAATCAAATGTCCAAGTACTTCCTTACTTTTTTAGCCATAAACTTTTAATACCACCACCTAGCTGTTTTTGCTAGGGAGATTGAATTTAAATTAAGCTCCTTACGTGGGGGTTGTATGTGTCGATTGTAAGATTTTCATCCATAACAAAGCAATAGATGCATTGAGAATTAAAGGGATATGAAGGATGAGAATTTGATATAGGCAGAGTCAAAATATGCAACCCACTCACAAGACCTAACTTTATGCCTGGCCCTTTTTTTTTCTTTTTTTCTTTTTTTGAAACCATTGCCGAATTACTGTTAAGAAATAAAATAAGTTGGTATAGTATAAAGCCAAAGTACTCTTCTTCACAAGCTCTCTTGCTTCTTGCAACTGCTCAAGTTATTTGGGGGAACCCTGAATTCAAGGGGCTTCCATGTGGACATTTTTGTGTAAAAGATCCTAAGAGGAATAGAGGATCATAGAAGGAAGATGGTAGAGATTGAGAGAAGTTGTGACAGATTAATGTGGCTGTCTTACCTGCTAATGTCCATGCTTCTCGCTGTGATTTTAAGATTGACTCGTATGCTGCTTTGAATCATATAGTTTTTTTAAATGTCTTTTTTCCCCCCTTTTCCCTCCCTTTTTTCTCCTGGTAAGTTGGTTCTAATTGATGTATTTTTGCTACCTAACTAATTTGGCAGAGGAAATTGGAAAAAGAACTGGTTCTCTATGGTGGAGCTCCACCAGCCAATGATTCAGTGCCTGATGAAAATGAGGAGGACAATGAAGAAGATGAAGAAACAGAGCCAATTGCATCTGTTTCTGGTATTTTTGCACTCTGCAATCGACTGACTGAATTCACACGTATATAAGATAATTGCATATAATGCACTTGTGCATAGTTGGGTCCAGTATGTTTGGGTGGGCTACCAGGCGCACCCCAATTATTCAATATTTCTCTTTTGATTTAGCAGCATCGTTACAAATCTAAACAATATCTGTGATCGCTTATCTGGGTTAAAATCTTAACATAATTCTTCTTCTGATATTAGCAACAAAGCTAGCATTCAGGGGCACTTTAGAATTGGGAGAATTGCCTGCATTTACCTCATTGTTTGTGATTAATTTAATGCTAAGGGGCTCAAAGGGTGGAACATGAATATTTCGATGACTCTAATTCATCTCTTATTATAAATGTTAAGAAATGTACCAGAGTATTATGTATGTAATCCGAGCTCATGTTTTTTTAATCATTTAATATTTGGGCTCGGTTTTGATCACTTTTTATAGGGATGACAACATATGACAATGGCAACATGAAAGTCACAGTAACAACATGTGAGATTTCTCGTGAAGAAGAAATCTTGCCAATGGCAACATGAAAGTCACAAGTGCATATAATGCACTTGTGCATAGTTGGGTCCAGTATGTTTGGGTGGGCTACCAGGCGCACCCCAATTATTCAATATTTCTCTTTTGATTTAGCAGCATCGTTACAAATCTAAACAATATCTGTGATCGCTTATCTGGGTTAAAATCTTAACATAATTCTTCTTCTGATATTAGCAACAAAGCTAGCATTCAGGGGCACTTTAGAATTGGGAGAATTGCCTGCATTTACCTCATTGTTTGTGATTAATTTAATGCTAAGAGGGCTCAAAGGGTGGAACATGAATATTTCGATGACTCTAATTCATCTCTTATTATAAATGTTAAGAAATGTACCAGAGTATTATGTATGTAATCCGAGCTCATGTTTTTTTAATCATTTAATATTTGGGCACGGTTTTGATCACTTTTTATAGGGATGACAACATATGACAATGGCAACATGAAAGTCACAGTAACAACATGTGAGATTTCTCGTGAAGAAGAAATCTTGCCAAGTGACAAAACAGAGGCAGCAGTGCCACGACCAGCTGGAGCTGATAAGAAGCACACTGTGCCTGTGACTAAGAAGAAAGCATTCAAGAGAGTTGCAAGAACAAAGTCACGATCAAAGCCTCAAAATAAAAGAGACAAAAAGAAGGGAAAGAACAAGAACAAAAAGATGCGCTAGCTCTCTGCCTGGATCAACCTGTTCTTCTCTATTGACTGATTATAAGTTTAATGACTTGGCTGTGTAGAGTTTTTTTGGTTGGTTTCTAGGTTTTGTTATATGATAGCTGAGCCATTGACCTTGAGTTACACAATGTCTATCATTTGATTATTCTGAAAAGTGTTTAATTTATATCTTGGTTTTTTTATCGTTTACTTTTACCTTAACTAAAAAATTAACTAGTTGTTAATTATAGCTGCACCATGTCAACAAGAGAGTCTGCATTGGATTGAAGATTATGCTTAGTTGTTCATCCCATATCAAATGTATTTCAAAACACATTTCACAATTGCTGAGAAGACAAGTTGTTAATGGTATACAATAATTTGTTGTCAGTTATAGGTTTTGTATGAGACTCAATAACAAATTATTGACACAGTAGTTATGAAAATTATTGTGATTGTACTTTGTAGCATTACTCTGTTGGATTTTGTATTTTATTGAATTTATGATTCTTGACCCTACATAAATTGATTGCCAAGGCCTTGTGCATTATTAAGGGACGTTTCAGCTGAGAAACACATGCATTTGATATTTTGAAAGATTCCTTTTCTTTAGCGGTGTTTGGAGGTACATATATTATCCATCATCATTCATCTTAGAAGGGGATACAGCTTAGGTCCAGTGCATCAGTGCACAGGACCCAATATGATACGTGCACGACCAAAAACAGGTTTCTGGATTTTACTATTTTGTGATTACTATTGTCATAATATTTCACAATCAAAACAAAGAAAAGAAAAAGACTTTGATTGCCATTTTCCTGGTTTCACCTACAATGGGACAGAACGGGAAGCAACCTTTTGTTGTTATGTAGTGATGCTAGATTAAGAGGGGTCAAATTCTTCTGTCCTGGGTCAGTACAGGAAGCCAAGTTGTGTCGTAATGTGTCTCAGATTAGATACACACTTGGAGTTTCAGAGTAATGGACCCCTTGCAGTTATGGCAGCTTAAATGTTTGTGTTAACGCTTTGTGCTAATATGGAAGTTGTGCATTAACACATAAAAGTCCGTAAGAGCAGACATAATAGTACTGCTGCGGTCTTTCAATTTCTGACAACAAAGTTTTGTGCCAGCAATTTTTGGCCAAGTTATACAGTTGTCGAACGAGATCGATATATATAAAAAATAAAAAAATAAAAAAATAAAAAAGTTATAGGTTAATGTAAAAATAATTATCCTCTATTTTTACTATCGATCACTTCGCTCCTTCTTGTTTGATTGCGGGCCTGGTCACAAGGATTGACACTGTGATCATTTCAATAAATTGTGACAAATATTGTCGTAGTAGAAGAAGAAAAAATATTAAGTGAGACAGGCGCATGCGCCCATTGTCTTATAAGATAACATCTCGTAGAAGAATTTATTTCTAATCCCTCATTCTTGTTTGACGGCTTGGTCACGACTCACGAGGACTAGCATTCTGTCTTGGTATTTTGAACGTGTCATGTTTTAATAGCATAACCTTTTATTGGAATGGCATGCAAGTTGCCACCCTTTGATTGATATATTTTTAAACTTTAGTATATATGTCATAAACTTTCAGGTTTCATCTAGGGAAAAAAAATTAGTGGCATTTCAGTTTTGTGTTAGCAATGTTTTGCCAACAACTTATAAAGTACTCGATTTTGATCGGTAAAAAAAATAAAAAGTTACGGATTAATGTAAAAATAATTATTCTCTGTGATTGGTTAAAAAAAGTTATAGGTTAATGTTAAAATTTTTATTCTCTATTTACTATCGATCACTTGAATAACTTGTGACAAATATTGTGGTAGTATAAGAACCGATTTTTAATTGCTCACAAGAACCTGCACGTTACTTCGATTAGTCATGACAAATATTGTGGTAGTTGAACTGATTTCTAATCGCTCACAAGAACTGGCACATTGAAAGCCTGTCATGGTATTTTGAAAGTATCATCGTGTTTTTATAGCATAACCCTTTGATTGATATATATAAACTTTAGTATATATGTCATAAACTTTCGGGTTTCATTTAGGAAGAAAAACAGTGGCACTAGTGCAGGATTGGTATGCTTTGCTACAACCAGGGGTGTAGCCAGAAATAATTACTTCGAGGGGCCGGGTAGTAGTAGAGATATACTAAAATATAATTCAACCAATTTTCATGTGATTCAAATCACAAAAATTGAAGACTACGACGATAATTTTTTGATCCTTTGTATGGATACTCTATGTTTCTAGGTTGATATAGACCTGTTATGAGATAAGCAGATCGAATTTCATCTTATTCGTTGACAGTGAATTCATATATTTATTTACGTGATCTTGGATCATGGTCTATCCCTTTAGATTGAATTCTTGAACATTTGAAGGGACGCTCAACAGACATTGAAGTCTCAACATTTGTTTCTACAGATTACCTAAGTTTTGAATGACGTACAACTTTTTCTTAAAAAATGCATTAATTGTTTGTCATTTGCTCATTATTTGGCACCTAATTTCAATCCAATATATATATATATATATATATATGTCTGTATCAATTCAAAAAATGATGAACTAACTTGGAAGAGATATATAATAAATTATCATATAAAATTCATTCTTACACAGTCTCATGGCCCTCACCCCACCTGGACCCACTCAAGAGACAAACAACACAAAAGCCAAAAAAGCTGAGTCATAGAGTCAGTGGGTCAAGAATAAAGAATCCAATAACAATAAACACAAAAAGATAAAGTTAAATAAATATAAATTGCTTTACTGGCAAAAGATATCACATACACATACTTGATATTTTTATTATGCGATTTAGTATTTAGTTCAGTTCTAGAGAAAAAGAGAGGGAACTGAGATGAGAATGACTGAATGAGATACCTTGAGGAATTGAGGTGAGGGCTTTAGGACTTGAGGTTGAGCGATGAAGGCTAGGTGAGGTTAGCGGCTAGTGGAGCTACAGGGTCACGGCTAGCCAAAGAGGCGTGACCGCATGACATGAGGATTGGGAATTCAGGCAGCATGAACTGAGGCCGTCAAGCAGAGCGCAGAGGCGTGACTGCATGAAGACTAGGAATTTAGGCAGAAGCATGAGGTGATTTTTGTTTGATTAGAATTAGGGATTTCAAATTTGGGGTTAGGCTGGGCTAGAAGTGTCTTTAATTTAGAGGAGAAGAATTTTGTATGATTAAGGATTTTGAGCTGGCCGACTGGGCTAAATGTGGACAAATATTTTTGTTTTATTTGAAATTGTATTGGACTCGTTGTTAAAAATAATTTTGGGGGGCCGGATTTAATTCTTGGAGGGGTCCATGTCTTTTTTTTTTTATATACTTTAAGGGAAAATTTAAAAATTTTGGGGGGGCCAGCTAAGTAGCTCCGCCCCTGGCTACAACGTGTAGACTTTTTTTTTTTTTTTGGATGGGTACAACGTGTAGACTCAGTGCATTTTACATGCGTGTCTAAAATCTCTAGGTCTTGTTTTTTTCTCGTCTCTTTAGCTCTCCTTGAATAGAGCCAAAGGCTCATTAATTCTTGTCGCATTTTTGTGCATAATGACTCGTGGCCAATATCAGCTGTCAGTACTTTCAACTCAAGGCTTTTCCTTACAGGAAAAAGAACAGTAAGGACTAAGGAATAGAACAAAAATAATTGAAGAGATATTCTATCCATATTTTTTGTCTAGTAGTTTGGTATGAATGAATTGAATGATTAGGAGATAATTTCACTTCTAATCTTTCTTTCTTTTTCTTCTAAAAATGAAAGAAAAACTCATTCTTTTTTTTTTTAAGAAATAGTAGTGAATTACCAATTTTATTCATACCATAAAGAAGAAAATCATCAAAGGTGAATGATATATTAGTAAATTATATATTTCTTTTCTTTCAGTTCAAATTTGTTGATATAATGTAGAAAAAATAAACCAAATTTTATTTTGTTCATTTACGACCTAGTCATTTGATTATCTTATAAACTCAAAAACATAAAGTCAATGTTAAGAATAAATTATATGCTCATTTGAACCATTCTTTTCTTAAAAGGGGAAGGCAAAAAGAGAATATAAGGCATAGTTTTCAATCAATTGTGCATTAACACCTTGGATAACTTGAGCAATTCACTTCCACCACTTTCAATCCTATGCTATGATAAATTCTTTTATGCTTTGATGGATGAATAAACTGCTCAAGAATCTTGAAAAGCGTCACACTTGAAAGAGGATAATATTAAAAAAACCATAAAAACCTAATATTGAAAAAAAGGACAAGTGTTAGTAGATATTGCTTTAATGTGTTCATGCAGTAGGACCATAATGTAGAGCCAAAACAGTTAAATAGAAAGAAAGAAAAGTCCCCACTTTATTGCGTGAAGAAAAAAAAAATCACACATGAGAGAGTGCACATGTTAGAGAAGGACATTGATCAACCCTTGAGGATGCACATATAGCTAAAAAAAAAAAGGTGCACATATAGCTAAAAAAAAAAAAGGGAAACATATGGTATATAACTGTGCTTTGATGATATTATTTTTTAAGACGGTGTTTATTACATATTTGTATGCATTCACATTTGTTAAATAACGTGTTTAAAATCGCGAGTTAGACTCACGATTATAGTGTTATTAAACACTTGTTTGGATGCAGATACGGATAAATGTGTAATAAGTTTTTTTTTTTCTTTTTTAATATTAAATTTATAATTTCAGAAAAATTTAGGATACCGTGGAACACAAGACTTCTTTAATGTTGTGGACTAATTAGGCTAGGACTTCTGGCAAAAAAAAGAAAGGGCTAAGACTTTTGTTCTTATCCTATACCGTGCTAATAAGGCCTACGCTCATAAGTTAACAATGCTTGGATTTTTTGTTTTTTTGCTTAGGTCATGAGTCAGATATTTTTATATTAACGAGTCTATTTGAGGTCAATTTATTTTATTAAAATTAATTTTTTTTTGAAAGTATTATAAATAAAAATAAAAATTAGTTGAAATAGTACAATAAATCTTATAAATAGTATCAAAAAATATAATAAATTTATAAATAATAACAAAAATAATTTAAATAATAAAATAAATTGACAAAATTAAACATACTCCACACATTACATCACACCTTTTTTTCTTTCTTTTGGATTTTTTTTTCTTTTTTTGGTGTAATAAAAAGAAAAACACACAGTGCACGCATACACCTTTCTATCTTGTCACTCCGATGCTTCACCAACAAAATCATTGACTTGAACTCTAATTTAAGGCGTGTATTATAATTAATTGATATTTTTGACCCTTAAAAAAAAAATCAAGAAATTTTCATTTTGGTCAGAAGAAAAAGTAAATTCGAACTTTGTTTCCTTGTTTTTATTTGTCCTGCCCACAAGACATTACTTTCGTTTACCTTTGTTCAATTTACTGTTTGCCGTGATTCAAATTCAAAATTGTTCTTCAACTTCTTAGCCACAAAATAATAATAATAATTGTTCTTCAACTATTACAATTTTTGCGTGGAACAAAGTTTCTTTCCAAGTTTGGAGAAAAACCTTATAAATTCATCATATATTTTTATATTGGGTGTGAATTTTGAAAATTTAACCATTAGATTGCATATTTTTATTACATTCTTAATGCTTACAAAGTTTCAAGAATATCAAAGGTTAATTGCTATGTCATTAAATAAATATGATAATTTCAAGTTTTTGTGATATAAAGTTGTGTATAAAAAATAAGTTAATTGATTAAATAGTAAATAATATCCGATTATAATGAAATTTGATGGGCATGTTAAGAACATAAAGAATATAAAATTCAACAGTTAGATTTTCAAAATTCACACTCAAAAAAGATATATATGAGAAGTTCCACAACTCTTACCATAATTTTATTAGTGAGTGACTACTTACTATTTTTATTTGGATTTACTTTTTTTTTTTTTTTTAATCTAACATCCACAAAAGAACATATCAGTAGAGCGTTGGGTATGGGAATTATTGAGAAAAGTTTTGCTTTTGTTTAAGTTTTTAAGCAAATAAACTAGTTTTAGCATTTATTTTGTTGTTGTAATAAACTAACTTCCAATTTTTTTATAAAATATTTAACATCAAAATTACCAAAATTATATCTTTTAATAAACCCTATACAAATAAGATCCTAGAAATAAGCAAATTTCAAAGGTGCACAAGAATTGTGACATTATCTTTTATGGAAGATTATTAAATAGTTTTAGAGTATATTGATGTGGTGCACTCTCCTTTCATATTCATGATAGAGTCCCATCATAAATTTAATTAGTAAGAAAGTATATAATAATAAGACTAAACTCTACAAGAAAGTAGTGTAAAACTCAAGTTTTACACTCTTCAATTCAATCATGTCATATCATCATATCAAATATTAAAAATAAGTACAATCACAGCTAATCAATTATAATACCCATCTGAAAACCCAACCCATAAGTGTTGTATGATGTATTGAGTTTTAAGTAAAAAAAATAAGGATGATGTTAATGAATACTCTTAAAACAATTGTTAATAAACCATAATAAGAAAGTTTTAACACCATTTTTATGAAAAATATAAAAAACTGTCAACAATATTTCTTATTTTATTATTATCTCAATAAAATGTTTCTAAAAATAATTTATAAACTAATATCCTTAAAACAATAGCTAAAATTTCCTAAAAACTAACGTGTAAAAGATGAATTTTATTCTCCATCCTTGTCTAATTTAGATGCATACTCATCTCTAGTCCAAATCAATATAAGAAGCACACACAACACAACCCTATCCTCAGTCACACACAAACGACACCACCCCTGTCACCCCCACATGCCTAATCATTATAAAACATTGAATGAGATTCCCCCAAACCTCAAAAAAAAAAAAAAAAAAAAAATCAAACGGCCCAGATCTCATCATCATATCTGAGCCCCCACCACAGTCCAACTACCTCGCAGAGATTCTCACTGCTTCAGCCGTCACTGTAAGTACACGCACTCGCACTCACAGACAAACCAAAACACACAAACAGAAAAGAAAAATAAGAGAGAGAGAGAGAGAAACGTAAAGAGTGAGAAGTGGCTTTCAAAGAAATTGCGAAAGTGTTTGCAACGAAAATTCGCAGACGCTTCGACGAAACTTCTCACATACTCTAAAAGCAAAAAAAACAAAAAAAAAAAAACAAATACTACAAAACAAAATTAAAAAAAAACTCTCAATATATTTTTTTTATTTTCTCTCTTAGGTTTTTCACTTTCCCGCTTTCTTTTCTATTTTTTCACTTTTTCTCTTTTTTGCTTTTCTCATCCATTCGAATCCGCGGCACACACACTTTTTTTTTTTTCAATTTTGGTTCTCTTCTCCGTTTGGTTGCTGAGAAAAACAAAAGGAAAAATTAAAAATAAGAAGAAGAATCAAGACGGATTCTCATGCGCGATAACTTTTTGTTATTTTCTTATTAAAGTCAAACTTTATATAAGTTTATTATTATTTGTGAGTTTCGGGTGAAGCTTCTGTTTGGTTTCTGAGAAAATACCGAAACGGAAAAGGAAAGGAGTAATATAACTGTGTTTATATGTTTGGTTATGGAAGGAGATAAAGTTGGTTTTAAGCTTATAGGTTTGTTTGTTATGTAATTGGAAAGTTGATATTAGAGGTGTTAAAATAGTTTCTCACAGTTTCTCAGCAGCCAAACAAGGACGTTAACATTTGAAAATTTGAAAAAATGCAAACGAGGTATATGGAAAGATCGAACAGCATGGCGAGAGAGAAGCGAGGCTTGGATTCTACTTCAGCTGAAGATGGCCAGCCTGATAGGAAACGACCTGCTTTAGCGAGGTCTCTCTCTCTGTCTCTGTCTCTCTCTTCCTTCAAAATTTGAAACCATTTATTTTATCTTATTCAAATTTTGCTTCATGCTTTGTTAAATTGGTTTAGTTTTGAAGCTGAAATGTTAAATTTAAGTTTGGTGTTCTTTGGTTTAAATTTTCAGCTCTGAATTGTTTGTTTGCTTCTATGGTTGTAGTTGAACAGGAAATGTGAAGCTTGTTCAGTAGAAACTGAACCAAGAAAACTTTTGAGAAAATTACATTTTAAAATGAGTGTAAACATTATATAATATAATTTCAAAAGTAGCAAATTAAACCATGAGGTTTCAAAAGGTAAGAAATTAAATTCTGGAATTTCAAAAAGTAATAAATTAAAAATTAGTCCACTTTAAGGTTTAATATAGTATGAGAGTTTTTTTTTTTTAATAAGTAATTTGAGGGTTTAATTTGTTACTTTTTGAAACCTAATGGTTTAATTTGTTACTTTTAAAACTGAATGGTTTAATTTATTACTATTTTTTAAAACTATAGAGTTTAATTTGTTACACACTCTAAACTATAGGTATTAAATAATTTTTTTAAAAATTGATTTTGATTCTATGAAGGGTTCTAGCAAACTAACTTAGTTCTTGATATTTTGTTGCTTATTGTTCTTATTATCATTGTGTTCTTTTGATAAGCAGAGTAATTGTTGCTTATTGAGGAATGAGAAGTTAAGAACTTTGTAAATTTGGTCTTGGCTATGAGTTGGTTTCATGAATTGAGGAAAGGGTGCGTGTATAAAACTGATTTTGATGTTATGAATAGCTTATTAGAGCACCAGATTGTGATGCTTTCTGAGGGTTGTGGTGCTCTAACTATGTAACAAATGGGTGTCAGTGAATGCATTTTTCCTTGCATGTATATGTGTTGTGGGTGAACCTCAGCTAGGAAATATAGAAAGAGTTTGATATAGGAGTGTTCTTGTTACATCAGCTGCAAACACTGAATAATAATATTTGTAGCTATATATGTCTTCTTCAACATGGTAACATGCTAGCCTTTTCAGGCTACATGGTTTATTATTCGGAAGTAATCAGGTGCATTCTTAATCAAAGTTGATTATCATGTCCTTTTAACTTTAATGATTATCTACTGTAAACCTTTGTATTGTTCTCTCATCAGTAAAGTTGGTTTACTTAGTTTTGTGTGTGCGCATGTGTATGGTTTTTTTTCTCCTCCAGGTTTTGATGTTTCTAATATTTTTTTACTTGTTTCTCCAATATATTATTGGGTTCTGTTGTGACTTACATGGTCCAAACATCCCTGCTTCTGTACCTAAAAGTTTGAATTGGATTTTTAACTTTGAATTTTCAACAGTAATATTGTGGAGTCATGTGTTATGTCTTTCATTTTGTATTTCCCATGCAATGTTGATAGCCTTCAGATATTGTTTCTCAAAAGATCTGATTTCATGCAGTGTAATTGTTGAAGCTCTAAAGGTGGATAGTCTGCAGAAACTTTGTTCATCATTGGAGCCTATTCTCCGGAGAGTTGTAAGATAATTTTTCTTATGAATTTTGCTGTTTTCCATGAAGATTTAGGATAGTTTCTTTTTCATGTTTCACCATGAAGTGATAAATTCAACTTGGCTACTGCCCAGTTGGTGATTAATTTTTGATCATGGGGCTTAAAGACATTGGTTATTGGAAAACTATGTCTTACTAATGTCAAATATGTCTCTCTAGCATTTGATGGTCCAGTTTCTTATTCAAAATTATAAAGTAGCCGAAAATGCGTCGGTTGTGTGGTCTTTGTGCTTCCAACATGTTTAGAACTCCTTTGAAGGATTGAAGAAGTGTCTATGCTGTTTGGTTGGTGTGTTGGACATGCTAAGTGAAATTCTTGTATATTGATTTATAATTTTGGTGTAATGCTTTTGATGTCTTATATCTACCACTAAACAGGTCAGTGAAGAAGTGGAGCGTGCTTTAGCAAAATTAGGCACTGCCAAACTTACTGGGAGGTATTATTGTTATTGTTGTTATTATTATTATTATCTTGTCTATGCTCATTAAAATAATTACAAACATAATTTTTTTACACTTCAAATCCTCAAATGAATATTATATTTGGTCTGTTTGTAAAGAATATATATTCTTGTTGTGTGTGACCAGAAAACAAAGAACATGAGTACATGACAAATCTTAGGCTTCTTCAACTTCCACCCCCCACCCCACCCCCAAAACCAAAAAAAAAAAAAAGGAAAACAAATCTATATCCTCTACTATAACAGATCCAAAAGAAATCTAAAAAACAAGTGAGAGAGAGAGAAAAAAAGATCCAGAAGGTTCATGATAAGCCCCTCTCTTGCCACCTATGGTATTAACTCTTGCTGTAATTTAGCATGGAGGTTGATGTTGGGCTTAGATACTGTGGTGCAATAATTTGATAACTTGTTCATTGAGCCAAACCACACTGGGTCTGGATCTGAGATTTGTTATATACATGTTTTACTCTTTTGGCCTTTGTTGCATTTCTTTGTTATTTTTGGCCTTTGCCAACATCTAATCTATTGTTGCCAATAGTGTGATTATATGAATTAATGATGAGATATTCATGTCAATAATTTGTTCCGGGTAATGCTTGAGAAAATGCAGGTCTTCTCCTAAACGTATAGAAGGGCCTGATGGGAGAAACTTACAGCTGCGCTTCAAGTCTAGGCTGTCTCTTCCTCTCTTTACTGGTGGAAAAGTTGAAGGGGAGCAGGGGGCTGCAATTCATATTGTTTTGCTTGATGCAATTGCAGGCCATGTTGTCACATCTGGTCCAGAATCCGCTGTGAAGCTAGATGTTATTGTGCTTGAAGGTGATTTCAATAATGAGGATGATGAAAACTGGAGTCAAGAAGAATTTGATAGCCATGTGGTGAAAGAGCGTGAAGGAAAGAGGCCACTGCTGACTGGGGATTTGCAAGTAACACTGAAGGAAGGTGTGGGAACACTAGGCGATCTAACCTTTACTGACAACTCAAGCTGGATAAGGAGCAGGAAGTTCAGGCTAGGACTGAAGGTTGCCTCAGGCTATTCCGAGGGCATTCGTATACGCGAAGCAAAAACAGAAGCCTTTACTGTTAAGGATCACAGAGGAGAATGTGAGTTCATAATTTGCACCAATAGTTTTATTCACCTAGGAAAAAAAAGGCCATATGCAGATAATGAGGAATCATAAGACTGAATTACCTGGGATGCATATGTAGGCAACCCCAAAATTTTGGGACTAAGGATCTGTTGTTGTAGTTTTATTCCATATATCAGGCATGCGTCTGTTGGTAACTTTGCAATTTTTTGCTTTACAGTATACAAGAAACATTATCCACCTGCATTAAATGATGAGGTTTGGAGATTGGAGAAAATTGGCAAAGATGGGTCATTTCACAAGAGGCTGAACAAAGCTGGAATTTGTACAGTTGAAGACTTCCTACGGCTTGTGGTTAGAGACTCGCAGAGACTGCGGAATGTGAGAATGCTAAATTTCCCTGTCAAATTCAAATCCTTATATATATATATATATATCAGTTCTAATTATTTTTCTATTCTTATGTTGTAGATTCTTGGAAGTGGCATGTCAAATAAGATGTGGGATGTTCTTGTTGAGCATGCAAAAACTTGTGCTTTGAGTGGGAAACTCTATGTGTACTATCCTGAAGATGAGAGGAATGTTGGTGTTGTTTTTAACAATATCTATGAATTTTGTGGCTTAATTTCCAGTGAACAATATTATGCAGCTGATTCTCTTTCTGAAAGTCAAAAGGTAATTGTTTATCATCTTTCCCATATCAATTTGGATGATCATGTTGGTTTGTGTTCCATCTTGTGGTTGACTAATGTTCTTTTAGGCATTAACCTATTACATTAATCTTACTGCGCCATAATTTGTCCATGATATTAGTATCACTTTTGTTTTTACACTGGGGATCTATTCAAGTATGGAGGGAGAAATTAGACCATAAGTAGCTTTTACTGGAATCTAAATGAGCAATAAATGTCCTATCACCCTATTCCAGCTTTTATTAAAATGAAATTTCATGATGGCCAGGCCCTTTCTTATTTTTCCCATGGGCTTGTTAGAAATGCTTGACTTCTAGGTTATGGGAAAAAAGATGGAAGTTTCGAAACTCAGATTTGTTTTGGTTCTTGCAGGTCTATGTGGACACCTTGGTGAAGAAGGCGTATGACAATTGGATGCATGTTATAGAGTATGATGGCAAGTCTCTTCTGAGCTATAAAGAAAATAAGAGCTTGGATGCTTCTCAAACTGAGGTCTTAGTGAACTCGCAAGATTATTCAAATTCCTTTGACCAACAATTCGCCCTACCAAGCCTTACTGTTCCAGTTCCTTCAGAGCAGCCTGCTATGAATTCAGCAGGCCTAACAGTTGGAGGTCTAATTTTTTCCTATAAAATTATAATAGTTTATATTACAATATTTTGTGGGTTTATGCATTACAATAGTGCTGTTAATTGGGTAAAAATTCCAGTTCAAAGTGAAATAGAAAAATGGAATCAATTTGGAAGGTTTTAATGGGTCACTAATTGAAGAAAAGAAAAATTTTCAATAGTTTAGAACAAAAAAGAAAAAATAAATTTGAAGTTTTAAGGACAGATGTGAAAGAGTTTCAATAGTTTAGGGATGGAGACTGAACTAAAAAAATCATGCAAACTTTAGGGATGAAACACAATAGTTTAGCCTTTAAAAAAAATTAATTTCCTTTGAGAGATGGCGTGACATGAAGAACACTGAACTGTTTTGATGTCTATACCGTAAACTGTTCCTAGCAACCCTTTAAAAATGGCTTTTAAAATTGTGGATTGTCACTGTATGTGCCTGTCTTAAAATCCTTCATTACTCATTAGGCCTAAAAGACTCAGCCTGTGCACGCATTAGCTCTTCTATCAGTTTCTGATTACGTGTTCTCTCTCTTTCCAGGGTATAATGATAATACCAGATTCTCACTACAGCCTCAGAATGTGAATCTCAATGCTAATATTCAGTTTGATGGCACTTCAATCCCTCTACAGAACCCATTGATCGGCAGTTCTCACCAAGCCCAGCTTACAAGAAGTGAAAATGTGATGGCCCTTGGTCCACGACAGACATCCACATCAGGCTTTCAGATGGTTGGTGCATCCAATCTAACTTCTTATAGGGGAGTTGAAGACTACTTCCCAGAGGAAGAGATTCGTATGAGAAGTCATGAAATGCTTGAAAATGAGGATATGCAACATCTGCTTCGTCTCTTTAACATGGGAGGCCAAGGACATGGCTCCATGAATATGACTGAGGAAGGATACCCTTATCCATCAGCATATATGGGAACTCCATCTCTAAACTACAACTTAGATGATGATCGGACTCGGTCATCAGGAAAAGCTGTTGTAGGGTGGCTGAAGCTAAAGGCAGCCCTGAGATGGGGCATCTTTGTTAGGAAGAAGGCTGCTGAGAGACGGGCTCAACTTGTTGAGTTGGATGAACCATAGATGTGATCTGTGCAGCAAAGCTGATCCGGTTTTGATGTTAATATGCTTCTTCTTCACTGCCTGCCTGATTCCTGTCATGCTGAAGTTTCTAACGTGGCTCAGAAAAAAAAAAAGACTATATCCGTGGGATTAAGCTGTTGGGCGGAGACTTGACTCTTAGCTCTTGCTGTTCCTTGGGTCATAATCCTGATATCTGGAAACCTGTCTGTTTGTACAGTGCTAGCCTGTACAGTAAGCTTATATATACTCATCTAAGATGTCCTCTCAACATTCTGGCCAGCTAGTTTAATAGACCTACAAAGGTAAGCTGTTTCTACTTAAGATGGTTGCAGATGGTAGAGATAACAAGAAGATTTCAGCGGGGGAACGTTCCAGGTGGAAGTTTAGTATTGGTCTTTTCCGTCATAGTTGTTAGTGACCAGGGCAGAAGTGACAGTTAAAAAAAATTATCTCACTTCCAGCCATGGCTAGCATGTTGTAGTATCTTTTAAATTCTTAATTATGCGCTTAGTTGTAGTATGTTAGTTAAAATCCATCATGTCATTCTGCATTGTAACACGGGAATAATAGTTAATGATAGTGAACTAGTGATAAAATTGCCGGATCATGTTTTGGTGGCTCTTTTTCTGAATGCTGTGTGATGGTCACTTGCATGGTTTGCTCTGATACTTTCCCATATGAGATGCATCATCCGTGTCAATGTTGGAAGAGTAAATTTACAAGCGAGTTATTGAGACTGGTTTTTAGTTTTTACATAATTTTCACCCTAGCATGATAAGAATTAACTGAAATTGTCTGCCAGGCTTGCGTTCTACTAACTTTACTGTCTTGAACGTACATTTCTCATTCTTGAGAAAGCTTTATATATTTTTTTCATATTGTCAAACTTTTATCTCTCAAGGTTTTGTAGGATTGTAAGTATCATAACTTCTGATCCTACTTTCCTACCGACCACATTCGGTTTGTTTTGGTTAAATGATGCAGGACATTATTTTTCACGTTATACAAGGAAAAAACAACAATTGAAAACAAAAACTATATAACAAATGATAAGCAGAACACAAAATTAATCAAATGATACAACACGTTAGTATTTTGCAGTAATTAAAGATTAAAAAAATATATAACAGAGACAAATATAAATAAAAAATATAAGAGATTATTCTGCATCAGAGACCTCATCTTCGTCTTCCTCCAGGATGTAGACCAAGGCACGTTTTCTTGCAGCAAATACACAAGCAACACCTCGAGATGCTGTTACAATCGTTTTCAATAAAGATAATAGTGAGCCTAAATAAGAACTAATAAAATGTTGTGAAAATCATTGTATATGTAGCATTTACTCATGTATGTATGGCCTTAGGGCATACATTAACTAACTCTCTATTTTAATAAATTTTTTTATGAAAAATTAAAAAAATTGTCAAATTAATTAGTTACTTTTTTATTTTTTTTGTAATTTTTATTTTTTTTAAATTGTTTACTGACATATGCTTTAGGCATTTGCATTTGTTAGTAAAACCCATATTACAATAACAGATTTTGATGACATTGACGACAGTGATGGGGAACAGGACTAATGATGTGAGGGTTATAGACAAAATTCAAGAGTTCACGCATTTACAGGAGACGTATAAGCATGCTTTACAAGGAGTTATTGAAATGACACAAATAAATGTAATGGTCCAATTTCTGGAGCATTCACATGGAGTAGTCCCTATAACAGAATAAGACTCAATCATGTAGTCACTATTTCAATACTAGTGAATATGACATCCCCAATAACAAAACAAACTAGCCGCAGTGTGTACAGGAAAAATTGTTGTTTATTTAAACTTCAGTTATGAATCAGCCTAAACATTACAATTTACACCTAACCTTTTTCTCTTAAAAGTAAGAATATTCTTCTAAAAATCTAGGGAAAACTATACTTTTCCCCCGTAAACTTTCACCCCATTTATAATGTACCCCCAAAACATCCATTTGCATAATTTACATCCAATTCAAAAGAATTTTATCAATGTGCCTCCAGCCATCTAAATTAAGTGTTAACAGATGGAAAACGAGGTAATTACAAAATTACCCTCATTGGTTGCAATGAAGAGCACTATTTCTATCTCCTTTAACACCTTATTAAGACAGTAGGGGGTTGATACAAATATCTCGAATTGGGGTGTCAATCAAGCAAATTGATAGTTTTTTTTTTTTTTTTTTTGGGGTGGGGGGGGGGGGGGGGGATTGAAAATGAGGCAAAATTTAGGGTGGAAAAATGTATTTTGTCCAAACTACTACACTGCTGTTCTTGCATTATCATCAATATTATTATTTTGCAAGAAATGTCAAATATCAGTATCACTATGGAAAATCAGGCAACCTTAAGGTTTTCAATTAGTCTCCTGTTCAATGGTGAATCTAAACTTTGATATCATTAATTATATAATAAACATTCATATCATTAGTCAACATATTAAATTTATCAACGTGGTCATGGTCTGCCTGATAGAGCCCATACTAGGACTATAGATCTTCACAAAATCAACCAAATAAAATGAGCCAAATGAGCTCTAGCTCAAATGGTACCTCCTCCTTGTACAGACAAGGTGAAGGATGAGATCATAGATTAAAGACCCACTGGATGCATGTGTAACTTAACAAAACTTAAAAACAATATAAAATAAAATAAAATGAGAAACACTTACTGCTAACTGCCAGGGGAGCAATTACAGAGTGAGGAATACTGCGAACTTTTTCATTCTCCATTTGCAGGTAGACAACAGATTCCTAAACATACAGAGTTGCAGAGAAGTTGGTAGTTAACCACAAAGCAACAACAACAACAACAAAGCCTTAATCCAAAATTTTGGGTGTTAACCACAAAGCAGCTTTAAAAAAAATACTTTGGCTGGAAGGAATGCAATTAACCTTGGGAGATTTTAAATCTTAAAAAAAAAAAAAAATAATAATAATAATAATAATAATAATAATAATGTATTGAAACACAAGTTAAAAAAGAAACTAAAAAGGGAGGAAGTTGATAGAAGATAAATGAGATACTTGACTTTAAGACAATTAACAAATGCCACATGGAGGGCATTTTAACATGAATAATTTTAGGTTTACAAAAGATAAAGAAACTACAATTAAGACAGCATGGGCATTAGAAAATGGGCTGTCATATTGTTGGGACAGAGGAGTTTGAATAGACGAATGAAAGAATTCCAAAAACATGTCAACTCCGCAAAAACTACATAGTTTGCAATGACATCCTTTTTAAGCTATCCAATTCAAGAAATAAGAATGAAACAGGTAACCTATATTACCTTTAATTGATGCAACATCCAATAGTCTAGACTAGTGGACCTTGAAATAGATACAAATGGAAGGTCATTTGCTTGTACAATCATCATACAGGCATCTCCAGAGCCTTCAGGAGAGGTAGTTTCATTTAATAACAGAACAATTTGACTTTCCTGTTTAAACAAAATGCATTAGACAACATCAGAGACACCCAACAATGATAACCATGAGACTCTACATGTTAAATCAAGGTCTTTACCTTATATAAGGAAAGATCCACACAATGATAACCATCAGGGACACACAACAATACAGCTTCCAATGAAGAATAGCCCTTCTTTACACTGATCAAATCATTCATAAACCCTCTTGCTATGCCTATACAATTGGCAATCTCTGGGAAAGACTCTTCAGGTATTTGGAAAGAGATATAATCAATGAAACTATTTTGACTAGTCTGATTAGATGACATGGCATGGGAGGAATCCTGCAGATGTAAAAAAACTATAAGACCATTGGAATGCAGTAAGATACTCATTTGTAAAAATAAAACCCTAGGATACCAGAGTGCTGAGTGAGAGCCAAAGCAAGAGTGTGATGCTGATGCAGGACATAAACTCAGAAAGATATTTGCAGGAAAGAAACAAAAGAACAAATAACCTAAGAGCCAGTACCTAGGGTGGCTTGGAGTCAACACCAAATACAGAAAAGGGATAGAAAAGCAAGGAGCCAACACCTAGAATTGCCTACAGCCACCACCAAGCCATTGGAAAATTCCAACAAAATTTTATATATCAAATCAAGCATAATAATACTGAATCTTGGGGCCTTTAAATAGGATTCCCAAGCTACGTACTAACTCTCTAATTAAGCAAGCAAGGAAAGTCTTGTTTTATTTATTTTTTCCTTATAATGATTTTCAATGAAGTTTATTACTTATCAAAAAAAAAAAAAAAATTCTAAACCAACTTATAGGTAGGATATTCAAATCATGCATCCTAGGTCATAACCACTGTTATAGAGAATGATTAACTTTATAAAACATGAAACCTTCACTTGCTTTTACAGGATAAAAAATGAATAAATTACCAAATGACCACGTAAGTTCAGACATAACTATATGTCATGAAATTCACACAGAATAACATTACCTCATAGTATGATATTGATGTAGGGACAGGGAAAGAAGTAGATGCTGGTGAAGATGGAAGAGAGAACAGTGGCAATAGATTCTCACAAAGTATCTTTTCGGAAATTGTGCTAAATGGCATCAGAAAAGCTTCCTTGAAACTGAAATAATAAAATAATTAATGAAGCAATTCTAAAATGATTTAAAACCGGAAATAGTTTATACTCTAAAGAGATTTATTGTCTGTTAAAATACAAATTTTATTTAGAGATTTTATTTAAAATCTGGTTTTCAAAAATCTTCATATTTTTTCCTTTCAATGTTAATTTATACTTCATATTTTTTTTTTTTGTGTGTGTGTGTGGGGTGGGGGGGGGGGGTGGGGGGGGGAAGGGGAGTGGGTTGCTAAGAAAGTGTCATTTTATGGGGAAAAAAAAGTGAACAATATTTGCAATCTGGATTATATAACCCGCCTTTATGTTTATGTATGATGGAAATGAAAAGGAGCAAGAAAGAAATACCTAGATTCCATCTGCTGGAATTCTTTAGCAAGTGTCCTTCGCAGATATTCACAATCTAAAAATCCCCCAAAATGAACTAATTCCTTAACTCTTTGAATTGTTTCCCTGAAGAACTTAGTAACATCAGATTGTTTGAAGAGCACTGCAAATATATATTGACCTATTTGATAACATGCAGAGACATGAATGCATGTAACCATGTGTAAAGATATGCATACACACATCCGCTGCAAAAATGAAAAGGCTTTCTAGAGAACAAATGGCATTAGTTCATTAAGTTGAAGCAACTTTAGAATTCCTATGTAAAATGAACATATTTGAAAACATGCAAATAGGGGTGTGCAGAAAACCCACCGACCCGCCAAACCCGACCCGACCCGTCGGGTTAGGTCGGTTTTTAAGGCTTGGTGGATTGGGTTGGGTTACAAAAATTTTTTTTTATAGCAGGTCAGGTTAGGTTTGGGTCATAAAATTACAAACCTGCCAAACCCGACCCATATTTAATATATATTTAAAATATATTATATATTTAATAATTTTTAAAAAAAACCAGTTGTAGGGCACTTATATATATATATATATTTAATAATTAAAAAAAAAAAAAAAAAAACCAGCAATAGAGCAGCACTTCCTTTGTTCCTTCTAATAATACTAATTTAATATATATATATATATATATGAAATATATTATATAATTAATAAATTTTTTAAAATGACTAGTTCTTCCTATCCTATATAAAAGCCAATTAGTTCACACAAACCCTAATAAATTACTATTGTTGTTTAGTTATTAGTGTTGTTTGCCTTTAAGGAGTTATATTGATACTAATCTTTGGGTTTTTTTAATATATTAATATATAAATTTTTTTCTAATAAATTTAATAATAATAAAAATTTGTCAAACCCATGGGTTCAACCCGACCCAACCCAACCCATGTGGGTTGGGTTGGACTTATGTGATGGGTTGGGTTGGGTTCAATTTTTTTTGACCCACCATGGTGGGTTGGGTCAAAAAATCCCCTCAACCCAACCCATGCACACCCCTACATGCAGAGACGTGCATTCATGTAACCATGTGTAAAGATATGCATACACATCCACTGCAAAATGAAAAGGCTTTCTAGGGAATTAATGCCAGTAGTTCATTTGGATTTCATTAGAGAAGTTAAAGTGACTTAAGAATTTCCTATGTAAAATTATAGTGGATTTCTCAATAATATAGCTTTTTTTTTTTTGAAGACATACATAAGTCACAGACCCGTATGGGATTCAACTGTGACCTTTCCCTCTGCCTGTTATGTATGGTGGGGAGCAGATCCCATTTGGTCCAAAGACCATGAATTTTGTATAAGAAAGTAGTTCAGGAGACTCATTCTTACATGTTCATTGATAATCTCGATCTGTTTTCACACAAAAACAATCTCAAATGTCAACCCATATGCTATTACCATGTAAGTTATATGTAAGCCAAAACTATAATATGCCAAATGATGTCAGATAAGGCTGTAAGTGACAGAAGTTAAGGACAGATTAAATCTTTAATTGTTGAAAACTAACTTACAATTCAATTTCAATATCGCAATCAGCCTCAGATAGCTCCAGCAACTTTCTAACAGGATCTTGTTCATATAAAAATTTCAAAAATATTACAGCAAGCTCACTGCCAAAATAATAAATAAATAAGATGACTGCAAAATATTTGCCCTTAACCAGATGGAACAAGAACGAAAATCAGAAAGGCAAACCTATTGTATGGTAGAAGCTGATCACTGGGTTCTGACATTAGTAGCTTTATACATTTTAGAAGCCAGTTGAAGAAATTAGAAAACTGAAAGAAAAGACAAAATTAGAATCAAACACAAGATACAAATCCAAAAGGATTGTCCTGGTAGTTATTTTAGACAGTTTTCAAAGTAAAGTAAATATGTTCCTAAGCCCATCCAATATTTTATAGAAAGTCCTTTTGGAAGACAAGTAAAATCAGAAAATGAATATTATTTTAATTTCCTAATTTCACAAGCACCAAGTTTCTTGCTTCTTGAGATGTCCATTCACTGCAGCCTTCTTGGTGACTGGGATTATATAATGTGAAGTTCATAAATTTATGCAAGGAAGAAGCCAAATTTTGAGAAACAGCCTTCCATAATCTCATGTAGAATATAGGCATGGTCATCCATAAAGATCAGAAAGTTCACTCTGAAAATTGTACAATGTTTAGTAATATTTTTCATTAGATATATGATAATGGAGAGATGGAGGAAAAGAACACACCACAGGCTAAAACCAACTCTCTAAATCAACAAATTGCACTTCTGATACAATCTCTCCTCCAACCTCTTAAAGCAGAGGCAATGAATAACTACTTTTGACTCAACTAAAACGAAATACACTGACCAAGTCTCATCAATTGTTAAGATTATGCTATTCACCTTAAGAAACCATCCAATTTTGTCTAGTTTTTGTCACATAACTAAGTCAAGCAAAACCTTAACTAGCCATCGAGTCGAGTGTTCCAAGATTGAATCCATATTAGTAAATAAGAATAAGCAAAGGTTTTAAATGCACATACTATAAAACAGAAAGCCTAAAAGTTGGGAACTAAAATTTGTTTAAGTGATTCAGTTGTTTCTAATCTAGGTTTTTTTGTTTTCCTTCTAAAGTTCAGGTATTGCTTAGGAGTTGATGATTCTGACTACAATTTTGTCAGAAATAATGGTTGGGAACTTAGGAAGAAAGGAATAGAGAATTTGAATGTCAATAGAAGTAGGAAGCTACTGTATAAATCAAACGGTTATATGTCCAAAAATACTTGTGTCCAAAACATTAACTGTGGAAGACAAAAGGATCCCCAAACAAGCATACCTGCTGTACCACAGATGAAAGCACTCTCATAAACCGTTCCACTTGAACAAGTAACATACCAGCTTTTTCTGTCGCATTATTGATGAGTGTCTCATCCAAACCAACACCCTGATAGCGTGCACGCCATCTTGAAAGGCCCCTCAGTTCCCCCATCCTAAATCCAATAATTTCTGCAGCAGGCTGGAAAATAGATATTTTTCTTTTAGTTTCCAATTAAGCCTCTTGTTATAAGGAACATGACGAATCAGGCACATAGAATTTAACCATATAATAACTAGAAAATTTTATTTATAAAAGAAAAATGCCTTGGAAAAAAAGAAAGAAAACTAATTACTTTGTAACTTGTTGAAGAAGGTTATAATGCAAAAAAAAGTTACACAGTACATCTTTTTCCTGTTGATGTCTACATACAAAATGAAGCATTTTGACACTAATTCATGAACTCAACCAACTCAATTCATAGGATTTCTTATATATCAATTTGAAAGAATCAGATATATTAGTGAAATGTCATGAATGGAAAGTACCAAGCAATAAATTGTTTGTCATAAGTAAATAACACACCTGTAGATGATTAAGGACAATGAGCTGAAGTTCTTTTCCAGCACCACAGACAACCTTTGACACACGCTTGGCACCCTATTGAGTAATAAACTTACCATATCAAATACAAAATTGCAACGTCCTTCATGAAAAAAAAATAATAATAATAAAAAATAAATTTACACAAGGCTGAGCATACCACTTCACCAAGAGAGTTGACTAGAAATTGATGAACTGGTGGACTGGTCCGAGCACCACCTAAAAGGCTAAGAAACTCCTCTTGGGGGGATGAGTCAAGTCCTATGTACAAACGGTAGAAACCAGTAAATAAAAAAAGAAGAGATAAGATATACATCAATGAACTGTGGTTTTCTGTTATTATTAGTAGCTACCATGGTCAATAATCAGAGTAGACAAAGGATCAAACTTCTCATGAAAAGTGTGCATAGCATCGGACCACTGCTTACACATTACTGATAATGATGCCCGGATAACCTCTGTTAGATCCTCAATATTAGATGCCTGTTGAGCGACCTGATGAAGCTCATTTTTCCTACAGTGAGGAACAGATAGAGTGAGAGAGGGACATAGGGGCCAGATGGATGCAGGGAAAACAAATGCATAGATAAGTAATTGCATTTTCTACTGCAAAGTTACCTCTTCCAAAATATAGAAGTATCGAGCATTAAGGAATGCAAGCCATGCATACCATGTCCAGCCATTCTTCTGTCTCTTGATGCATCATTATCTTCAATAAGTTCTCCCGAGCACTTGACTATCAAATGACAAAGATCTTTTGATAAAGCAACCTAATGACAACAATAATGTAACAAGGTCAGATTGCACTGATAAACTAGATTTGTGAGCTTTCAAAAATGAAATGTATAAGAGGATTTTTTCTATAAACATTACTAACACTAAGAACCCTACATAACTATTTAGTTTGATAGAATATAAAATAATTCCCACAGCTGGAATTTGCAACTAAGGAGACTATGAAATTTGCTACTGCTGCTGTTATTATTTTTTCTTTAGCATTAATCTTTTATCCATGAGAGGCAACTTAACATGAAAAACTAGTACAGAAATTCCTGGTTCAAGATATGCAAGACTATCAAAACAATGAGCATCTAATTTATATGTCAATCTTCTAAATCCATATTGAATAGAATATATTAACTTTTATAGACACCAAGAGCAAGAAGTCCCAGTTGAATTGGTATTTTACAAAATAAATTAAGCATAATTCTCCCAAATACCTGAATTGTGCAGAGGGGCTTGGCTAAAGCAATAAAAATCTCATTTCGGTTAAAAGCAAATGCTGATAAACTTAAATTCAAAAAATTTAGTGTAATACAAACTCTGAACCAGAAATCGCAAAATTGTAGTGTTAATAGTCCAATGTATAGAATACCAGCACATGGACCTGATAATATGGATGATAAGAAATGGTGACAGAAAATGAGAAAATGAAATCAACAAGCATTTGACCCAAAAAAATACTTTCACTTGTGTAAGCATTATGGTTCTACCAACCAGAGAGGCAATATATGACAATATTTCATTTGTAGGAAATGTTTGCCTTCTAACCTGGTCACCTTCTAACTTAGACAGCTACATCGTTTGCCCATCAAAGTCATACTTCACTTAAAAAGCTAACCCTTTGGCAAGAAAGTCTCATGAGGTCTAATCTTAGTGCAATGGCAAGCGTGTCCCCCCAAGTGATGTGTCGCAGTCAGTCTTTCCAAAAATTAGGGGAAAGGGAAACTAACCACCTCACTTAGACCTGCAAAGGCGGAAGCCTTGTGCACTAGGTACAACCTTTTTGTCAAATGCATGCCATAAATTGAAATGGGTAAAATAATATAATGGCCTGTAAACTTGCACTCTTATTCTCATTAAGTATACAAAAGTACTCTCAAGCTTCCCAAAGTTCTGTTGTATGGACTCCTAATGTAATTAGTAGTAGCTGCATGAGTGCAGAATGACTTGGTTACACCCCCCCCCCCCCCCCGGGGGGCGCGCTCCTTCCCTGGCAAAAAAAGAGTGTTGGTTTCATGACCTAGTTGTGTCGGATGAGCTAAAAAGTTCTCATTCCTAGGTAGATGTCTCTCATCAACGGTATTTGCAATATCCAATTTAGTTAAAAAAATTAATTAAAAGGTAATTTATGAATATTCAAACTAGTGACAAAACATCTTATTGTCAAATTCATGCCATAAATTTTGTGAGGTCATCTACATAAGGATCACATACCTTGTAAATGGAAGCATTAAGAAGTCGGTAAGTAGCTTGAGTGCCCACAAGAGGAGTAGGAAAACAAAACTTGTGTATGTTCTGAACATGCAAAGTCAAGAGACAATTAACTTAAAATAAAACAGTCTATTAAGTGGCATATTAACCATACAACTGAAAAGGAGTATATTGGATGTAATTATTATCAAAAGAGGAAAACTGAAAATAAGAAAAAGAACCTGGAACAAGTCAAATCCAAACTCAAAACAAGTACTAACTGAACTATGACTGAGGATTTGTATGCTAGCATGAGCTACTAACAAAATAAAAAACAACAACAGTACATAATTGGATGGGCCAAGAAATAACAAGTAAAGACTTTTTTTCTTTTCTTGGCTAAAGATGATCCCAGATCAAAAAGTCACTACAAAGTGAAGAATTTAGGCTGCTTTTAGCCCATTCTACCTTTTTGGTAGTTCGACCATGGAATTGCTCCTTAGACCTCTATGTTAAAGAAATTCTATGAAGCATGGAAGAGTTCTTCACAAGTTTCAAGACACTCATTTAACAATTTGGATGGCCAAAAGTTACATACATAAATAGTGCCATGGGTAGAAACAAATATGCATTAAACAAGAAGACAATAATTATATAAATTTCAAAGCATTAAGAACCTTTTGTGGATTGTACAGCTAGATATAGAGATTATATGCTCAACACCTTGAAATCATATGACATGACCCTTTATAAGAGTCATCAGCAAGGACCACTGAGTGTCATTAACCACATAACAAGAAAGTGTTATCATCCCATTGGTTAATCAGTATGATTTAGAAGTATTTTCCAAGAAAGATAATAACTTACAATTTTGCCTATTGGAAAAATTCCAAATATGCTAAAGCAAATGCTTCCATCCTGGTCTCCACTGCAAAGGATATTAAAGCGTTGATGTGAAGAATTTGATAGCTCTCGAAATGAATCTTCATTGTCATCCATAAAGCCAGTATCTCCAGATACCACTCCAGGCATCCGGGGAACTCTTGGAGCAGAAGGAAAGAAACGAGAAGTACGATCTTCGTATGTTGATATGTTACCATTGTCATCCTGAAACTCAATTTAATGAAGAGGATGGAATTGAAAATCTTTGTTGTGACCAAATAACAAGTAAACACTACCCAACTGAGGGGCCATAAAGAAAATAGAAAGAAAAGGCTTCAACCACAGTGGCTTCAATTAACAAGATTATCATGTAGTAGCAGATTTCAAAATTTTCAAGAACTCCGATTGATTGATTATAATGTCAAACTAAATAGATTTTACTGAAAACTTCTAAGTTTCAAATATATCTTCAAGTGAATTAGAAAACAATACTGGCTCAGTAAGCATCCACCATATGTTTTCTAAAGGGCATGTTACTCAGCCATAATTCTAAAAATGATACTCATTTCAAGAATCCAATTTATCCATTAAGATCAAAAAGGTACATGGAATGCAAATAGATAGATGAAAGCATACTCTAATCAGATGTCCATCCTCCTCCCAGTTAAGACACACAACAGCAACAGTATGGGACTTTAAACTTCTCAACAACTTTCCATTCTGCTTGGCATAAAGAATACCAGGGGTTAGAGAAGGAATAAACAAAGAATAAGATAAAATTAAGCATACATTTCACTGTTTTACACACAAACACACGATAGTAAAAGGAATTATGTCATGTCCACACGAGAAACATAAAAAAAAAAAAAAACATAACCTGAGAATGAGAAGATGCATGGTTACAAAATAGAAGCAACACAAAAACATAGCAATATGATGCAGCCGAATTAGAGAAATTTAAATATTATAAAAAAAAGACAGAACTCAATGAACATCGAAGCCCATATAAACTATATCTAGTCCATATACAGCATGAATGCCACAATGACTAATTTATTCATGGGGCATCTTAGAGACTAATGAACCTTTTTTTCCCATTTGTTTTCTTATGACACAAATGACAATCATGTTATATGTCAGAGGGCTTAGTTGGGTTCTAAAGCTAGGTACTATAGTATTCATACTACAATCATGAACCAACCAAGCTTGGTTAAAAGGCATCATGAATGATTTTCCAGCAGACAGAAAAATGGAAAGAGGACCATAAGCAGCATGTGAGCTTACATTCTATGGAAATAACTTCAGTTTCAAACTTTCAATGATTACATAGTTCACCAAACAGTAAGTGAAAATATATGTTTAAAATCTAGGTGAGACAAGCAGCTAATCAGTAGTGACTGTAATTTAGACCAATATAGTAAGGCCACTAACTTCAACGTCATGCAATGAGACTGTTCCATCTTCAAGCCCAACAGCTATCGCTTTACCATCAGGTCGCCAACATAAGGATGTTATGCACCTCCCTAGAGAAGTTTTACAAATTCAGTTAGTACACAACCAATGCACATTTGGCCGCAGTTCAAATCCACCAACACACACACACACGCACACATATATGTATATTTAATGTGCATATCTATGTGTGTGTGTTATGAGAACACGCATATCTATCATTGTAGTATCAATTGAATACGCAACTATGACTACTGATCAACTCAACAACTTAACTTAAGAGTCTGGAATTTGCAATAGAATTCAAAGCTTGTAATATACACACACACACATACGTAGAATTCGTAGCGAAAACAATGGAAATTAAATTAAGAGTCTGGAATTTACGACAGAATGAGTAGAAATTAAACTAAAGCTAGCGAAAACAAAACAAAGAAGGAAAAAAAAAGAAGAAGAGAAAGAGAATTCACCAGGAGAGATCGTCCACAATCTCTGCCAATTGAAACGATGCAGCAAAATCTTCGAGTCCTCCGTAACCATGGCCAGCAAATCCTTCTCCGGATTCCACTCAGCAATCTTTATCTGCCATTACAAATCACCCAATTAGAAAATGCACACATAAACACACACACACACAAAAACACAAGCTTATGTCAATTATTGATCGCAAAGTCGGAAAGGTACAAAGGAAAAGAGAGAAGAAGAAAAACCTGAGAGGCGACCGGTTTGTCGAATTGAAGCTGAAAAGGAATCACGCGCTGATCCTCGTCGGTTTCCATAGCTAAAAAGCTTCGAAAATTTTGAGTACGACAAAGAAGAAAAGGAAATTGAGCAACCCTAGAAAACGAAGGAAGGAAGACACTGCGACAGAGCCGGTGGAGACGGCGTCGTTTTTGAGAAGAGAAGAAAGAATAAGAAATGCGAAGAGATAGAAATGTAAAGCGAGAAACGAACTGAGAAGAGAAGAGAAGAGGAGAAGAGGCTCTCTGTGAACTGTGAGAATGAGGGCGGGCTTTTATTTTTTGGGGTTTCGATTTTTAATATATAGACGTATAATCTAACGGTCCTAAATGAGTGATCATGGAACGTTTTAGTTTTTGAAAAAACAAAAAAATCAAATGGGAGACTTGTTACGGCGATTATATTATGTCGGCGTTAAAACTTCAAATTGCTTTGGGTGTTTTAAACCGCAATTTAAAAAAATAAGACGCCGTTGCCGGGGATCGAACCCGGGTCACCCGCGTGACAGGCGGGAATACTTACCACTATACTACAACGACTTTGTTGGTTGAGTTTTTAACTAATATTATTTGAATATAAACTATCTGGGAAAATACAACACAGCCCGCCGAGAAGTGTGCGGATACTGATGGGCTTGCAAAGAATGGATCACTTTGCAAGAGGATTTTGTTATTTTTGATATAATTATCCTTCAAATATTTTTATGGGGTCGTTTAATGACTCTATTGGGCATTGGTATGTGCATTTATGGGACTTATATATAATCATTAATCGGGACAAATTTACCTTCTCATTAAAAAAAATAAACAATAAATAAATGTAGTAGCAAAATATTTCATAATTGGTGATCTCATATGAAAATAATGTTGCTCCAATAAGAATTTGTCAGCTTGGCAAGCTATGAAAAATTGTGTGCCTTGTTGCTCAATTATGAATAACAACAGAATGGGTTTATAATGAAAAAAAAAAAAAAAATAGCATTTTCAAACTCAAACCCTCTAAATATTTTCATAAATTTTCAATTGTGATGGGTTCAAATATAATTATTTTTATTATTTTATTTGACTTATAGTCAGCTGACACTTCAGTTTATTATGAAAAATGTTATAAAATTTTGTTGTATCCAATAATATTTTGAATATCGTGTATCCATAGAAGAACTCAGAGGTAATTTGCAGGCTAGCATAATCTTGGAAGAGAATATCATTAGTTAGTAAGGTTTTGAAACCATTTAGGAAATTAGCATCTCGAGTCTGTGAAGCTCGAGTTTAGTAACAAAATCAAGCCTCAAGGACTTGAATTCTAGTGTTGAGGTGGAGTGATTTATCCACGTGGAACTCGAGTTTCTCATACTCGAATTCTATAGAAGTATCTAAAGAACAAAGATGAAGATGAAGATGATCTAAAGAACTAAAGACATGATTTGAAGAACCGATCTGAAAAACGCGTGAAGATGAAGACGATCTAAAGCACCAAAGAACCAAATCCGAAGGAAGAAGAAGAACGATCTAGAAGATGAAGACGATCTGAAGAATCGATCTGGAAAACGCATGAAGATGAAGACGATCTGAAGAACTAAAGAACAAGATCCGAAGGAAGAAGAAGAAGAACGATCTAGAAAACGCGGAGGAAGAATCTGTAGAAGCAGGTAAGGAAGAAGAAGTGTAGAGGAGGAACTCGAGTATTATAAACTCAAGTTCTGCGTGGATTCCATGTGGTTAATTTTTGTTTGCCAGCTCAGGAAGTCGTGCATTTAAGACTCGAGTTCTATCATGAAACTTAAGTCTTAAAAACTTGAGATGCTATTTTTTCATATTGTTTTGCAAACATCACCACTAATGAAATTGTTAAAAATTTAAGGCCAAATGGAAAAAAAAAAAAAATCGAAGAACTCATACATATTTGAGACAAAATACAAAGAATGACTCTAGAAGGTAAACAATGATAAATGAAGTCTTCTTAATTTCTTAGTAGAAATATAATATATATATCATTTGTATTTAGTACAAAACTCCTACATTACTGAGTTTGGGGGAGGTCATGGTGGTAGCCTTACACCTAATTTTTTGAAGAGACTAAGAGGCTGTTTGGTTTTTGTGTTTCCATCACCCGTAACTCAAAATATGTGGGTCTCACGGCTGAGAAGTGTGTTTGACATTGTTTCTAGTTTTTGTTTCCATCCCTCAATTATCTAGATTTTTGAGTGATCAATTATGGAAATTGAAAACACATTTTAGGTGTTTTCAAGTTATGGAATATGGAGTATAATCACTATGCGTGCAACCCCACAACAATCAAAAAGCTGATTTTGAGAAATATCAGATGGGAGAAGCCTAATGTGGCATGGAGAAAGCTGAATATGGACGGTTCATTTGTTGGGACTCTCAGGTTGGCTGGAGGTGGAGGCGTAATTAGAGATGAAGAGGGAAAATGGGTGATTGGATATGCTAGAAAAATTGGTGCAGCAAATAGCTTCCTTGCCGAGCTTTCGGCGCTTCAAGATGGGCTCTTACTTTGTTTATAGTCACATACTCAAGCAGTAGTTATAGAAATGGATGCCAAAGTCATAGTTAATGCCTTTGCTCAGCAAGGGAACTCAAATGTTATTATTTCTTCTCTTATGAATGATTGCAGATAGCTGGTTGCACAGATTTCTCAAGTGAGATTTATACATGTATATAGAGAAGCAAATAGGTGTGCAGATCATTTGGCCAAACTAGGATCTTCTATGGGTAGCTATTTTGCTGTGTTTTCTTGTCCTCCTGTGGACATCCTTCCTTTTTATGAGGCTGATTGCCGTGGATTATTTGTAAACAGGTTATGTACTAATCCTGTGTTTGCTCTTTAGTTTAATGTTATATCATTTTCTACCAAAAAAAAAAAAAAAAGTTATGAAAACAAAGTTATGATGACATTTTTGTAAATACACACATATTGAGGGACCCATAGTAAGACCTTTTGCTCTCTCCAGCACACGTTATCTTTTTTTTTTCTTTTTTCTTGTCTTTCACACTTGGTTTGGGACACACCTTTCTCTATTCTCTTCTTCTTCTTCTTCTTTTCTTTCCTTTTCACGTTGGTTTCTGAGTTTGCTTGCAATTTTTTTTTTCCATACCTTTTCACTGGGTTTCTGGGCTTGGGTTTTTTTTTTTTTTTTTTTTTTTTTTTTTTTTTTTTTTTTTCACGGTGGTTTTTGGGTTTGGTGGCAATTTTTTTTCTTTTTTCCTTTCTTTCATTTTCACGTTGGTTTCTGGGTTTGGTTGCAATTTTTTTCTTTTTTCTTTTCACCGAATTGGAAAATCAATGAATCAAAGAGGAAATTATAAGCACCAAACCCATACAAAGGAAACCCATATACCCACAGATTACAGGCACCAAACCCATTCAAAGATTACAAGCACCAAACCGATATACCCGCAAATCAGCACCAAACAGAGTTATGGGTGATGAGTGGGTATTGTTGTTTTTCTTCTCCATTTCCACCGTCGGCATTGCTATATCAGTCTCAGACCCGTAAAAAAAAATCAAGAACCAAACTTCTCAAATAGAATAATACCCACAAAAAATCTTTACAAATTTCACCGATAAAACTTAAGGGATCTATGAAAAATCAAGCCTTGGTGACGGTGGGAGATCGGCGCCCCTGGGTTGAGAAGGTGGGAGATTGGTGTCGTCGCTAAATGTTGGAGGAGATCAGCGCCATCTTTTATCTTAGCTGGGTTTGGGTTTGTGTTGGGAGAGTAACAGGGCAATGGTGATTGAAGGGGAAGAAAATGAAATGAAAAGAGTGAGGGTGAGGCGGGTAGGCTAATAGAACTTATGACATGGTGCTCGGGGATAGGTCCCACAAAAAGTAGAAAAAATTAAATGATGAGAAGCTGAAAATAGTGTGCCAAACAAGTGGGTTTAGGAAATTGGGGTATTTTAAGTGATGAATGATGAGTGATGAAAATTGAGTGAGGAGTGATGAGTGATTATTTTCAAAAAACCAAACAGCCCCTAACTCCTACTTGCCTTTGCACCAAAACCTGACCTCTAATTAGTTAGTATAAGATATATCATTAAAAAAATATTTTCATTCTTTATATTCTTCAAAAATGGTTGGAAATATTATATGTTTGAAAATTATTAAAATTATTTTCATCATTATCTTTTTGTTGTATTATATTATTTTATTATCATCTAACTGTTATTAATGAAATTGTTGTCTATTTGTGAAAATTTTACATTAGTTTCTCTTATATTTTGGTTATTACTAGTAAACAAAATTTTTCTAGAGATTTTCATTGAGATTCAATTAACTTTTCTAGAATAAAGTTATAAAGTTATAAAATGTCCAGAATAATTTTTTTTTTTTTTTTATCAAAGTTACTGTTGCGTTTTTACTTCACAATAGAATCAGCCGAAGATCTCAACCTTTATAAGCAAAAGACAAATTCACCTACAGTCAAATTTATAGTAGAAATTTTCACATCAATTGAATATAAAGCAAAATATATAAAAATAAGATAAGATAAAATAGTTTAATGATAATTGGTTTTCAAAGAGATAATATTACAATGGGAGTGCAGTTGATCCCGAAAGAATTGAATACACAGACTATCCACAAGTTAAAACTGGTTAATATGAAAATTCCTCAAACATAAGACAGAAGCAACCTATTCCGTTTCTTCTTTGCATTTCTTTGGTGGATCAATGCGCTAGTGAAAAACCACTTGTGCACAAGTGACGCATATGGGAAAAATATGTGATTCAATTAAAAAAGAACCGAAGGATATTAGAAAATTTTGACAATCTCATTGAAAGTTTGAAACTGCGTGATTAGAATCAAAATAAACTTGATAAGCAAATAACCACCGACAACCATGGATATATCCAAAGACAAGCTTCATACCACTAAGAAGACATAAGTACAAAGCAACGGAAGTTGAATCAAATTCTTAGCAAGATTTAAGTTCTTTGAACCTGTAATCTGTACACCTACCATATATTTGAAAGAATCCAATAGTTTAAGAGGATAGAATAACTTTATTTGATTTTACTGATATGGGAACATGACATGACCATTACTTGAGGAGAGGATTTGGGGAAGCTAATCAACTTTTGAGCCATTTGTCGAAATTCATGTACCATATTCTGGTTTTGTGTTACCAATGCTTCACTGATAACCATCTTTTCCAGCACCTTTGCATTCTTGAGCAGAAATTGTACTACTGAAATGATTACTTCCTTTTTGTGGAACAACCTTTCTACAAAACCAGAAATCTTGACTGTTTTGAGGTATTGCAGCAAAGACTTGAAATGGATTTTCTTTGATTTCCAGTGGCTCACTTCATCTAACTTGTGAGTGTGGAAGTAGCGTCTTCCTAGAAACTACATAATAAATGTACATTAGTTTGTTTTGAAGTTCCTTATTTATTTATTTATTTAATAGATAGATAGTGTGGGAGGGGGGAGGGAGGGTTCGAACTACAAACATCAAACACCTCAAACGATGTCACTAGTCACTACTACTGGACTATGACTTGAACCACATCTGTTTTGGAGTTCAGTTTAGATGATGATATTTTGTCATGTTGTTATGGAGTTCTGGACAGTAACTTAAACAATGAATGTCCTCTTATGCAGGCAAACTGATTTCCAAAAATGTACTATTGACATCATTGTTGTATAAGAAAATTATCAAATGAGAGGGTCTTGAGTAAAAAAATCCACAGAATGGCCACTTTAGAAAGATTGACAACCAACATTAACTCTTTAAGCCAAGAAATTAAAGGGGGCCAGGGCTCCAAGCTCCTTGAGGTGACTCCAAAAATAGTTTGACACATTGAACTAAAAAAGATAAAGAACTGGGAGTAATCCTTCATCAAACTATAATTGATATGAAACTCTGGAAATTGGTCCAAGAAAAACATTTTTTGATAAGTAAATTGGTCCAAGAAAAACATACCTCTGACCCTGAGTTGTCGGGGGATTTGATGTCCATAACCAATGTCTCAACATATGGCGAACTTTGAAGTAGGCTTGCAATGCCAAGGAAGTCCCATTTCTTCATGCTTGTTTTCACTGTTAAACGTTTGCACTTCAAAGATGGAAAAGGCCGATGTTTCACTGACATTATAGATAGAACCTAGGTCCATCAAAGCAAGAAGCAGACCGCAATGAGGTAAAGTGAATACGACCATGAGCTTTAAGTTAAATATATTGCCAGCGAACAATTTAGCTATAATGTTTTGCAGAACACAAACTTAGATAAATGTCAATAAATCCCATACGTGATTTTTCATGCATCACCATTGATCACAACCAAAGCCATAACAAATAAAAAATTCCATACGCCGTCACAACAACCACACCTGGCAGTTCACCCTTAAACCCAACCTTCAAACCACCCACTCCTGCCACAAGATCCCAACGACGACAGTCCAAAACACCCAAATCATCAAAGCATAGGCGTTGTACTCTTTGGCCATCTATCCTTTCATTTTCTGATCTTCAATTTTGTTATTGCATCTGTTTGTTACTATGTCAAAATGGTTGTTCTATGTCATTAAGTTAAAAATAAACAGACCCTAAATCAATCAAATCAGGCTCAAAGAGACAAGATATCATGTTCAGATGTGTATAGTAAGTGAAAAAGAACACTATATGCCATGCATTATTCTATATGCAGGGACTAGCCAAACAATGAGACTACCAACAATAAAAAGCTATAATTTTGATACATTCATGCCTCTGCAAATTGATATCAACATTAGCAATCAATTTTAAACATGTATTTTTGCATAAGACGAACGATCGAAAGGAAATAAATAAATAAACAACAGAGAGAGCTATCAAGAAAAACCAACCATGAGACACCATGGGCCAACAGTGAGCTCTTTGACATGATGTACACTCTCAAGAAGTCCCCTCACAATGTCTTGATACTCCTTACAAGCATCTTCCTTTTTACATCTACAACCCATAGACATGTGGAAATCGAGCTTAGCCTCAACCAATGCCGACACGTCTTTGATCCGACACTTATTTCTATCAAAGTTCCCCAGAATTTCCAGTGACTCAATCTTCGGAGCCGCAATTTCCAGTTCCACTGCAGGGAAATACGAATGTCGCAAGTGGTCTTTTATTACCAATTTCCTCAGACTATCAGAAAATATGCCCAACCGTTTAACCTGACAACAATTACACAATTCCAAGTATTCAAGTTTAGGACTACCCATCAGCACTTTCGTTATCGCCTCCTCGGGCAAAGCCGTGTACCCAATGCACAATCGCTTGAGTGAACTCCAATTCACAACCCCAGTTGGGAAAATTTTGCAGAAACAAAATTCGAATTCAGAAACAAATTCATTGGCATAAAGATCCTGAGGTAATACATATGCCTCAGAATTCTTATAATGATTTGATGACAATTTAAGACTGAGTTGATCTACCTTCGCAGCTGTGGCGAAACGAACCCAGTCATCGACTCGATTCTTAAGCTGTGAATTGTACCAGAATTCGAGCAAGAAATTCGAGAGCTTCGGAGCACTGTGTAGGAGCAAAGCACTATCCACATTAGAGGCGAAAACTTTAGTGTTATTGAAATAACCAGCGTCGCTGAAACTGAGAGAAGGAACAGAGGTCCAAAGCTGAACCCATCTTTTCGACAAAACGCCGGTTTTGATAGCGTCTTTTGTGGGCAAGAACGCAAGGATGCTGAGGATGATCGAGTCCGATAAATCGCTGATTCGATCTTCATCGTCGCTGTCTCTGAACACTGCCACATATTTGCGACGCTTAGCTTGATGAACATCTTCGTAATCATTACAGTCACTCTGTTCCTCTTCTTCTCTTTGTTCTTCTTCGGAATTGGGGTTTTTCACGAGGCTGGAATCGTAGGAGGAGACGCTGATGTCTTCGCTGGAAGTTGAGCTTCGTTCTGCTTCTGCCTCCATTATCAACTCTCTCTTCAGTTCGGTTGTATTGGTTAATCTGTTTTACAACTGTCAGTCTCTCGATAAGAACAGGATTTTTCATGTCGAAGGAGCGACCTACGACCTACCTTAGTGAAAAGATTTATATTTTTTTATTGGGCTCATGGGTAATTGCAAATTACATTATAAACCCTATATTTTAGGGGTAGTTTCATTTTTTATTTTAAACATAAAATGGGTGGTTTCAAATTAAACTATATAGTTTTCAAATGGTGAAATTAAATCATAAAGTTTAAGAATTATTTTAATATTCTCAATTGGTAAAGTCTCTTATAGTTGAATAAGAGATTTGAAATTTAATTCCCGTCTACATAAAAAATCGATTAGTGTCTTGATCTAAAGCAGAGGTCCGGAGAAGTAGACTCTGAATTTTGATCATCGGCCAATTTTACTTCTAATCATATTTAATTCAAAATTCAAAGTTTGAAATAAATAAACATTAGGCTTTGAATTTTGAAAACCATATTTAATTTAAATATTCTCTTTCATCATAAATAAATAATAAATAAATAAACAGGCCACAAATTAGAATAAATGAGAAAAATAAGGAGGGGAAGCCAAAAAGGGTCAATGTCTATTAATTTTTTATTTATTTAAATAATCATGTCTATCCAAGTATATTGGTCAACAATGTTGTTGAGGTGGCATAGAATGCACGAGAAAGTCTAGAAATACAAAAAAATTGATACCTGCTCTTGTGGTACATTATTAGTGATAGGGGAAAAAAATAGATAATAATCAATAGTCAATACAAGCTTGTTAACTCAATTGTTGTATCACCGTATACTCTTAGTGTGGTGGTTACTCCACAAATATAAATGCTTGTGGGGTGTTAGGGGCAAGCGCTGAGATTCAAATCTCCAGGAGTGAATTTCACACACATATATACTTAGATTAAGTTAGAATAGAAATTATATGTAGCATTGCTCAAAATGCACATAATTAGTTGACTTGGATTTGACACTATAATGTGGCATGGTGATGTGTCACAATGCTGACATGACAAGGCTACGCCTACGTTATACAATGTGACATGTATATATTATAAGATTCAAACCCATCCTTTAATAATGGTATGTCTTCATCTTCACGATTCTCTTTTGGAGCCATTCATGGTGCAACGATTGCATTTGCTTATCCAGTGTATCCCATTACTGCTGCATGTAATCAACATATGAGAGGTCACAAGGAAACAGAAGATGCACATCATTGCTACATTGATCAAAGTGGTCTAGTGTTGATCACTTTGACCGAAGTCCTTTCCACGACAAATGTAACTGGAAATTGAGATGTGGTGTATCTTCTCTAAATTATTGAATAGATAACTATAATCTTTATCCTTGAGCTACAAAATTTTATCTTCTTTTCTCCCAGAAGATGTTGTTCCATTCTAAAACAATCGAAGGAGATGACTTATCACCATTCATCTTTGACCCATGTTACTTGCATGTTCTTGTCCATGTGTAAAGAGATGTGCACCTATATCAGGAAGTTACAAAGAAAATTTACTTCAATCTAAACATGGAAAATGTATTTTATACCAAATGATATCACGTCATTCATATCAAAATCCAATAATAAGAAATATATGTGCAAAAATAATTACCCACTAACACATATCTTTCATTTGTTAGTGGATTAGTTATATTTTGCTAACATATTTTACACTTTTTGGATTTTGATACCGTTGACACGGTATTATTTGATACCAAATACTTTCTCCTAAATGTGAAGCAAAACTAAACCTCAATACCTCAGATCAATATGTAATGTGAACAACTAAAGAGCAAATACAAATATATATATATATATATATATATATATATATATATAAAGTATAATAGCACGTGTGATGAGGCATATTTTTTATTTTATTTTGAGTTTAATGTAATTTTTCAATTTGAATTTGTCTATTAGTAATGTTATACGGGAAGAAATTTTTAAGAAACTAAAATTTAGGATTTAAAATGGAGTAAACTGCTAGATTTAGTATGTGCTAGTTTTTAGGAAAAAATGTATCAAACGTGCATCAGATATATTTAAATGAAAAGTGCTACGTCCACAACATTTTTACAACAAACCATGAGTGGTTAGTTGTTATTAGTTCAAATTTGAATTTAGCACTAAGATTACTTTTTTAACCCAACAATAACAACCAGTAACAACTTGTCACTTAGGATTTGTTGTAAAAATATTGTGGATATATCATTTCTCTATTTAAATAGAGAGTGTGACAATTTTTAGGAAAAAAGTTTCTCTAGTAGTTTTTTTTTTTTTGAATTGTGTTGAATTACAATTTTAATCTTATTTCTTTTTTAAGAATAAGGATTATCTAATCAGATTAGAGGTATTTTCGATATTTTTTGAAGCTATAACTAATTTTTTGAATTCTCTTAATATTTAGAGATAAACAAAATGTCCCAAAAACAATATCTCCAAATGAAAATTTGCAAAAATTATTCATGTGAAAGGGATTTGCAAAACCCATTTCTGAATGAATAAAGTTTCTCTCCAAACTAGTTTGAAGAGGAACTCAACAAACTCTTCATATATATTTATATTGAAACTCAATAAACTCTTCATATATATTTATATTGAGTGTGAATTTTAAAAATCTAACTGTTAGATTGCATGTTCTTATTATCCTTGATGTTTACAAAATTTCAAGAAGATCACAGATCAATTACTTTATCTTTAAACAAATGTTAAAATTAATTTCAAGTTTTTGTGATCTAAAATTGTACATAAAAAATAAGTTTATTGATTGAATAGTAAATAACATTTGATTTGAACAAAATTTGTAATACATGTTAAGAATATAAAGAACATTAAAATTCAACGGTTAGATTTTCAAAATTCAGATCCAAAAATGAAATATGTGAGAAGTTTCTCTCTAAACTAGCTAGTTTGAAGAGAAACTTTGTTCTTTGTGAATGCAAACGAAAACTAAATTAAATCAATGTAAGTTCATATCAATGTGGCAGTCATTAATCTCTTGTCCATGCTCATGACATAAGTCCAATTCACAAGATTACCGATCTCATATTATTGTTGAATTAGACGTGTTGATTGTGGTCTCATTTCTAAGCAACTCTGTTTATATTCATTCATGTTTGTTGCCTTTGGTGGATGATTGCAGATATTTCTTGTGGAGAATACCTAATAAGTAGACCTAACATGCATTTAGAGAAGCTAATAGGTGTACGGATGCTCTTGCTAGCTTAGGGAAGTCTTAGATCCCAAAAATTGTTGTATTTTGCAGCACCCCCGCAGTGGCTTGGGGTTGTTTTGTAATGGATAATTCTACAGTAACTTGTTCCTGCTCCTTAGTTTTACATTAAATCCCTTATTACCACCCAAAAAAAAAAAAAAAAGTAATGAAAAGCCATCATCCTATTTTGTGCGCACCCACTGATGATTGTGTTCCATGACATGATATCTAACCTACAATCACCAAATTTCATGATACCACATCTCTTTTAGCCGTTTTATCAAATATTTAGGTGTTTTAGGCATAAGCGGACAAACGGTTACATGATTAAAGTTAAATAAATTACAAAATGTAGGAGATAATGTCTAATGAGATTGAGTTAAAAAGGTCTTTCGAGTGGACCACTGAGTGCCAACAAGCGTTTGAGGAGTTGAAAGCTTACCTCTCTTCCCCACTACTGCTGAGTTCCTCGCAACCAGGAGAAGATCTCTTTCTCTATCTCGCCGTCTCCCCGGCTGCCGTCAGTGCCGCCTTAATCAGAGAAGAAGAGAAAGTACAGAAACCTGTGTATTACACTAGCCGGACATTATGCGGAGCCGAAGAAAGATATCCACCCATGGAAAAGCTTGCTTTCGCGCTGGTTACGACAGCACGCAAACTGAAGCCGTATTTTCAAGCCCACACGAAGATTGTCCTAACTGATAAGCCTTTGCGACGGGCAATGAGCAATCTAGAAGCTGCTGGGCGTTTGGCACGTTGGGCTATAGAATTAAGCGAGTTTGACATCCAGTATCGCTTGCGGACCGCCGTTAAGGGACAGGTCGTTGCAGATTTCATAGCAGAATTCACGAATGGTGAGGACAGGGGGGGCAGAAGAATCCCCACAATGGAGCATACATGTAGATGGATCCTCCAACAGGCAGGCCGGCGGAGCCGGCATCGTGCTACAGTCACCTTGAATTCCCTACCACCAATAATGAGGCGGAGTACGAAGCTCTGATAGCAGGGCTTGACCTCGTAAAAGCAGCAGGAGCCGCAAAAGTGATCGTTTACTGTGACTCCTAAGTCATAGTCAACCAGATAAATGGGGAATATGAATGCAAATGCGAAAGAATGAAGAAATATCTGGACCAAGCAAGAAGGAGGATAAACGAGCTGAAGGTCAAAATTATACAGATCTCCCGGGGAGAAAACGAACAAGCCGACCGTCTAGCCAAAGCCGCCTCAGCCGAACACATGGCCACCATTAGTAATATACTCTCCTTCACACAGCTCTCTCCACTCATAAATTCTGTTGACATACAGGAGCTCGGTCCCCAAAGCGATTGGATCACGCCGTTAACCTCTTTCTTGAAAAACGGCATATTGCTGAATGAGAAGGAAGCTCCAAGAAAACTGAAGGTCCAAGCAGCAAGGTTCGTTCTTATAGGAGATGTCTTGTATAAGAGAGGTTTCTCCCGCCCCTACCTACGATGCTTAGGTCCTGAAGAAGCAGATTACGTCATGAGAGAAGTGCACGAAGGAATCTGCGGAAACCACTCAGGATCAAGATCACTAGTACACAAGCTAGTACGAACCAGGTACTTTTGGCCAACAATGCAGAAGGATGCCGAGGCTTATGTGAAGGCCTGCGACAAATGCCAAAGGTTCAGCAATGTCATGAGACAACCACCCGAAGAACTCACCCCGATGATGGCACCATGGCCGTTCGCTCAGTGGGGGTTGGACATCATGGGGCCATTCCCTATGGCAATATGACAGCTGAAGTTTCTAATTGTCGGCATGGACTACTTTACGAAGTGGGTGGTAGCTGAAGCCTTGGCCACCATTACAGAAAAAAACGTACGGAGCTTCGTTTGGCGATGCATCATATGCAGGTTTGGCATTCCTAGAGTCTTAGTCTCGGACAACGGGAAGCAGTTCGACAACGACTCCTTCAAGGACTTCTACTCACAGTTGGAGGTACGGAACCACTACTCCTCCCCTGCCCACCCCCAAGCCAATGGACAGGTTGAAGTCACAAACCGATCCTTGCTAAAAATTATCAAGACCCGGCTCGAGGGGGCAAAGGGCATATGGGCTGAAGAGTTGCCGAGCATACTATAGGCCTACAGGACAACAGTAAGGACACCAACAGGAGAGACACCATTCCGACTAACATACGGGAACGAAGCAGTCATCCCAGCCGAAGTCGGCCTTACAAGCTACAGGGTGCACAACCATGATGAAAAGAGGAATAACGAGGCCATACGTCTGCAACTTGATCTGGTGGACGAAGTCAGGATGGCAGCAGAACAAAGGCTTGCACGGTACCAGGACCGCATGGCCAAGCATTACAACTCCCGGGTTAGACACAGAGACTTCTAGGTTGGAGACCTCGTTCTAAGAAAGGTTATGGGCGCAACAAGGGACCCCACCCAAGGAAAGCTCGGCCCAAATTGGGAAGGACCCTACCGAGTTACGGCATGGCAAAGGAAGGGCACCTACCATCTAGAGGCACTGGACGGACGGAAGTTACCACATCCATGGAATGCTGAACACTTGCGGAAGTACTACTAGTAGGGGCGGCGGCACTAAAAACAACACCGCCCTTTTTTGGGTGCACTCAGACTTATCGATTACCTTTTTAAGTATTTGTTACAATAAGCCCAAAGGGCAGTCTTTTTTTACTTAAGTATTTGCTACAATAAGCCCAATGGGCAGTTTCTTCTACTTATGTTTTTGCTACAATAAGCTCAAAATGGGTAGATTTTGTTTTCAAACTACTTTTTATATGATACATGACAATAAGAGTTTATTCAGAATTACTGAAGTATCTACTTACAAGTTCAAATTCACAAAACGTGAACGGCCTTAAAACCTAAAAAAGTGGTTAAGTCCACAATCATCTCAGCTCTCAAGCTGACGGTCAAAAAGACAGGTTAAATCCACAAACTCAGCTTTCAAGCTGACTGTCTAAAAGACTGAACAAGTGGGACTTCTCAGCTCTCAAGCTGATGGTCTAACTAAAAGACGGAAAAAATGGTTGTCCACAATCAACTCAGCTCTCAAGCTGACGGTCTAAAAGACCGAAAAACTGGGACTAAGCTGACGGTCTAAAAAACTGAGAAAGTGGTTAAGTCCACAATCAACTCAGCTCTCAAGCTGACGATCAAAATAAAAGACTGAAAAAGTGGTTAAGTTCAGCAATTAAGCCGACGATTACAATAAAGACCGACGATCTACCATACACATAATGAGCAAAAATAAGCTGACGGTCCAGTAAAAACCAAAAGAAACTAAAGCTCAAAAGCTGACGGTTTAAATACAACTGACGGCTATATTAAATGGGCATCACAACTACGTTCTGTTAAATCATGACCAAAAACTAAGCGAGCCCAACATTAAAAATAAAGGAATAACCAAAAATTCCAAGCAGGAGAGCGACGGCCTTATTAAGACAGTAATTTAAAGATTGACGGCCTCAAAAGAAAGTAAATTTATAAAGGAAACCTCGAGCGAATAGCCCAACGAACGTACATAAAAAGTGACGGAAGTCAATCAGTGTTCAAATCGAAACCCCAAGGACAAAGGGGGCACTTAAAAAATATTATCCAAAACGAAGTACAACTACAAAAAAAATAATAAATAAATACAAGGAACGTCACTTGGAGCCTTTCTACTTCTTAGGAGCTGAAGGGTCTTCCACTACAAGGATCTCAGGTGAAGGGTGGACGGGAGGATTCGCGGTAGGTTGGGCTAAAACAACTCCAATATCTGCATGTGGAGAATCCTCCTGGTCGTCACCACCAGCAGTAACGGCGTCAGTAGCAGGCGTCATCAGCTGAGTGTCGTCTAGGGTAATCCCAGATAGGTCCAGATCAGGGAAAGCTGACGCAACTTGTTTGAGGCAGTCATCGAATCCCGTGCCATAGTAGCCACCACAAGAATCGATGAAAGAGTCTGACGCTTTGAATTTCTCAATGGCATCAGCCCCTGTCGTCTCCAATTGACCACGAAGAATCGTCAACTCTTTTTCTAGCTCGCCGTTCTGACGGCTCGCCTCTTCCAACTTCTCCCTTACCTCTTTCAGCTCAACATTAAGCACATGCACTGCCTCCTTATACTGAGCCTGCTGGTCACGCATGTTAGCATTATGTTTGCTAACACGAGTGACGACCCCCTCCTTGGCCACGCACCAGTCTTGAAGTGCCTTTACGCGAACCAAGGCCTAGAAAAAATACAACCGTCAGTCATCAAAAAAAGAAAGATTAAGCACGTCAGTTAAAAAGGCTGACGGCTTACCCGTGAGAGATCAAACAAAGCGGACGACCCCAGTTCTTCCGTCCCCAGCTGAGCACAGGGATCTACATCCGTTGGTCTTATAAGTGCTTCAATAGTTTTAACAGCAAAATCCTTGTGCGTCAACAGGCTACGGGGCCCCTTCAGGACGGGACCAGAAGAAGTCATAACACCCTTCCCTGCTCCATGGCCTGACTTGGGGGGCGACTTCTCGGGGGGCTCACTCCCAGGAGTGACGGTTGTCTTTTTCAAGGGACGAATGACGTCCCCGTAAGGTTTCCTTTTCTAGGGGGCAGATGTAGACGTCGCCTCCCCCTTTGCCTTCCTTTCCTCCTTCTGACGGGCAGCGGTAGCCCTGATCCATTGCTTAGCTGCGTCTATCTTTGCAAAAGAAACGCATAAGGGAAGATGACGACTAAAAGTACAAAAGTGACGTAACAAAGAGGTCAAGGAACTCACGGTGATGGGAAAACTCTTCCAATCTGCGAGCTTCAGGCGTCGGTTCGGGACCTCCGCAGTACGCGTGAAGAGTGTCGAGGGTAATCAAGTCCCGACACGATCGCTCTTTTATGGGTATCTCTAAAACCCGACGGATGAAATCTTCCTGCTCGTCGGTTATTGATGGATGAGTGAAGGCTGAAAATGAACAAATTGGCTACGTTAATACCTTTTCAAAAAATAGATTGTGATACGTAGCAAACTGACGAGGATAAAAGCTGACGGTTAAAACCTGACTCTCTAGCGAACGCCCAAGTATTGTCGAAACAACCAAGAGGTATCGTTTCCCACTCTTCCTGACGGCACACCCAGTCTGTCCCTTCGACAAAAAAGAACCTACTCTTCCAGGCTCTATTAGAATCTGGCATCTCAGACACCAGCCTCAACTCCTTCTCCCTGATGGCAAAATGATACATCCCTTTTGAGGAAGAAAGGTGTCGGGGTCTGTAGCAGTAAAAAAATTCATCCAAGGAAAGCTGACGGTGGCCTCCACTTAGACGACCCCACAATACCTCAACACCAATAAAGATTCTCCACGAGTTTGGAGCAATCTGACTGATGGATAAACCAAGGAAATCAGCCAGCTGACGGTGTAAAGCCGTCAGAGGCAGTCTCAACCCGGCAGCAAACATGGCATCGTACATGCCAACATCTGCAGTTCTTCCCGTATAACATTTCTCACCATCCCTAGGCAGACGGATAGGAATATGGTCGGGGATTTGGAAACGGGTGCGTAATTCCTTAAAAATTTTAAGTGTCATCTTCAGAAGGAACTTATTCACAGCCCACTCCTTGGGGAGGATGATGGGACGAGTACCTCCAGGACTTCCAGAAGTCCCTTCACAAGACTCCTCGTCACCCTCATCCCCGTCACTATTTCTCTCTCCTACTCCAACTTCACTCTCCTCGCCTACTTCTTCCTCCTGGCCGCCATTTCCCTGACCTCCTACCTCCTCGACTGGAGTATGGGCCGACGTCTCCCTCTCTGACGACCAGGAAAAACTCCCAGACTCACTACCTGAACCTGAACCAAATACCTCGTCGTAGCCCGCTCCTTCGCGGACCGACGACTGGTCACTCGACGCGTCACTCGACATCTGACTACCTACAAGTGACAGGTGTAAACTAAGCACCTAGGATGACGACCTCACTTTAAAAGAAATTAATTGAAATGAAGTGTGCAAGGAAAGAAAAGAAACTTACAAGTTTTTCAAAAGTGACGGTTAACGAAGTGACGACAGAAATGATGGTAGTACTGACGGAGTATGACGACGGATTAGCTCTCTAGGAATCAGTAAAAGCAAATAGGAAGAAATGGGGAAAGGTGGGCCACATATATATATAAGGGAAACGCACGGAAGACGAAGCGACGCCCTCGTCCAGACGCGGAGCCAACCGAAACTCGCCACGTGTCTAAAGCATTTAATTCCAACCGTATTATTTTCTCTCTCCTAGCTAAAACGAAGGTCAGCAACAAAAAATAACTCCATAGCCCGTCAACTTGAACTGACGGAGATATGGAGTAGGGGGCAACTGATACGTAAAAATAAATCATGGTCAACCCGTCAGCTTTTTGCCCTACGGTCTAAGCTGACGGCCTCGGACAACTGGAAAAGCAGAGGAATCCAAGGCTGATGGATGGGGATTCGGAGCCCTTGGGTAGCGTTGCAAAGAACGACGACGACATGGCTAACGGGGATAAGGTAAGCCGACGACCCCGATGCCGACGGTTAGGAGTAAAACTGTGACTTGGCCACCACGTGTGGTATTTAAGGAAATTACTTGTATCTCACGCTCATTATTAGAGTCCTATAAGGAAAGGATTCCGCGATCCGCACCCATGAGGATTCCTATAAGGAAAAGACTTCTACTCCAAGGAAAAAGGTCAACCCTCAACTACTATAAAAGCCTCAATACTCTCACAAATCGAGGTACGCATAATTAACCCCTCTCTAGCACTCTAGAGTTGAAAGAAGTTCTAACTTGACCTTCGGAGGGTATTTGGCCAGCACCACACCGGTGCTCTCTGTTAAGTCTTATCTTTTCTTTGTGCAGGTGTCGTTTCGAGGGTACGAGCATTGTGCAATTCACTGTTGATATTTTCGGCATCATCGAAATTCATGGTGGGATCTATCATGGATGTGACAAGATGAAACACCATTTCTTCATACTCCGAAAGTACCTAAAACTTTAGCCTCTGTTGCAAGGCTGCAACATTGGGCTAGGGACACACATTAAATGATAGAAGTCTTGTATTTTTTTTTTTTCGATGAAAAACTCACTAACTTCATTTCATTAACTAGGACAAAGGTCCATGGACATTACATCATACAATAGCTGATCAGCAATAGGTGAGGGAGTGTCCTCCACCCATATAACATTTTCTAAGATTGAGTTGGCTTCTTTAGCCATTAAGTGTGTAGCTGTATTGCTGCCTCTTCTCGAATGAGAGATTTTCCAAGTATCAAACCTCTTTAAACACCAAGTGATGCCTTCAATTACCTTTTGAATAGAAATAGCAGGGGTGGTTATGCCATTAAGAGCTTGAACCACTACCAGAGAATCACCTTCTACAATTATGTTTTTTAGACCTAGATCCCACGCTAGTAGTATGCCTTCTTCCATAGCCTTTGCTTCGGCCTCAATTGCTCCTAACGGAAGGTGAATTTTCTTACTCATTGCTCCTATTACCTGCCCTCGGTCATTTCTAATGACCACTCCCACTCCTATACTCCCTTGGTCCCTGAACACCGCGCTGTCCATGTTGACTTTATACCAATTGAGTGGTGGAGGAGACCATTTCTTAGGAGGTGGATTGATCTTTGGGGGGTTGCTAGGTATGTGTGGTCCAAATTATTCAACATACCTCTGAGCTTCTGTTGCTATCACCCTCCCTTGTTTGCCTTGTCCATTATGTCTAACAGCATTCCTATTGTTCCAAAGACTCCACACTGTAGTAGCGAAGACTTCCCAATCGCTAACTTTAGACTGCTCTCGCAACCACCAAAATACATTGATGAACTCTTCCAAAGGTGGGGTCTGATTAGCATCCTTTACTTTTAGTGCTTCCTAGGTGTCCCTCACAGTTTTGCAGCTTTAAAGCATGTGTCTTGTGGTCTCCCTTTCATCACACAAGTCGCACTTATCATCTATAATAACCTTTTGCTGCTTTAAGCATTGCTTAGTAGGCAGGATGTTCCTACACACTCTCTAAACGAAGTGCTTAATTTTACTTTGGCACATTAGATTCCAAATGGCTTTCCATAGAGCTTGCATTTTGGAGTTGTCAGAGCATCCGGAATTACTGTTCACCTTACTGGCTTCCTTGTGCAACTTATATGCAACTTTGTACGCATTGTTGACTATAAATGTTCCATTAGGGGTTTTTGTCCATACTTGAGTGTCTTTTGGGGCCACGGGGCTTATTGGGATTCCAAGAATCACTTCTGCTTCATGAGGTAAAAATGTAGTTCTGATGAGATCGGCATTCCATCCTTTGCTCTCTTCATCCAGCAGACACGATACCATCTCCCCTCCTCCGCTAATTCGGACTTTAGGGCTTATCACCTTATACGTATCTGCCACCAGAATCCATTTATCGTTCCATACATGCACCCTCATTCCATTACCAATCACCCACCTAGATCCCATTTAATTACTTCCTAAGTAGACAAGATGCTCCTCCAAATGTAGGATGGATTTTCCCCCATTTGAGCCTCCATAAAAGAAGTCTCCGCGAAATACTTCGCTTTGAAAACTTTATGAACTGAAGAGTCTGGATTTTTCTGGATTCGCCATCCCTGTTTTGCCAATAACGCCAAATTGAAAGCCTATAAATCCCTAAACCCCATCCCGCCTTTGATCTTTGGGGTACGAAGCTTCTCCCACGAAATGCAAGCTAGCTTTATTTCATTTGCTTTTTGACCCCACTAGAATCTTCCCATCAATGAATTTAGATCTGAGCAAAGTGATTATGGGAGCTTAAAGCAGCTCATCGTGTAGGTGGGAGTCGTATGCGCCACTGCCTTTATCAGAATTTCTCTACCTGCATTGGACAATAGCTTACCTTTCCAAACAGCAATTTTGCAGCTCACTTGATCCTTTATCCGATTAAAAGCTTTCTTTTTGCTTCGGCCCATCAGCGGGGAAAGCCTAAGGTACTTCTCATGCTGTTGGACAATCTGTGCTCCAAAGGTTTCCTTAGCCATCTTCTGGATTTCCGGACTTGTGTTTTTACTAAAGATGAGCGCGGTTTTCTCTTTATTCAACTTCTGTCCCGATTCCTTCTTATAGTCTACCAACACCTCAGAGACTTGTGTACAATCCCCAACCGTAGCTCTGCAGAAAATAATGCTATTGTCCATAAAGAAAAGATGGGATATTTAGGGTGCCCCTTTCCTGACCGAGATACCCCTTATGTTGCCATTCCTTTCTTTCCTCCTTATCATTGTTGATAACCCTTCGGCGCACAAGAGGAATAAATATGGGGAAATTGGGTACCCTTGTCGTAGCCCCCTTGAAGGAGTAGTAGCACCCTTTGGTTCCCCATTAACTAAGACTGAGTAGGCCACCGTCGTCACACACATCATCACCAACGAAATCCATTTTTCCTGGAATCCCATTCTTCGCATTATTGCCTCTAAATAGGACCACTCAACTCTATCATAAGCCTTGCTCATGTTAAGTTTTATAGCCATTAGCCCCTTTTTTCCCTTCATCTGTTGATCAACAGAATGCATTGTTTCAAAGGCAACAAGAACATTGTTAGTTATGAGCCTTCCAAGGACAAATGCGCTTTGTCATTCACTTATTACTTCTGGTAGAATCTTCTTCAGTTTGTTGGCTAGCACCTTTGAAATAATTTTGTATAGCACATTGCATAGGCTAATTGGATGGTACTCGGTTATCTTTTAAGGATTCTTTATTTTGGGGACATGGCATATGTATGTCTCATTAGTATGGCGGGGCATGATGCCTAAGGTGATGGCATGTAGAACACAATCTAATACACAAGGCCCAACAATATCCCAATATTTTTGATAAAACAAAGGGGACATACCGTCAGGACTTGGCGCTTTTGTTAAGTGCATCTGTTTAAGTGCCCTCCAGACCTCGTCTGGCTTGAATTCCTTTAGCAGCTCCTTGTTCATCTCCTGAGTAACACTCTTTTCGAAAGCTCCTAAGCTTGCTCCAAAGTTGGTTGGTTAGTCTGAGTTGAAGATGGCCTTGAAGTAGTCGTGTTCCTATCCCTATTCTTTAGCCACTCCACTCTTGACCTTTATTTCCACATAATCTCTTCTTTGATAAGCACCTCGTTGATCTCCTTCATCAATTCCTATATTTCAACCTCTGTGTCATTAAGAGAATTGAGTGATTCTAACTGTTATAGACGGTTTTGTTTTTGTTTCAACATCTTATTCACATTGCCAAATACTGTTTGATTCCATCGCAGAAGTTGTTTCTGGCACCTTATTAGTCTATCTTGGATAAGGAGGTCTGAATTTTCTTTGTACGGATCCCAAGCCTATTCAATTACATCTTTGCACTCTGCTTCTCTTGCCCACATTGATTCAAAAAAGAACCGCTTGTTTCTTTTCCTTTGGGGTTTGCTTCTCTTTAAGATAAAAGCAAGAAAACAATGGTTTGATGTTGCCATAGATACGTGATAGATTGTTGCTTCTGGAAATTCATCTCTCCAACTATCATTGGCTACCATCATATCAAGCCTAATAAGGGTGCATTGGTCCCTAAATCTGCCATTGCACCATGTATACCTCTGCCCCACAAAGCCCTGGTCAGAAAGCCCACAAACACTCAGCGCCTCCCTAAATGCCTCCATTTGGTTTGCTTCCCTTTCTTTCCACCCTAATGTCTCTTCCAAATGGACAATCTCATTGAAATCTTCAAAAACAACCCACGACATCTTAGCTTGAGAGTGGAGAGCTTTTAATAAATTCCACTTCATACCTATGTCGAGATGCCCATAGAAGCCTGTAGCTCTCCATGGACTTCCATCGTCTTCCTCCATAACCACCACGTCGATGTGAGAATTGGAGTAGCTCTTGAAGTGCACCACCGTACCTTCCTTCCATAGTATGGTTAAGCTGCCACTCCGACCATCACTAGGAACCAATATCCCTTGAGTTAGCTTTACTTTCTGTTGGAGCCCCTTTATTCGGTTAACCTGTGCCTTGGTTTCAGCAAGGTACACCAAGGTGGGGTTCTTTGATCTCACCTCCTCAGTGAGTAAATGAATTGCCAGAGATGACCCTAGACCCTGACAATTCCATGCTAGTACGCTCATTGGGCTCGACGGTGCTGCGTCGCAGCCACCACACCGCCATCCACTTTGCTCTTCTCATTCGAGGGTTTGCTTTCCTTACACTTTCCTTTACTCTTCTTTAAACTAAGAATATTAGGGTCTAACTCTTGTAAGGGCATGAGTCCTTCTCTCTTTATATCGGCTGGGCCTACCTTCTTACCTGGGCTTATTTCTTTTGTTCGTCTAGCCAGTCTCTTCCAGTGCCTGCTTTTGGGCCCAGTTCCTTCAAAGTCCAGCCCTTATTTTGATAAAAACTCATTGCAATTGGGCTCATGTTTTCCTTGGCCCAATCCTGATTGACACCAACTTCAGAGGCCTCTTTTGTGGTGAGATTTTTTATTTCTTTCAAATCTTCTCTGCCCTTATGCATCGCTATCTCCCACTGTATCCCCACATTCGTTTCTTCACATCTCATTGTCTCATCCAAAGTCACCATTCTATGTTTAACTATAATGCCTTGCTTTTCCACCTAACTTTTGACTTTGCCATTTTCATGTTTCCCCTTCATACTTTCTCTCGATGCTCCTAACACCCTGTCGCTTGGACTTGGACTATTCTCCCTTGGCTGACCTGTCCTTGTAATCGGTTTTCCACCTAACCCTGTTTTTCGGTTCAGCTCTATATTCTTTTTTGGCTGTATCCTCGACTCCCTTCCGTTCCCTTCCTTCCTGTATTTGTTGCTAAACCCATCGCCGTCCTCCGTTCTGTCAACTTCTTTGCTAAATCGTCTCCCTGGTTCGCCTTTTAGCCATGGCCCATACTGCGCATTTCCCCTCTCACCACTGTCCTCCACCTGCTCCTTCTCTAGACATTCTTTTTCACCGTGGTTGAGCATGCCACACCTGTAGCAAAAGTTGGGGAGTCGCTCATATTTAAAATATACCCATCTGCCATCATCGCCCTCAATGCTGACCTTCTTCCCTCTAACTAGCTTCTTTTATGTATCGATGTTTACTCATACCCTAAGATACTTCCCCCACTGCACCCCTTTCTTAGGAACATCTACCTCCATAACCTCCCCCCCAATCTTTGCCCCAGTCTCATAGCCCGTCCCACTAGTCATACACTTTAGAAGAAGATTATAGATTTATATCCAAAACGGGGGCCATTTGAGGGATATCTCCTTCGGAACCAGCTCCCCTTCAAATTCCTTCATGAGAACTAGTTGTTTTTCATAGCTCCATGGTCTCATTTCCATCACCTTTTTCTTATCTCGACTATCTCCGAACTCAGCGAGATATAGGTTGTCTTCAATCTCCAAATGTATCCCTTTGTTTGGTTTCCACAACATTCTCATGTTTTTCTTTAATGCTTCCACGCTAACGCTTTGTTGAGTTAGAACCTTCATCACAATGCAGTTTTTCCCAACTTCTTTCGCTACTCTTGTACTGTTGCTTCCCAGAACTATATCTTCATCCTCTTTTTTAGTAAACGTCAGTTTCTTTCACAGTTCCTTAAGCTCTTCTGCCATGGTTAGATAGCCTACTCTTGCCCTAGCTAGTGAGGGGGTACAGGAAAGCTGGCCTCACTCACAGGAAGACCACACAACTCTTACAGGAAAGCACAAGACTCTACTTGCTACTACATGCACGAGAGCATGAGAGCACCCTCTTGCTATGGTATTGGTTTGAAATGTGTGATAGAAGTCATGTATTGGTAATGCCGTAATAGAACTTTGGAATAAAACAATCTCCCAATAAAACAAAAACAAAAAAGAGAATATAAGAAACACACATCAATAGGTAGTCTAGTAGCTACTGAGTTGAGAATGGATGAAGAAAGCGAAAGCCATGGTTCTATCGATGGTGAAGATGAGAGAAGCTCAGCTTACAGTGAAGACAGCTTCCACTTTTTCCTTAATCATTCAAATCATACTTTTAGCTCTGACAGAAACCCTTTTTCCGAAGAAGAATATGAAGACAACATCCTCTTTTTCCTTAATCATTCATCAACTCGCACTTCCAGCTTTGACAGTGTTAAATTACAGATTGTCCCAAAAGTTTAAGCTGTTAGGAAATGGTGAATTTAATCGCTTAACCATAAGTCTAACACTCCCCCTCACTTGTGGGCCTAAACTTTCCTTTAATAAGTGGGGGTCTAATACTCCCCCTCACTTGTGGGTCTAAACTTTCCCTTAATAAGTGGGGACCCAACAAGTGGGAAGTTAACATTTTAAATGGGAGGTAGAGTAAAGCTAGGAATCGAACTTGGGATCTCTTGCTTTGATATTATGTTAAATTACCGATTATCCCAAAAGCTTAAGCTGTTAGGAAATGGTGAATTTAATCACTTAACCATAAGTCTAACAGACAGAAACACCATTTTCGAAGAAGAAGAAGAAGAAAGTAGTAAGGGTCCCGTTATATTCAAAAAGCACCCTAAACTTTCACCAATCTCACAAGATCGAATTAGCACTTTACTAGACTCGATCCTCTTCAGAATCCTCTCCTTCTTGCCTACCCAAGATGCTATCAAAACAGGTGTTTTAGCCAAAAGATGGGCCTATCTTTGGACATCTGTTCCCTCTCTTAGTTTCGACAACGATTACTTCCAATACACTGATGATGTCACCAGTGCCATAGATAATACCTTGATTCTACACAGGGCTCCGAAGCTCACAAAGTTCTTTGTCCGGTTCCATTACGGGCCAAACTTAAAGCCTAGACTCGATCTCTGGCTTCGTTTCACCACAACTGCCAAGGTAAACCAACTCAGTCTACATTTAACTGCAGCTATTGATTTTAGAATTTCTGATGCATGCTCTAATGCATACCTATTGCCTTAGCATCTCTACAACGAGTTTGTTTCTGAATTGTTTTTTTGCTTCTGCAAAATTAAGCCTAAGGGATTGGTATGTTGGAGTTCACTCACATGCTTGGTTATTATGCTAACCACGTTGTGCGACGATGCAATAAGGAAAGTGTTAATGGGTTGTCATAAACTTGAATGCTTGAAATTGGATAATTGTTGTCGGGTTAATCGGTTGGATATAATGTCCGAGAGTCTGAGAAAATTGGTCATAGATAACTATTTTATGGTAGGAAGTGACGACCCTGTGTTCGAATTGGAAATTGTGGCTCCAAAGATTGAGTCTTTGGAAATTTTGGGGTATTTTTTTATGAAGAAATGTCGGATAAAGGATGTGTCATCATTGGTTGAGGCTAAGCTTGATTTCAGCATGTCAATGCATGGTGAAGTTGGTGTGGACACCGCTTATAAGGAGTCTCAAGAAACTGTGAAGGAACTTCTTGAGGGTGTGCATCATGTCAAGGAACTCACCATTGGCAAATGGTGTTTCTTGCTTGGTTTTTCTTGATAGCTCTCTGTGTTAATTTTTTTGATTCTTTATGTCATTTGTTGTATTCAAAACTTGATGTTATTTTAGCTTTTTATTATTGGGATTCCTTGTTTGGCTATTCCCTGCATATAGAATGATGCACAGCATCTAGTGTTCTTTTGTTTGGCTAATCCCTGCATATACGATGTTGCACAACATCTACTTTTGGCAGAGTTTACCTCACGGTTGGTACAACATCTCCTTAGTTTTTCATATACAAAATTACCAGTTTTTATTGATTGCTAATGTTGATTTCCACATTATAATGTATCAAGATGGTATCATTTTATTGTTGGTACTCTCAATGTGTGGCTAATCCCTGCATATAGAATAATGCACAACATCTACTGTTTGTTGTTTTTGTTTTTTTGTTTCACTTACTATAGTATATACACACTGAACTTGATATCATGCCTCTTTGAAGCTGATTTGTAGATTTAGGGTGTGTTTATTTTTTAACTTAAAGCCCACCTTATTTTCACAACTTAAGTTAGGCACCCAATGGATCTTAAATCCAAGACCTCATCCTCCATTGACCACATTTATAGGGAGAAAATTTTAGTTGAACTATATAGCTCATTAGCAAAAAAGAAAAAGAAACAGAAGAAGTGATTTAAATCATTTTTTAGTCAATCAATAATTAGATAACAAAACTTTATTGGAAAAATCATATTATAATAAAACCATATCCACCCAAGTTATATTATGACCAAAAGGAAAAATCATATATATATATATATATATATCTATATATTCTATTGTGAGCTCGGCTATTTCTCTTGAGCATTTTGATTTTAATCCACGTTGTAGTCAATCAATAAGTAAAGGACGTAATATTAATGATCCAATTTCATGAGTTGAACTATTGAGTTATAGACATCTGATTTTAGTTGCATGATAGGTGTAGGGCACTTGTTTTTTTGCCAAATAATGATTCGTCATGATAATCTGTCAACTCTAGAGCATGGTCTTGGATTTCCAAAAAATGCACCTCCCTTTTTTTTTCATTGTCTACGTAATTAACATAACATATTTATAAATTAAGTCATGTTAATGGGTGTGCTTAGGATAATTTTTAATACATATTAGAAAAATTTTAACACTACTTTCGTAGAAAATATAAAAAGTTATCAACAAAATTAATTATTTTATCATCTTCCTATAAAAAGTTTATAAAAATAGTTTTTTATTAAACTAGGGCATTAGTTGTAAATTAGTGTTCTTTAAAACTTGTTGAGCAAGTGTTCTGTAAAACTTGTTGGCTAAATTGTTAGTTGATGATGAATTTTACGTTACCTAGGGTAAATGGTTGGGTTAATTATAATATTAGGAAGAAATAGGTCTCACACTTTCTCATTTAAGAGCTGGGCCCCTATGAGAAAGACTTGGCCCCTCCTCCAATACGTAGCCATAAAAATGCCCCACCCCAAATTCCTACTTTTCCTCTTTTTAACTTTTCCTTTCCTTCTCTAAAGACATGTTAGCCATATCCCACTTTTTTTTTTTTTCTTGAGTGAGGCCATATCCCATAGCTATTCAAAGACCCATGTTGTACTGGTGTGGAAATTATCATTAGAGAGTAGAGAGACTGTGAAGGTACAATATTAGACTATCAGTAGGAATGAAATTGATTTTGAATTTAGTTGGGATGAATGAAATTGATTTTGAATTTATTTTTTACCATAGTAGTCTAATTTGGTTGAATTTAACTGCTATTTATTTTATGGTTGCTTATAGTGACTTTGTTATATTTAATTTCTATAAATATTATTTCTTGTAAATGTAGTCTAACTTTGGTTAGATTTAATGTTTTTTTTTCTAAAACTAATGCAGGGAGACATGTATATATGTATATATGTCATCCTTTGTATTTTTCTTGAATTGCAAATCAATATGAGAATATTACCTCAGCCCCTCCAACCAAAAATTTCTAGTTACACTCCTGCTTTTATGGACCTAGATTCTATCTATAATGTCAGTCAAGAATCTATCTTCTCCATTGTTAAAGTGTAAATGTTTAACGATCAAAACAAGCATGAAGAAATGGGACCTTCTTGGCATTGCAAGCTTGCTTCGAAGTTCGCCTTATGTGGAAACATTGGATATAGACATCATATCCTCCTACTACATAGGGTTACAGGTATGTTTTTCTTAGACTAATGCCCTAATGTTATAGCAAAAGGAACTTTGATGAATGACTCCTCTTAATCACTATCTTTTTCTTTAGATTAATGTTTTTTTTTTTTATTAACTTCTTTAGATCAATGTTTCTAACTATTTCTGGTGTCAAAATGATTCCCTTGAGGAGCTTTGTCCCCTTTAATTTTTTTGACGTAAAGTGTTAATTGTTGGTTATTGACTTTTCTGAAGTGGTCGTTTTGTGGACTATTTACTCAAACCTATTCATTTACAACCATGACAATAGTAGTAGATTTTTGGAAATCGGTTTGTCTGAATAAGAGGTCACTCATTGCCAAAGTTTGTTTGAATAAGAAGTCAATTCATTGCCAGAGTTACTATCCATAACGCCCGCCAAGCATGCAATCAGAAGCCAATTTCACTTTAAGTTAATTTTATACTATATTTTTAAGTGTTAAAGCAATCGCACCAGTCAGTGCAAAATAGAAAAAGTTGCAAATTTTACACATTTTAGCTAAAAAACTACCCACGTCAGTCTGTCTAAAACACTATTTATATGCAAAATTGCTATATTAACCTTGCATATATGCTATTGGCCGACAACTATAGCACAAATGACAAACCACAGGGCCAGCAGTCTCTTTCTCTTTCACATTAAGAATTCTTATTACTCAGATGTATATAACGCGGCCAACCAATAACCAGGAAATATGCCAGCAAAAGCAGCCATTGCATGTAATGTTTGAATGCTAATCCACCGTCTACACTTTGATACATACAGCCCAACGAATGTCAATCATAAACTGTGTATATGAAATGGTAACTTGTTAGGATCTAAAACTCCCGAGAGGTTTCTCTCTGACTAGGGACGTAGCTATCTTGCCTGCCTCCCTTCCAGTGTAGAATTGTTTGTCCCTTCGTAGAAGGTGTTTAGTAGTCTCTTGGGAATTGCAAGGCTCTTCCTAGGCTTGTTGGGGTTCTCTTTCAGGGGATTTGGGAAATAGTTTGAGGGGAAAAACACTATGGACGATCTGGCTCACTCTTGGAAAAAGCTCACTTTATCCGACAGAGAGGGCCCGGGTTGCAGTCTCACTTCTGCTCATAGAATCACTGAGTTTTCCATTGCTGCACAGTTCTTGACGAAGAGGGCTATTAACGTGGAGGTTATAGCTCGAACATTTACGCCTCTTTGGAGGGCTAAGAACGGATTTAAAATCAAGTGGTTTGGTGACCATAAACTTCTGTTCACATTCGACAATGAGAGGGATGTCGACAGAATTATTGCAAGCGAACCTTGGAGTTTCGACAAGCACCTGGTAGTTATGCAGAAATACGATGGTAGTTCCCCCTTGCAGGACATTAAGTTTGAAAGAACAACTATTTGGGTGCAGGTTCATGGCATTCCACTTAAATACATGAGTTTTGAAGCGGGGGTTAAGATTTGTGAAGTTGTTGGAGATGTGACTAAACCCTCTGATACTAAGCTGTTTGATGCTGGGAATTTTATAAGACTTCATGTATCTATTGATCTATCTCTGCCCCTATGCCGTGGGCGCCTTATCTCTCTGACCGATGGGAATGAAGTATGGGTATCTTTCAAGTATGAAAGACTACCAAACATATGCTATTGGTGCGGTCGGCTAACTCATGACGATAGGGACTGTGACCTTTGGATTGAGAGCGAAGGGACTTTGAAACCAAAGCAGAGAGAGTTCAGTCCTTACCTCCGAGCATCACCATTTGTTGTGGCAAGAAAGAATGTGATAAACGTCCCAGGTTTTTACGCAGAGAAAAAGAAGACCAACAATGCTACTTCCACGGACCGGACTTCAAGTTAGCCACCAATCTTCGACAAGGTAGCTGAACCAGTGCACACACAGGAAGGAGAGAGACGTTACGAAGAGAAATTTAATGCCCAATCAGTGCGTACCGAAATTGAAGGAATTAAATCCTTGTCAACAACCGAAACTAGCTCAGCAATCCCAGCAAATCCCGTAACTGTTGGTGATTTTTTGGAGCACGTTGAGGTGGATTCGGCCTTAAATGTTAATGATGAGGATTTATGTAGGTTTGAAAAAGCTGTGTCGATGGAAGAAGTGTGCAATAAATCAAAATTAAGTGGAATGGATTCGGCTGTTAATGGTATTGATGAGGGTCTATGAAATTTTGGGGAAGCTGTGTCAGTGGAGGATTTGTGCAATAAATCAAAATCACGTGAGGCTTTAAGTGATTCTAATGAGTTGCCTTCCAAGTCATGTGCATCTAATATCACGGCTAGGGTTTCTTCGCCACTTGAGAATAGACGTGTTCTCCCCGTGTGGACAAGAAAAACTAGAGAATCTGTTTCTGTTACTCCAGTTAAGTGGCAGAAACTCTCGGGTCAGAAAAGAATTATAGAAGGAATTGAAGAAGAGAATGGTTTGTCTACCAAACGTGTCCAAACTTCGCATGATGATGATCACACAAATTTCATATTGGTGGAGGCTGATTATCAGCCCCGCCAAGAGCAATGAGTTGCCTAGTGTGGAACTGTCGTGGGCTTGGGAACCCACGTACAGGAAGAGAGCTCGGAGAACTTGTACGGGCAAAAGATCCCTCTGTTGTGTTTTTAGCCGAGACACTAACAGATGAAGCAAGGCTAGAATTTATTCAGAATAGTATAAATTTTGATCACAAGTGGGTGGTGCCGAGAGTGGGTAGAAGTGGTGGTTTGGTTCTTTATTGGAGATCATCAATTAATCTGTTAGTTGAGGGGTCGGACAAGTATTATATTGATGCAGTCATTAACAAAAATATGGAAAGTGAATGGCGGTTTACAGGTTTCTATGGTGAACCGGACACAGCAAGAAGACAAGAGGCGTGGGAAAAACTTAGAAGTTTGAATTCAAGAAGGGAAGTACCATGGTTGTGTTGTGGTGATTTCAATGAAATTATCCGACAGGATGAAAAACTGGGTGGTGCAACTCGTCCACATGCCCAAATGCAGATGTTCAGGGAAGTGATTGATGAGTGTGGTTTCATGGATTTGGGCTATGAGGGCTCAAAATACACTTGGAGTAGGCATTTTGAAAATGGTAATTCCATTTGGGAACGTCTTGATAGATGCTTGGCTACTAGTAGTTGGTTCTTGAAATTCCTAGGATCAAAGGTTTATCATTTGAGGTGCGATTCATCAGACCATATTCCTATCCATGTTGTTCTCTCTGATTTGGATCTTTCTAAGCGGAAAAAATTATTCCGCTTTGAGGAGATGTGGTTGTCGAATAGGGAATGTGAGGAATTTGTTTTTTCAGCTTGGAGTAGTGGTGAAGATCTCAGTTTTGGTGGAGATGTGTTGGCTAAAATTGAAAAATGTGGCAAGGACTTGGCTTGGTGGGACAAAAATGTTTTTGGGAATGTGAGAAGTGAATTGGCTCGGTTGAGGAAGTTGCTCACAAAGGCTGAATCTGAGGCCATGGCTAGTGGTAGTAACTTTCGGGTGTTGCAGCTGAAAAAGGAGATTGATGTTTTGTTAGATAGAGAATCTATCATGTGGGCTCAAAGGTTGAGATTATTATGGGCAAGGCAAGGGGACAGAAATACAAAATACTTCCACAGTCGGGCAACAAAAAGATATAGAAGAAATAAGGTGGAGGGAATTAGAGATGAGGAAGGAAATTGGAGGGAGCAGCAAAGTGATAAAGCCGAAGTGTTAGTGAAATATTTCCAGGATCTTTTTGCTGCAAGTGTGCTGAATGGGTCCCATGAAGTGCTATCATGTTTACCTACCATCATTGATGAGGATATGAATGCTATGTTAGGCCAAGATTTTAGTGAGCAAGAAGTAGATGCTGCTTTAAAACAGATGGCGCCTCTGAAAGCTCTTGGACTGGATGGAATGCCACCATTTTTTTACCAGCATTTTTGGGGCACAGTTAGCCATGATGTTACCTCTTCTATTCTGGTATGGTTGAATTCAGGTATCTTGCCAACTCCTCTAAACCACACTTTTATTGCCCTCATCCCAAAAATTCACAATCCCGAGCATGCTCACCAATATCACCCCATTAGTCTTTGTAATGTTTTGTATAAGATTTACTCAAAAGTCCTAGCAAACCATTTGAAAAAATTAATGCCACACATTATCACTGAACACCAATCGGCCTTTACTAAGGATAGACTTATATTTGATAATATTCTTGTAGCTTTTGAGACTTTGCATAGCCTACAAAATTATAAGTCTACTACTCATGGGTTTATGGCTTTAAAACTAGACATGAGTAAGGCCTATGATCGGGTGGATTGGGACTTTCTTGAACAACTAATGAAAAAGTTGGGTTTCAATGACAGATGGGTACATTTGATTATGGGGTGTGTCAAAACAGTAACCTATTCGATCCTTGTTAATGGTGAACCTTGTGGCATGATCCAACCTACCCGTGGGATTAGACAGGGTGACCCACTGTCCCCTTCTGTTTTCTTGCTTTGTAAAGAAGGGCTGAATGGGCTTATTAAGAAAGCAAAAAGTAATGGAGATATATATGGGTTTTCTCTTTGTAGGAGAGGACCAAAACTAACCCATCCGCTCTTTGCAGATGATAGTTTACTCTTTTGCAGGTCAACTATAGAGGAATGTGGAAAGGTCTTGGATATTTTGAAAAAATATGAGATGGCTTCAGGTCAAAAGGTTAATAGGAGTAAGACATCACTATTTTTTAGCAAAAACACTTCCAAGGATGTGAAGCATGAAATCAAGGTGGCCTTGGGTGTTCCAGAAATTATGCAATATGAGAGATATTTGGGGCTTCCGTCGCTTGTAGGGAGAGGTAAAAAAGCCAGCTTTAGCTACATTAAGGAGAGGGTGTGGAGGAAGTTGCAAGGGTGGGAAGGGAAATTACTGTCTCAAGCTGGTAGGGAGGTATTGTTGAAAGCAGTCATCCAGGCTATCCCAACTTATACTATGGGATGCTTTAAATTACCCATTGGTTTATGCAATGAAATTGAAGTGTTAATCAAGAGATTTTGGTGGGGACAACAAGGTGATCGAAGGCAAGTACACTGGGTGAAGTGGGATGAGATGACAAAATCAAAAACAGTAGGTGGGATGGGATTTAGAGACTTAGCCATGTTCAATGATTCTTTGCTAGCAAAACAAGCCTAGAGACTTTTGCATAACCAAGACTCGCTTTTCCACAAGGTTTTTAAGGCACGCTTTTTCCCTAATTCCACAATCATGGAGGCTTCGGATTCAAGAATGGGGTCCTATGCTTGGAAGAGTATTTTAGTTGGAAGGGAAGTTATAAAAAGGGGATCACGATGGAGGATAGGGAATGGTGAGAAAGTAAACATATGGTAGCATAGGTGGTTACCAAGGAAACACCCTCCATACCTACCCACATGCACCATTGAGGATTATGAACTCTCCACAGTGAGTTGTCTCATTGACCCCAGCACACGACAATGGCACACAGACTTGGTGGATGGACTGTTCGTGGAGGAAGATGCGGAACTGATAAAAAAAATCCCATTGAGCAAGAAGGTAACAGAGGATGTTCTCTAGTGGCCTTGGTCGAGCAATGGTGTATACATCTGTAAGTCAGGCTATAGATTCCTCAAGGAAGAAGCTGAACAGTTGGACACGCACAATGTTCCACCGCTGAGAGACAAAAAGATGTGGAGAGCAGTTTGGACTATGCGTGTGCCGCAAAAGATGAAGAATTTTGTATGGAGGGCCTGTCGTGATGCAATTCCAACTAAGCAAGCTCTGGTGAAAAGGACCATCATCACCGATCCATCTTGTGACAGGTGCAGAACTGAAACGGAAAGTTCACTACATGCGCTATGGTCTTGTTCAGAGGTTGATATTGTGTGGGCTGATCTGAGCTTGTGGAATTTCAAAAACCATGTAGAGTTTGGTGATTTTAAAAAGCTGGTGTCGTGGATTGCTGCAGAAGGAAAACACCTCGAGTTCTTCGTGTTTACGGCCTGGTCAATCTGGCAGCAACGCAATCAGGTCCGGGTCCGAGCAGCAGCAACAACGCTCCATCAAGTTGCTGAGGTAGCACAAAATGCTTTGGCTGAGTACCACTCTAGGATAGCAGATACGAATGTACAGGTTGCACCTCGTAGTCACCGTTTGCAGATAAAATGGCGGCCTCCTCCAGTGAACGTGGCTAAAATAAATTTCGACGGTGCAGTGTTCTCAAAGGAAAATAAATCCGGGATTGGTGTGGTGGTCCGGAATGAACAGGGGTTGGTGTTGGGCTCTTGTTCTAAGAGGTTACTCCAAGCTTACAGTGCGACAGAGATTGAAGCTATGGTAGCAGCAACCGCCTTAGCTTTTGCAAGCGAGTTGGGTGTGAGGCGTGCTGTTCTTGAGGGAGATTCTTTGGCTGTCATTAAAGCATTGAGAGAGTGTGATTATCCTTTTACTCCTACAGGTCTTTTACTGGAGGATATTAGTTTGTTTTCTCACAGTTTTGACACATTGCTTTACTCTCATACAAAAAGAGAAGGCAATTCCGTAGCACATAATCTGGCTAAATACGCTATTAGCATACCGGATTTTTTAGTGTGGATGGAGGATGTTCCACCACACATTCAGTATTTTGTACAAGCTGATTTAGCTTGCTTCAGTTAATAAAGGTTCATGTCTTTCTTTCTCAAAAAAAAAAAAAAAAAAAACCTTGCATATATGCTGTAGCTTTCTATATGATTATTTTTTCTCTGTCTCCTCTCCCTTGCCTTGTCAAACTCTCTCTCACCCACTCTTCAATGCCAAGAAGCTGACCACCAACATCCATCCACCATCACGACTAACCAACCACCACTATAACCAACCCATTACAACATCAATTTAATCCAAACACAATCAACCCAAAATTAATGAAAATCATCACAAACCCAAATTAAAATCAACTCAAAATAAAACACAACAGGAAACCCATTTGGCAAAATACAAATCATCCCATAACCCAAGCTTGCCGCCACCATGAGAGAGAGAGTGTCAGTGTATTGAGCCATGGAGGCTTGGTAGAGAGATATATATATTTTTTTTTTCCAGATTTGAAGAGAGCACCTATTTGATAGAGAAAGAGAGGAGGAGAAAGAGAAAGACTTTTTTTTTTTTTTTTAAGAAATGAAAAAGAAGAAGAAGAAAGAAAGAATAGCAAAAGAAAAAGAAGAAGAAGAAAGAAAGAAGATGTTGAAGAAGAAAAATTGCAGAAGAAGAATGAAGGAGAAGAAGAAAGAAGGAGAGTGTTTAGAGAAGTGGTGTGTGGTAAGGTGGTGGGCTTTGTATGGGTAAGGGAAATAATAAAAAAAATGAGAAAAAAATATTATTTTAATAAAAGATAGATAATATGATGCGGGTGTTTTTGTAAATTGATTGTGTAAAAAAAAAAAAAGGTTTTTATTGTAAAATAGAAGGAAACTTTTACACCTACTAATGCTAATGCACTTAGGGGCAATTATGAAAGTTTCTAGTTTTTGGATATAGGCTATACTAATTGTCCATTGGATCTTATTTTGTTTATTTTAGTTTAGTTATTTAGTTGGGCTTCATGGTAAAAGTTCATTTTCATTACAACATGACAAAAATATCATAATCTAAACCGAATTTCAAAATGGGCTAATTTACTTTTATTTTGTAGTTTCTAGAAAAATGCTACCTTGAGTCTTGCAATAATGATCACATCAGACATTGGAAATCAAATGAGATTTATTTCAAGTCTTTGTTGCTATGCCTCAAGACTATCAAGATTTTTGGTTTTGAAGAAAGCTTGGTCCACATAAAGGAAGTATTCATTTCAGTAGTAGAATTTCTACTTAAGAAAGCAAGGGTGTTAGAGAAAATGGTTATTGCTAAACCTCAGGATATCCAAAATCAGAGACAAATGCTACAGATTTTCTAGAGGTGGCTCAAAAGTTGTTAAGCATTTCTAGATCCTCTCCTCATGCAGTGATTATGTTCCCATATCAGTAAAATTAAATCATTTAAGTTATTCCATTGTTTATCAAAAAATTTAATCATTCCATCCTCTTAAACTCTAAGATTCTCATAAATACATTGTACTTGATTCAAAGCGCTAAATCTTGCTATATATGAATTTGCTTTAGCTTCAGATGTCGTGTACTTATGTTTTCTTAGTGATGTTAAGCTTGCCATTTGATACACTAATGATCAATGACAATGGTTATGTTGCTTATCAAGTTTTTTATTTGATTATAATCGCTTTGCAATTTCTAATTTCCAATGACATTGACAGTTTGAATTTTCAAATTTTCGATATCCTCTTGTTCTTTTTTATTATCAAATGTTTATAAATTGATATTACAATGTATGTGATAGGTGCCACATCAACAACATAATAAACTAATTGTTAATTATTTTTTGTTTGTTTTGTATTTAAGAGTTAAGACTATACTTAGTAATATGTTTATAAATTGATATGATAACGGACATGATCTTAGTGCTACATCAATTACATAATGGGTAAGTCTTTTAAAACCATATGATCAATTTAAACAAACATTATACATACGCAAAAACGAGGCAGGGAAGGAGAAAGAGGGCTAAAAAGTGGTCAATGTCCATCAAAGTCAATTGTTGATTAGTCAACGATGATGTTGATGTTGCATGGAATGCTAACATGGCTAGTTGACTTGGATTCGACGCTAACCCATCCTCTAATGATGGTATGTTTTCATCTTACAGATACACATCATAGTTACACTGATCAATGTCTCCTAGCGTTGATTTGTTCTAGCCAGATTGGCCTAGATCCCTTGCGCAACAAAAGTAACTAGAAATTGAGATGGACGGTCCTAGGGCTGGAGCTCAAGTCAAGACCCTGTCCTCAACATCAATAAAATAAAATAATGTTATGTTCCAAAGGCCCAATGACATGTTGTGAATCTTCCCTAAGTTATAGAATAGATAACTGTAACTCTATAAGAGGTGCTTTATCCTTGAGCTACAAAATTGTATCTCCCATATGATGTTGTTCCATTCTAAACAATTGAAGGAGATGACTTATCAGTTATCATCCGTCATCATTGGCCCATGTCACTTTCATGAGTTTGTATATGCTCAAAGAGATGTGCACCTACAAGTCTAGAACAGGAATTTACGTACTTTAAGCTAAATGTGAAGCAAAACTAAACCTTAATGACTCCATAAATAATGTGAGCTACAAAACAGAAAATATATATTAAAAACTTGTTTAAAAAATATAAATTGTATATATACACACACACACATACTAATATAGAAAACTACTCAAACAAACTTTTTATTAATAACCACATAATAATAATCCACTTTTGTATAAAGAGTATTTATAGGAGTAGGATTTCTCCTGCATGTTTTAGGAAAATAAATAATAAACATACTTCTACTTGAAAAAAAGAAAAACAATTTAATTATGAAAAGGAAGACAAATAAAATCCTAATTAAACTAGGAAAAGGATATTAACTCAAGTTGAAAAAGCAAATAAATTCTAATTTCACTAGGAAAGAGAAAATAACATAAAATATTAAAAATATTGTATTCTCCTTTAACCTATTTGCGTCACTTTTAGAATATAAAAGAAAAAACTACTGCCAAGGATTATCAGTCAAATTCACAAAATTACCATACACATTGGCTGGAAATGGCATTTTGCTCATACTCATTGATGATTGTGTTCCACAACATGATGTAGGGATGTGCAACCAATCCGCCGATCTGCCAAAACCATTGGTGGGTTGGATTTGATTGTTATTATTATTATTATTATTATTATTTTTGTTACGGTGGGTTAGGAACAAGGCAGGTCAGTAGATTCACAAATTTGACTAACTCAACCCGATATATTTTAAAAAATATATTATATACTTTTTGTGGGGCCAAAGAATCCTACGGCCCAGCCCACTTCGTTCCTGGGCCGAAGGCCCGGGCCGAGGAGGCACCCTAAGTCCGAGGACGACCCTATCATCGGACGTCCGAGAACTTGAGGGACAAGCTCATGACAAACGGTCACCTCCGCATTAAATGTACCTGACTACCGCCCTGACCGCATTAATGAGGGAAGGACCTGCACCAGCGTCGCCTTGGTTGCTGCGACTCCCAAAGAGACTGAGAAGGCGGCTAATGGGACAAGCGCCTGAGTAATGTCCAGATCGCTCAACAAGTGTAGGGCTAAGATTGGTTGGGTAAAGGGTATATAATGTAAGGGAATCCCTCCAGAAAAGGGGGAGGGAAGAAAAAGGGCAAAAAGCCTCCTCGGCCCCATGGCCGAGGAGCACCCTCCAGTTGTAAACTGTTCTAAGTATTTTTCAATAAAGGAGAAAGGAGTTCACGCTTCGTAAACGCCGGCCAGCGCCTAAACCTTCGATCCACTCTCTACAAATTCATTGTTCAGGGTTTGTTGGGCCTTTGACCTATATCCTTTGGGCTTGGGCACCAAAAACCAGACCCTATAATTGGCGCCGTCTGTGGGAAGGATTAGTGCGCCGGCCGATGCAACAGGCGATTGTTCTAAATAGATATTCTACGGAAGATCGGTGGTGATGCAAAAAAAGAACAGCCAAACAAACATTGCAGAAAGATAAAAGCTCGAGATAGAAGATTCAACAGCAAAAAAAAAAAAAAAAAAAAAAACTTGATATTATTTCATAAAAAGAAAAAGTTACAAATTACAATCAGAGGCTCAGGCAGGCGTGTTTTAAAACCGTTCCTACCAGCTAGTCCTACAATCAGAGGCCTAGGCGGACCCGTCCTAAAACTAGCTAGAGGGAAGTGTCAACCCGTACCCTTACTGGTATCAAGAGAACGGGAGAACTTGACAGTAAGTGGGTGGAAGGGGGCTGAGGCTGGCTTGTTTCAAGGCCACCAACAACTCCTTTCTCGGAGCGGCGGAGCTTGAACAAAGCGAGGAGCAGATGCAGGGGCTCCGGGACGCCCTCCCCCATGATGTTCCCTTGATTTTCTCCAACCCCCACGAGCGTTGGCCGTTGTAGACGGTAACACTCGAGCGCCGCCCATGATGTGGGTTTGCATGTCTCCTCCGTCGGGGGTGCGCTCTGAAGAGAGACGTTAGGTACTTCAACGACATCCCTCCGGGCCATCGTGCATGGCGCCATCGGGGTTACGCCTAGACTCTGCCGCACCGGAAGCCCAGCGGGGGCTGCGGCCACAACGGCTCTTGGCACGGATGTTCTCACACCTGTCCAAAGCCGCCCCATATCTCCTAACTCTGGTCACAATTCCGGCAGGGTTATTAAAGGGGCATGGGGAGCTGAAAGGATAAGTTTTTTCTGTTTGTGTTGGGAGATTCATGGAGTATGGAGAAACCATCCCCCCGGAAGGCCTTATATAGAGGATGAGAGTTGCTGAGAATTAACCCACGCGGAATTTGAAAAGAGAACAACCAGCCGGGCTAATAATGAAGCTATCAAATTCCAAGGCGGCCGCAGACTATTGGACTTCTGTTAATTCACGAGGCCATTAATGAAGGCGCGTCGCGCGCACCGAAGCGTCAGGCGCGGAACACGAACGGCCAAGGGACGCTTCGCAAATAAAAAAGATGGGGGCTCGAGCTGGAGGCGAGATCAACGCCACGTGTAAGATCATAATCCGTCCGAAGGAGGAATCGTCTCCAGTACAGAAGTCCGAGGACAAACCCCTACTTACAGAGAAATGAAAGTGTTAGACAGAACCAAGGCACTGCATGGTCCTCGGACTCAGGCCTGTGGGGAAACTAACTACTTCAAAAAACAAGTGTTAGACAGAACCAAGGCTCTGCATGGTCCTCGGACTCAGGCCGATAGGGAAACTAACTACTTCAGAAGCCAAAGTGTTAGACAGAACCAAGGCACTGCGTGGTCCTCAGACTCGGGCCTGTGGGGAAACTAACCACTTCAGACGGACAAGTGTTAGACAGAACCAAGGCTCTGCATGGTCCTTGGACTCAGGCCTATGGGGAAACTAACCACTTCAGACGGACAAGTGTTAGACAGAACCAAGGGTCTGCATGGTCCTCGGACTCAGGCCTATGGGGAAACTAACTACTTCAGAAGCCCAAGTGTTAGACAGAACCAAGGCTCTGCATGGTCCTCGGACTCAGGCCTATGGGGAAACTAACCACTTCAGACGGACAAGTGTTAGACAGAGCCAAGGCTCTGCATGGTCCTCAGACTCAGGCCTATGGGGAAACTAACCACTTCAGACGGACAAGTGTTAGACAGAACCAAGGTTCTGCATGGTCCACGAACTCAGGCCTATGGGGAAACTAACTACTTCAGAAGAACAAGTGTTAGATAGAACCAAGGCTCTGCATGGTCCTCGGACTCAGGCCTATGGGGAAACCAACTACTTCAGAAGAATAAGTGTTAGACAGAACTAAGGCTCTGCATGGTCCTTGGACTCAGGCCAATGGGGAAACTAACTACTTCAGAAGACCAAGTGTTAGACAGAACCAAGGCTCTGCATGGTCCTCGGACTCAGGCCTATGGGGAAACTAACTACTTCAGAAGAACAAGTGTTAGACAGAACCAAGACTCTGCATGGTCCTCGGACTCAGGCCTATGGGGAAACTAACTACTTCAGAATACCAAGTGTTAGACAGAACCAAGGCTCTGCATGGTCCTTGGACTCAGGCCTACGGGGAAACTAACTACTTCAGAAGACCAAGTGTTAGACAGAACCAAGGCTCTGCATGGTCCCCGGACTCAGGCCTATGGGGAAACTAACTACTTCGAAGACCAAGTGTTAGACAGAACCAAGGCTCTACATGGTCCCCGGACTCAGGCCTATGGGGAAACTAACTACTTCGAAGAACAAGTGTTAGACAGAACCAAGGCTCTGCATGGTCCTCGGACTCTAGCCTATGGGGAAACTAACTACTTCAGAATACCAAGTGTTAGACAGAACCAAGGCTCTGCATGGTCCTCGGACTCAGGCCTATGGGGAAACTAACTACTTCAGAAGAACAAGTTTTAGACAGAACCAAGGCTCTGCATGGTCCTCGGACTCAGGCCTATGGGGAAACTAACTACTTCAGAAGAACAAGTGTTAGACAGAACTAAGGCTCTGCATGGTCCTCGGACTCAGGCCTATGGGGAAACTAACTACTTCAGAAGCCCAAGTGTTAGACAGAACCAAGGCACTGCGGTCCTCGGACTCAGGCCTATGGGGAAACTAACCACTTCAGACGGACAAGTGTTAGACAGAACCAAGGCTTTGCATGGTCCCCGGACTCAGGCCTATGGGGAAACTAACTACTTCGAAGAACAAGTGTTAGACAGAACCAAGGCTTTGCATAGTCCTCGGACTCTGGCCTATAGGGAAACTAACTACTTCAGAATACCAAGTGTTAGACAGAACCAAGGCTCTGCATGGTCCCCGGACTCAGACCTATGGGGAAACTAACTACTCCAGAAGAACAAGTGTTAGACAGAACCAAGGCTCTGCATGGTCCTCGGACTCAGGCCTATGGGGAAACTAACTACTTTGAAGACCAAGTGTTAGACAGAACCAAGGCTCTGCATGGTCCCCAGACTCAGGCCTATGGGGAAACTAACTACTTCAGAATACCAAGTGCTAGACAGAACCAAGGCTCTGCATGGTCCTCGGACTCAGGCCTATGGGGAAACTAACTACTTCAGAAGAACAAGTGTTAGACAGAACCAAGGCTCTGCATGGTCCTCGGACTCTGGCCTATAGGGAAACAAACTACTTCAGAATACCAAGTGTTAGACAGAACCAAGGCTCTGCATGGTCCCCGAACTCAGACCTATGGGGAAACTAACTACTCTAGAAGAACAAGTGTTAGACAGAACCAAGGCTCCGCATGGTCCTCGGACTCAGGCCTATGGGGAAACTAACTACTTTGAAGACCAAGTGTTAGACAGAACCAAGGCTCTGCATGGTCCCCAGACTCAGGCCTATGGGGAAACTAACTACTTCAGAATACCAAGTGCTAGACAGAACAAAGGCTCTGCATGGTCCTCAGACTCAGGCCTATGAGGAAACTAACTACTTCAAAAGAACAAGTGTTAGACAGAACCAAGGCTCTGCATGGTCCTCGGACTCAGGCCTATGGGGAAACTAACTACTTCAGAATAATAAGTGTCATACAGAGCCAAGGCTTTGCAAGGTCCTCGGACTCAGGACTATGGGGAAACTAACTACTTCAGAATACCAAGTGTTAGACAGAACCAAGGCTCTGCATGGTCCTCGGACTCAGGCCTATGGGGAAACTAACTACTTCAGAAGAACAAGTATTAGATAGAACCAAGGCTCTGCATGGTCCTCCGACTCAGGCCTATGGGGAAACTAACTACTTTGAAGACCAAGTGTTAGACAGAACCAAGGCTCTGCATGGTCCCCGGACTCAGGCCTATGGGGAAACTAACTGCTTCAGAATACCAAGTGTTAGACAGAACCAAGGCTCTGCATGGTCCTCGGACTCAGGCCTATGAGGAAACTAACTACTTCAGAAGAACAAGTGTTAGACAGAACGAAGGCTCTGCATGGTCCTCGGACTCAGGCCTATGGGGAAACTAACTACTTCAGAGGCCCAAGTGTTAGACAGAACCAAGGCACTGCATGGTCCTCGGACTCAGGCCTATGGGGAAACTAACCTCTTCAGACGGACAAGTGTTAGACAGAACCATGGCTCTGCATGGTCCTCGGACTCAGGCATATGGGGAAACTAACTACTTCAGAAGAACAAGTTTTAGACAGAACCAAGGCTCAGCATGGTCCTCGGACACAGATCTATGGGGAAACTAACTACTTCAGAATACCAAGTGTTAGACAGAACCAAGGCTCTGCATGGTCCTCGGACTCAGGCCTATGGGGAAACTAACACCTTCAGAAGACCAATTGTTAGACAGAACCAAAACTCTGCATGGTCCTCGGACTCAGGCCTATGGGGAAACTAACTACTTCGAAGAACAAGTGTTAGACAGAATCAAGGCTCTGCATGGCCCTCGGACTCAGGCCTATGGGGAAACTAACTACTTCAGAAGAACAAGTATTAGACAGAACCAAGGCTCTGCAAGGTCCTCGGATTCAGGCCTATGGGGAAACTAACTACTTTGAAGACCAAGTGTTAGACAGAACCAAGGCTCTGCATGGTCCTCGGACTCAGGCCTATGGGGAAACTAACCGCTTCAGAATACCAAGTGTTAGACAGAACCAAGGCTCCGCACGGTCCTCGGACTCAGGCCTATGAGTAAACTAACTACTTCAGAAGAACAAGTGTTAGACAGAACTAAGGCTCTGCATGGTCCTCATACTCAGGCCTTTGGGGAAACTAACTACTTCAGAGGCCCAAGTGTTAGACAGAACCAAGGCACTGCATGGTCCTCGGACTCAGGCCTATGGGGAAACTAACCACTTCAGACGGAGAAGTGTTAGAAAGAACCAAGGCTCTGCATGGTCCTCGGACTCAGGCCGATGGGGAAACTAACCACTTAAGCCGGACAAGTGTTAGACAGAACCAAGGCTATGCATGGTCCTCGGACTCAGGCCTATGGGGAAACTAACTACTTCAGAAGAACAAGTTTTAGACAGGACCAAGGCTCTGCATGGTCCTCGGACTCAGGCCTATAGGGAAACTAACTACTTCAGAATACCAAGTGTTAGACAGAACCAAGGCTCTGCATGGTCCTCGGACTCAGGCCTATGGGGAAACTAACTACTTCGAAGAACAAGTGTTAGACAGAATCAAGGCTCTGCATGGCCCTCGGACTCAGGCCTATGGGGAAACTAACTACTTCAGAAGAACAAGTATTAGACAGAACCAAGGCTCTGCATGGTCCTCGGACTCAGGCCTATGGGGAAACTAACTACTTCAGAATACCAAGTGTTAGACAGAACCAAGGCACTGCATGGTCCTCGGACTCAAGCCTACGGGAAAACTAACTACTTCAGAAGAACAAGTGTTAGACAGAACCAAGGCTCTGCATGGTCCTCGGACTCAGGCCTATGGGGAAACTAACTACTTCAGAAGAATAAGTGTCAGACAGAACCAAGGCTCTGCATGGTCCTCGGACTCAAGCCTATGGGGAAACTAACTACTTCAGAATACCAAGTGTTAGACAGAACCAAGGCTCTGCTTAGTCCTCGGACTCAGGCCTATGGGGAAACTAACTACTTGAGAAGAACAAGTATTAGACAGAACCAAGGCTTTGCATGGTCCTCGGACTCAGGCCAATGGGGAAACTAACTACTTCAGAATACCAAGTGTTAGACAGAACCAAGGCTCTGCAAGGTCCTCAGACTCAGGCCTATGGGGACACTAACTACTTCAGAAGAATAAGTGTTAGACAGAACCAAGGCTCTGCATGGTCTTCGGACTCAGGCCTATAGGGAAACTAACGACTTCAGAAGACCAAATTTTAGAGAGAACCAAGGCTCTGCATGGTCCTCGGACTCAGGCCTATGGGGAAACTAACTACTTTGAAGACCAAGTGTTAGACAGAACCAAGGCTCTGCATGGTTCTCGGACTCAGGCCTATGGGGAAACTAACTGCTTTAGAATACCAAGTGTTAGACCGAACCAAGGCTCTGCGTGGTCCTCGGACTCAGGCCTATGAGGAAACTAACTACTTCAGAAGAACAAGTGTTAGACAGAACCAAGGCTCTGCATGGTCCTCGGACTCAGGCCTTTGGGGAAACTAACTACTTCAGAAGAACAAGTTTTAGACAGAACCAAGGCTCAGCATGGTCCTCGGACACAGACCTATGGGGAAACTAACTACTTCAGAATACCAAGTGTTAGACAGAACCAAGGCTCTGCATGGTCCTCGGACTCAGGCCTATGGGGAAACTAACACCTTCAGAAGACCAATTGTTAGACAGAACCAAAACTCTGCATGGTCCTCGGACTCAGGCCTATGGGGAAACTAACTACTTCGAAGAACAAGTGTTAGACAGAATCAAGGCTCTGCATGGCCCTCGGACTCAGGCCTCTGGAGAAACTAACTACTTCAGAAGAACAAGTATTAGACAGAACCAAGGCTCTGCATGGTCCTCGGACTCAGGCCTATGGGGAAACTAACTACTTTGAAGACCAAGTGTTAGACAGAACCAAGGCTCTGCATGGTCCCCGGACTCAGGCCTACGGGGAAACTAACTGCTTCAGAATACTAAGTGTTAGACAGAACCAAGGCTCTGCATGGTCCTCGAACTCAGGCCAATGAGGAAACTAACTACTTCAGAAGAACAAGTGTTAGACAGAACCAAGGCTCTGCATGGTCCCCGGACTCAGGCCTATGGGGAAACTAACTACTTCAGAGGCCCAAGTGTTAGGCAGAACCAAGGCACTGCATGGTCCCTGGACTCAGGCCTATGGGGAAACTAACCACTTCAGACGGACAAGTGTTAGTAAGAACCAAGGCTCTGCATGGTCCTCGGACTCAGGCCTATTGGGAAACTAACCACTTAAGCCGGACAAGTGTTAGACAGAACCAAGGCTCTGCATGGTCCTCGGACTCAGGCCTATGGGGGAAACTAACTACTTCAGAAGAACAAGTTTTAGACAGAACCAAGGCTCAGCATGGTCCTCGGACACAGACCTATGGGGAAACTAACTACTTCAGAATACCAAGTGTTAGACAGAACCAAGGCTCTGCATGGTCCTCGGACTCAGGCCTATGGGGAAACTAACACCTTCAGAAGACCAATTGTTAGACAGAACCAAAACTCTGCATGGTCCTCGGACTCAGGCCTATGGGGAAACTAACTACTTCGAAGAACAAGTGTTAGACAGAATCAAGGCTCTGCATGGCCCTCGGACTCAGGCCTCTGGAGAAACTAACTACTTCAGAAGAACAAGTATTAGACAGAACCAAGGCTCTGCATGGTCCTCGGACTCAGGCCTATGGGGAAACTAACTACTTTGAAGACCAAGTGTTAGACAGAACCAAGGCTCTGCATGGTCCCCGGACTCAGGCCTACGGGGAAACTAACTGCTTCAGAATACTAAGTGTTAGACAGAACCAAGGCTCTGCATGGTCCTCGAACTCAGGCCAATGAGGAAACTAACTACTTCAGAAGAACAAGTGTTAGACAGAACCAAGGCTCTGCATGGTCCCCGGACTCAGGCCTATGGGGAAACTAACTACTTCAGAGGCCCAAGTGTTAGACAGAACCAAGGCACTGCATGGTCCCTAGACTCAGGCCTATGGGGAAACTAACCACTTCAGACGGACAAGTGTTAGTAAGAACCAAGGCTCTGCATGGTCCTCGGACTCAGGCCTATTGGGAAACTAACCACTTAAGCCGGACAAGTGTTAGACAGAACCAAGGCTCTGCATGGTCCTCGGACTCAGGCCTATGGGGAAACTAACTACTTCAGAAGAACAAGTTTTAGACAGAACCAAGGCTCTGCATGGTCCTCGGACTCAGGCCTATAGGGAAACTAACTACTTCAGAATACCAAGTGTTAGACAGAACCAAGGCTCTGCATGGTCCTCGGACTCAGGCCTATGGGGAAACTAACTACTTCAGAAGGCCAATTGTTAGACAGAACCAAAACTCTGCATGGTCCTCGGACTCAGGCCTATGGGGAAACTAACTACTTCGAAGAACAAGTGTTAGACAGAATCAAGGCTCTGCATGGCCCTCGGACACAGGCCTCTAGGGAAACTAACTACTTCAGAAGAACAAGTATTAGATAGAACTAAGGCTCTGCATGGTCCTCGGACTCAGGCCTATGGGGAAACTAACTACTTCAGAATACCAAGTGTTAGACAGAACCAAGGCTCTGCATGGTCCTCGGACTCAAGCCTATGGGGAAACTAACTACTTCAGAAGAACAAGTGTTAGACAGAACCAAGGCTCTGCATGGTTCTCGGAGTCAGGCCTATGGGGAAACTAACTACTTCAGAAGAATAAGTGTCAGACAGAACCAAGGCTCTACATGGTCCTCGGACATTGGCCTTTGGGGAAACTAACTACTTCAGAATACCAAGTGTTAGACAGAACCAAGGCTCTGCTTAGTCCTCGGACTCAGGCCTATGGGGAAACTAACTACTTCAGAAGAACAAGTATTAGACAGAACCAAGGCTTTGCATGGTCCTCGGACTCAGGCCAACGGGGAAGCTAACTACTTCAGAATACCAAGTGTTAGACAGATCCAAGGCTCTGCAAGGTCCTCGGACTCAGGCCTATGGGGAAACTAACTACTTCAGAAGAATAAGTGTTAGACAGAACTAAGGCTCTGCATGGTCTTCGGACTCAGGCCTATAGGGAAACTAACTACTTCAGAAGACCAACTTTTAGAGAGAACCAAGGCTCTGCATGGTCCTCGGACTCAGGCCTATGGGGAAACTAACTACTTTGAAGACCAAGTGTTAGACAGAACCAAGGCTCTGCATGGTCCCCGGACTCAGGCCTATGGGGAAACTAACTGCTTCAGAATACCAAGTGTTAGACAGAACCAAGGCTCTGCATGGTCCTCGGACTCAGGCCTATGAGGAAACTAACTACTTCAGAAGAACAAGTGTTAGACAGTACCAAGGCTTTGCATGGTCCTCGGACTCAGGCCTATGGGGAAACTAACTACTTCAGAAGAATAAGTTTTAGACAGAACTAAGGCTCTGCATGGTCTTCGGACTCAGGCCTATAGGGAAACTAACTACTTTAGAAGACCAAGTTTTAGAGAGAACCAAGGCTCTGCATGGTCCTCGGACTCAGGCCTATGGGGAAACTAACTACTTTGAAGACCAAGTGTTAGACAGAACCAAGGCTCTGCATGGTCCCCGGACTCAGGCCTATGGGGAAACTAACTGCTTCAGAATACCAAGTGTTAGACAGAACCAAGGCTCTGCATGGTCCTCGGACTCAGGCCTATGAGGAAACTAACTACTTCAGAAGAACAAGTGTTAGACAGAACCAAGGCTCTGTATGGTCCTCGGACTCAGGCCTATGGGGAAACTAACTACTTCAGATGCCCAAGTGTTAGACAGAACCAAGGCACTGCATGGTCCTCGGACTCAGGCCTATGGGGAAACTAACCTCTTCAGACGGACAAGTGTTAGACAGAACCATGGCTCTGCATGGTCCTCGGACTCAGGCCTATGGGGAAACTAACCACTTAAGCCGGACAAGTGTTAGACAGAACCAAGGCTCTGCATGGTCCTCGGACTCAGGCCTATGGGGAAACTAACTGCTTTAGAAGAACAAGTTTTGGACAGAACCAAGGCTCTGCATGGTCCTCGGACTCAGACCTATGGGGAAACTAACTACTTCAGAATACCAAGTGTTAGACAGAACCAAGGCTCTGCATGGTCCTCGGACTCAGGCCTATGGGGAAACTAACACCTTCAGAAGACCAATTGTTAGACAGAACCAAAACTCTGCATGGTCCTCGGACTCAGGCCTATGGGGAAACTAACTACTTCGAAGAACAAGTGTTAGACAGAATCAAGGCTCTGCATGGCCCTCGGACTCAGGCCTATGGGGAAACTAACTACTTCAGAAGAACAAGTATTAGACAGAACCAAGGCTCTGCATGGTCCTCGGACTTAGGCCTATGGGGAAACTAACTACTTCAGAATACCAAGTGTTAGACAGAACCAAGGCTCTGCATGGTCCTCGGACTCTGGCCTATGGGGAAACTAACTACTTCAGAAGAACAAGTGTTAGACAGAACCAAGGCTCTGCATGGTCCTCGGACTCAGGCCTATGGGGAAACTAACTACTTCAGAAGAATAAGTGTTAGACAGAACCAAGGCTCAGCATGGTCCTCGGACTCAGGCCTATAGGGAAAGTAACTACTTCAGAAGACCAAGTGTTAGACAGAACCAAGGCTTTGCATTGTCCTCGGACTCAGGCCTATGGGAAAACTAACTACTTTGAAGACCAAGTGTTAGACAGAACTAAGGCTCTGCATGGTCCCCGGACTCAAGCCTATGGGGAAACTAGCTACTTCAGAATACCAAGTGTTAGACAGAACCAAGGCTCTGCATGGTCCTCGGACTCAGGCCAATGGGGAAACTAAGCATGGTCCTCGGACTCAGGCCTATGGGGAAACTAAGCATGGTCCTCGGACTCAGGCCTATGGGGAAACTAACTACTTTAGAATACGAAGTGTTAGACAGAACCAAGACTCTGCATGGTTCTCGGACTCAGGCCTATGGGGAAACTAACCACTTCAGAATACCAAATGTTAGACAGAACCAAGGCTCTGCATGGTCCTCGGACTCAGGCTCACGGGGAAACTAACCACCTCAGATGATCCTAAGTGTTAGACAGAACCAAGGCACTGCATGGTCGTAGGACTTAGGCCTATGAGGAAACTAACTCCTCCAGAGGATTCTAGGTGTTAGACAGAACCAAAAGCACTGCATGGTCCTCGGACTCAGGCCTATGGGGAAACTAACCACTTCAGAATACCAAGTGTTAGACAGAACCAAGGCTCTGCATGGTCCTCGGACTCAGGCTCACGAGGAAACTAACCACCTCAGATAATCCTATGTGTTAGACAGAACCAGGGCACTGCATGGTCTCAGGACTCAGGCCTATGGGGAAACTAACTCCTCCAGAGGATTCTAGGTGTTAGACAGAACCAAAAGCACTGCATGGTCCTCGGACTCAGGCCTATGGGGAAACTAACCACTTCAGAATACCTAGTGTTAGACAGAACCAAGGCTCTGCATGGTAGTCAGACTCAGGCTCACGGGGAAACTAACCACCTCAGATGATCCTAAGTGTTAGACAGAACCAAGGCACTGCATGGTCCCAGGACTCAGGCCTATGGGGAAACTAACTCCTCTAGAGGATTCTAGGTGTTAGACAGAACCAAAAACACTACATGGTCCCAAGACTCAGACCTATGGGGAAACTAACTCTTTCAAAGGATTCTAAGTGTTGGACAGAACCAAAGGCACTGTATGGTCCTCGGACTTAAGCCTGTGGGGAAGCCAACTACTTGAAGGGGATCCTAAGTGTCTACTCAAAGAATTTTCTACCTGGCCCTTAGGGAACGATGGGTCCACCCAAGCATACATGCCCTCGCTATAATAATTGATGCCGCGATTGGCCGAGATGCAATTGAAGTTAAAATCATACAAGTAATGAAAGAGCGAATAGCGTGCAAGCAAGCAACCACAACAAATAGGAAAAGAAACAAAACTCGTATTTCATTAAATTCATAAAGATTACATGATGAACCCCACATTACAATAAAAAAAAAAAAAGGAAAATGAAAGATGCAAAAGACAGGGGAGACGACGGCGTCGAGGGGCCTGCCCTGCCCACTTATTTTCCTCCCTCAGCAGGGGGCTGGACCATAGCAGCTCCGGGGCCTTCTGAGCTTTGGCCATAAAGGACAGCCTGCGAAGGCGCGGTAGGAACGGCTGCCTCCTCAGCGGCAGGAACTTCAACTTCATAGGTGGACTTCGCGACCTCTTGGGGCGCCTCCTCAACGGGGTCCTCACCTGATTCTGCTACCTCGGGAGGGTCACTTCCTTGGGCAAGCTCGCCCGTGGGTTCAGCGATTAAGGTGTCCTTACTCGCAGCGGCACCGGCTTCCTCTGCAACCTCCCCGGCTTCAGCGCCGCCTGGAGTTGCCTCACGTATGGCAGGAGGGTAGTACACACTCTCCTCCTTCCACAAGTGGGACGAGGCCTCGACCCCGGCCTGTCTGAGAGCCTCCCTCCAAACCTCAGCAGAGTAGCGCCTGCACAACCCGAGGACTTGAGCCTTAAAGGCTGCTTCTGTCTCTGCCATCCCCGTAGCATAGGCCTCCTCATCGGCTTCCTGTTTAGTGGCCAGGGCTTCCTCCCTGCCTTGATCAGCCTCAAACTTGGCCCTCACGGTCTCGTCCCTTGCCCACTCAGCTGCCCTCTTGTCCCCCTCGGCGACAGCCACCTTCTTTGGCAGGTCAGCAAGTAGCTCCTTTGCAGTCTTCAGCTGCTCCTCTGCCTCACCCAAGCGCTTTGAGTAATCTTTGGCCTGCTTCTGGAAGCCAGTGAGGCCTAACAGGGTAGTATCCCGAGCACTGGTCATCACCCTCAGCTCCTCCCGGGCCTTGGCAAGATAAGCCTCAGAGTTTTTAAGGGTCCATGTGGCCTCTAGGTGTTTCTCACGCTCCACGTCCATGGCCTTCCCCTGGTCATGGGCCACGTCCTCCAACCTATAAGTGGCTTGAATGGCCTGCCCAACAAGACGAGTAGACGGTTAGCCGAGCTCAGGAAAGGGGAAGAGAAAACTACAACGGGAAAAGCCATAAGTGTTGAGGGACTTACCATTCTCAAATACTGCTTGAGACAGAGGAAGACCTCCCTGCTCCTCATAGTCCCCAGCTCTGCCATGTCAGCTGGGAGTAGCAGGCACCTTTCCAGCGTGTCGGCCACGTACGCGCCTTCACCCTCTTTGAAATCCTTGAGGGAGGAGTCCTCCCTCAGCGGTCCCCCATGGAGCATTAGGGCAGGAAGCCAGGCCTGAGGCTCGGGCTTGGCGTCAACCTGCTTATCCTGGCCTCAGGAGCCTATCTTCAGCTATTTGGATGGCCGCCGAGTATCATCCTTCCCCCGTGGGGACCCGGACTTTTCCTCAGTCGGCCTTTTGCCCTTATCCTTTTTTTGCTTGGGATCGGAGGGCTTGTGCCTAGAAGGCAAACTCGTCTTGGGCGGAGAAGGAGGAGGCCTTGATTGGGTAGGGGCCGACCTGCCCTGGGCAGAGCGAGTCTTGGGAGGAGGAGGAGGAGGAAGTTTTGGCTTGGATTTCCCCAGTTGGCCTTCGATCAGATCCGACAGGCTAGGTGGGGGCCTCTTCTTGTAACCCATCTCGCGTCGAGGAGGGGACTTAGGCATTTGGAAATTCGCTTCTGTCAGACTAGGGTCACCCAAGTCTCCCGGAGGGTCCTCAGACTGATGGACTTGTTCAAACACGTCAAACTCGTCCTCGGCGGGGCCAAAGTCAGCAACTTCATCTTCCCTCTCTAGGCCTACTTCGGCGGGCTCCGAGAGTCTAAGGGAGGAGGAGGGACCCGCAGGTGTTACGCCTTCTGATGTGGAGGGCACCTCGGGGAACCGAAACCCGTCCTCGGTCACGGTTATTTTTCGAAGCCGAGGATCCTTTGCTCTGATCACGTACTTCGGCACCACAAATGACTTGTGAGTCGGGTCGTATTTCAAGATCTGGTGAGCGGCCCTAACCTGATTGTCGGCCTCGTTCACGAAAACCTCTGCCCTCAGCGCCTTTTGCAAGTCTTCCTGGTTGATCAGGCTGAAGTGGCGCGTGAAGGCGTGTGGATTTGCAAGAGGAAACACATTCACATTAGAAACCAGACGGTGCAAAAAGAAATGGACGAAGTAAAGGATGGAACTGATTAGGGTCCTAGAACCCTCTCCCCATATTCCCATTGCCCCACCTGGGGTCCCCTCCGTCGTCGGGCAGTGAAGGCTATCGTGCCACTCTCCAGACACGATGAGAAAGTCCTTGTTCAGCCCCTTGCTGGACTCAAGGAGGCACTGAATGAGCCGGACCCTATCATTCCTGGTCTTCAGATAGTAAGTTTCGCCCTTCAGGCACTGGAGGTTATAACACCAGTTGACGTCATGGTGGGTCAATCTCAGTCCCATCTTCTCGTTTAGGGCATCCACACAGCCCAGAATCCTAAAGACGTTGATGGCACATTGGGTGGGGGCTAGCCGGAAGTGCGTCAGGTAGTCCCTCATCACCGGCCCCATGGGTATCCTCATGCCACCTTCAACGAAGGCAACGATGGGAATCACCACTTCACCCTCCTGCCTCCGAAAGCGCCACTCGCCCTCCTCACAATACCTCAAGCCCACGTTGCTGGGTATCTTATAATCGGCGATGAATTTCTCCATCGCCTCCTCAGTGTAAACGTATTTCTTAAATCTACCCATCCCAAATGATGCCTAAGCGAGCTAAGAGAGAGCAAATGAAAAAGAGGAAGAGATGGAGAAGGAGAAAGTTCGAAAAGAGATAGAGTGACTTACAGAAATGAGTAGAAGCTCCTCGGACAGGCTTTTTATGCTGGAGATGTAGACTCTTGGGTGCGAATAAACAGAGGAACCGGCCTATCGAATGGGTATTTATACCCCAAATCAAGGAGCCGCGCGGGTTTTCCCGCCCATAAATGTTAGGCGAATCCCCACCGTTGGATTATCATCCTCCCGTTGAACGTGGGGAGCACAGAGCCGTCTTGATTTAATGAAGGGCGCATTGCGCGCTTCGAGGCGCCATTAACACGCCTGGGGCAGTTGAAAAGACTCCAGTACTAACAGAGGGCCAAACTCGATAGGACGCGTCCCAAGCCCGAGGACATCAAAATCCTCCTCTCCGCCCGAGGATGCGGATAGCAAGATTTTGAGGGGCTATTGTGGGGCCAAAGAATCCTACGGCCCAGCCCACTTAGTTCCTAGGCCGAAGGCCCGGGCCGAGGAGGCACCCAAGTCCGAGGACGACCCCATCATCGGATGTCCGAGAACTTGAGGGACAAGCTCATGACAAACGGTCACCTCCGCATTAAATGTACCTGACTACCGCCCTGGCCGCATTAATGAGGAAAGGACCCCGCACTAGCGTCGCCTTGGTTGCCGCGACTCCCAAAGAGACTGAGAAGGCGGCTAATGGGACAAGCACCTGAGTAATGTCCAGATCGCTCAACAAGTGTAGGGCTAAGATTGGTTGGGTAAAGGGTATATAATGTAAGGGAATCCCTCCAGAAAAAGGAGGAGGGAAGAAAAAGGGCAAAAAGCCTCCTCGGCCATGGGCCGAGGAGCACCCTCCAGTTGTAAACTGTTCTAATTATTTTTCAATAAAGGAGAAAGGAGTTCACGCTTCGTGAACGCCGGCCAGCGCCTAAACCTTCGATCCACTCTCTACAAATTCATTGTTCAGGGTTTGTTGGGCCTTTGACCCATATCCTTCGGGCCTGGGCACCAAAAACCAGACCCTACAGAAGGTTACTTTTGTGTGTTGGTCTCTTTAAAAAAAAAAACTAAAAAAATGAAGAAGAAGGTGACTTGGTTAGTTGGTTGTTTGAGGTGAGTTTGGTTTAGCTTTTTAAAACTAAACTTTTTGAAAAAAAGATGGTTTTAAAAAGTGCAATATGAAATTGAGATTTTTGAAAAAATAGAATGTATGGTAAAATCGGTTATTTTATTTTTTTATTTTTGTGTGTGTGTGTGTTTTGAAAAAGATGAGTGTTTGGTTAGTATTTATTACAATTGTGATTTGAGGAGTAAATTACCAAAAAAGATAATATATTTATAGCGGAATTATTTCATATTATGGTGAAGGTTTCACCATAATAATAATAAAAAATTATTGTTATAATAGTTTGTGTCTCAGTTATTATGGTTCTACCTTAATAAATTCTTATTTTTTAGATTAAAATTTTTTAATCTTTAATTTTACACTTTAAACTATGAAATTCTTAATGTAAATGGAAATTTATTTTCATAAAAATAATAATAATAATTCACACTAAAGTCTTAAAAATACTTACCTAGAACATTTTTTATTTGTAAGTTTAAAAAGACCAAAGACGAGAATCTCAGCATTTGTCACCCACTAATGCATGGGTGGAGTAGTTTTGTTTTTGTATAGAGTGCCTATGGCTTAACTCCTACGCTTAGCAAATTAAAAATAATAAAAAGCTCAGTTGCTTGAGTGCTTCATAGATCACACAGTCACATATTCTTTGGAGCATCTTTCTTAGCGCAGAAATAGAAGGTCTGCACCTCCCTCCCTCACCCTTTGGCATCATAGTGGCACACCAAACGCATAATTTTGCGCAACCTTACTTTTTGGCCCTAGGATCCATTTTGTTAGAGGAGTAAAAAAGTTGGAGGATAGAATATGGTGGAATGATAGAAAGAATTTTAATTTTCTTTATTTTTATTTTAGTTGAGAGTGGAAAGCTAGAGGGATGGAAAAAATGAGTTTGTATAAATTTACTCATATATACTTGTTAAAAAATGATGCCCAATTAAAACAGAAATATGGGGTTTAATCACCTTCTACACCAAAAATTAATTGGTGTATTAGTTTGATAATAAAAAGTTATCATCAAGAGGCAGCAGCAAACACCATATGTTAAAACTCTTAAAAAAAAAACACAAAAGTGACAAACAAGCAAAATAATAATAATAATAATAATCATCATCATCATCATCACCCAAATTTATTAAAAAATAAAAATAATGTCAAGAAAAAAAATCCCATCTTGTATAAAAAAAAAAAAAAAAAAAAAAAGAAGAAGAAGAAGAAGAAGAAAAACAAAGCAAATCAATGTCATGCCCTTGCCCAAAAAAAAATAATAATAATAAATAAATAAAAGAGAAAAAAGAAGAGAAGAGCCAACTTTGCCCAAGAAAGCAAGAGCTTAAAAAAAAAAAAAAAAAAAAAAAGCAATTTGGGGCATTTTTGTTAATCAAGTAACATTGTGTTTGGAAAGGCTGGAGGAGAGAGAAAGAGAAGAGAAATGAGAAGAAATGTAGTCATTTCCTCTGTTAGGGTACCATGGAAAAAATAAAAGAGAATAAACCATTTCCAATGGGCCCACATATTTGCAATCCACGCAAATTGGGCAGATTTGAAGGGTTCGTTTCATTGAAGAGGTGAAAAAGTGGAAGGATAGAAAATATTGGGAGGATAGAAAAGTGGGAGGATAAAAAAGATTTTAATTTTTCTCATTTTTGTTTGATTGGGAGGAAAAAGTAGAGGGATAGAAAAAATGAGTTTATATAAATTTACATATATACCCTTGTTAAAAAAAATGCTCAATTAAAATAGAGATTTAAGGTTCAATCTCCGCCTACACTAAAAACTGATTGGTATCTTAATCTGATGATAAAGAATTATCATCAGGAGGCTAGAGCAGACTCTATTGGTTAAAACTCTTTTTAAAAAAAAAAAACAAACAGAAAAGTGATGAACAAGCAAAAAGTAAAAAAAATAAAAAATAATAACCCAAATTTATAAAAATAATAAAAATAATGTCAAGAGAAAAAAAATTGCGTCTAGTTAAATTAAAATAAAAAAAAAACACATAAAAAAGAAGAAGAAAAACAAAGCCAATCACTGCCATGCCCTCCCTCCCCCACCCCCCACACACCCCCCCCCCCCCCCCCCCAAAAAAAAAAAAAAGACAAAGAAAAAGAAAAAGAAAAAGAAAAAGGAAATGAAGAGCCAACTTTGCCCACAGGAAAGCGAAAGCTTAAAAAAATGAAACAAAAAAAATGCTTTCAAAAAGCTGAACCCCACCACATTTTTTTTTTCTTCTCTTCCCCTCCGACCAAACACATTGCAAAAAGCTTTCAAAAAGCTGAACCAACGGGCACTAATTCAAGTTTCACACCCAATAAATTGACCTTAGATGGCCAATTGTAACTGGGCCTAATCTACATCCCTAATTAATTGCTTGTCTATTACAAAGAAGAATAGAAGGTAAGGATCTCACATCACTGTTCACTACTGTTGAGTTGAGAATGGAGGAAGAAAGCTCTGGTTTTATCCACAGCTTCTCTGACCGATACTATCCCACCAATAATTCTGAAGAAGAAGATCAAGATAATTCTGAAGAAGAAGAAGAATAAGATCGAATCAGCACCTTACCTGACTCTATCCTCCTCAGCATCCTCTCCTTCTTGCCCACCAAAGGAGCTATCAAAACAGGCGTCTTATCCAAAAGATGGGCATATCTTTGGACCTCCGTTCCCTCTCTCAGTTTCGAAGTATATCACTCCGAATGCATCGACGATTTCACCAGTGCCGTAGATCATACCCTGCTCCTACACAGGGCTCCCAAACTCACAGACTTCTCAGTTCGATTCAACTACTACGAGAGAGACCTAAAGGCTCACCTCGATCTTTGGGTTCGTTTCGCCACAACTGCCAAAGTAAACCAACTTAGTCTACATTTATCACCTTTTTCTTCTCTCGATTTTGGCGGATACCAATTGCCTCAGCATCTCTACGCCAATGAGTTTGTTTCTAAATTCAATTTTAGTTACTGCAAAATTTTCCCTAATGGGTTACTACATTGGAGTTCACTCAAGCACTTGTGTATTGGGCAATCGGCCTTGTGCGATGATGTGATAAGGGAAGTGTTAATGGGTAGTCCTAGACTTGAATCCTTGGAATTGCATGATTGTTGGGAGTTTCATCGGTTGGATATAGTGTCCGAGAGTTTGAGAAAGTTGGTGATAGATAGCTATGTGATATATATGTGTAATTTCCCTGAGTTGGAATTGGAAATTGTGGCTCCAAAGATCCATTCTTTGGAAATTCTGGGGAATTTTGAAAAGATTAAGTGTCGGATAAAGGATGTGTCGGCATTGGTTGAGGCTAAACTCGATTTCGACATGCGGAAGAGTCTTAATCATTATTACGAGGATGATTACTGCTACGAGTATTCTAAGAAGTATTATGAGGAGGAGGAAGGTTATAAGGAGTACCAAGACATTGTGAGAGACATTCTTGACAGTGTGCATCATGTCAAGAAACTTACTGTTGGCAATTGGTGTCTCATGGTTAGTTTTCTTTAATAACTCTCTTTGTTTCGTTTTTTCTTGATTGCTAATGTTGATTTCTATTTGCAGAGATTAAGGTTGTATCTTTTGTTGTTGGTAGTGTCATTGCTTGGCTATATAAATTAAATAATGCACAGCATCTATTGCATTTTTAGTGGCAAGTTATTGTACTATTTGATTTTGCTTTAAATATTTTATATTAATACCGAAAGGAAAAATCACCACACTCTCTATTGTGAGTTGGACTTGGAGGCTAAGGCTGTTGTTGTTGTGAGTTAGGCTTTTTCTCTGGAGCATCTTGATTTTAATCCAAGTTGTAATCGATCAAAAATTAAAGGACCTGATATTATTGGTCCAATTTCATGGGTTCAACTTTTGAGTTAGAGATACCTAGGGCACCTGTTTTAGTGCCAAATAATGATTCATCATGATAATCTGTCAGCTCTAAATCAAAGTCTTGGTGCATAAAGTGTATATTGACATTTATGTAACTTAGCTTTCTGTAATACGTTAGATAATTTGTTCTGCTGATGTATTTTACAATTGACCATGTTATTTATTCTTAGATTCACCTTAGCTTATTGTGTTTTGCATCTTGCTTTGATGGACCCAGATTGTATCTATAATGTCAGTGAAACATCTGCCTTCTCCATTGTCAAAGTGCCAATGTTTAACAATTGTAACAAGCATGGAAAAATGGAGCCTTCCTGGCATTGGAATCCTACTTCAAAGTTCGCCTTACTTGGAGACATTGAATTTTGACTTACCATCCTCCCCCCAAACACCGTTAAAGGTATGTTTTTCTTGGACCAGTTTCCCAAATGTCATATCAAAGGAACTTTATATATATATATATATATATATAGGCTATCGAGTGGTCTTAGGGCACTCATTAATAATCTACTTTAGTAAAGTTTTGATATCACTTTTATGAGAAATGAAAAAAGTTTTCAAAATATATATATATATATTTTTTTCTCATAAAAACTTTCTTTAAATGGATTATTAACCAGTGTCCTAAGGGCACTCGTTAGCATTTCCTATATATATATAATTTAGTTCAATGTGTCTATCTATTTATGGGGTCAAAATGATCCAGTGAGTTCTTGACATTAAGAGTAAATGTTTTTTTTTTTTTTTTTTTTTAAGAACTGGTCAGAAAGTAAATGTTGATTGTTGATTTTTTGAAATTTGAGGTGGTTGTTTTGTGAACTATTTACTCAAAACCTTCTCATTGATAATACATCTTCCTTCTTACAACAAAGACATCAGTAATAGACTAATAGTATCGAGTAAAAGTCATTCATGGCCAAAGTTTTTATCCCGGATTTCAGGCATAGACAACAAGAAGACTTTTTCACTTAAATTTAATATAATTAATTTTTGAGTGTCAAGAGGCAATTCTCTAAGCTTCAAGTTTCTGGACATTGGCTATTCTAATGGTCTACTGAGCCTTATTTTGGATTTATTTCAATTTAGTGATTTGGGTTGGGGTTCGTAGTAAAAATCCATGTTCAACTAGGAATCGGTATCGGATAGTTTGCTTTCTAGTCAACAATTATTATTATTATTATTATTCATCTTCTTTTTCATTTTCTCCATAAGTGGTGAAGCTTTGTTTGAAGTTTCATAGGACGTGTGATGCTTAGAAGTTTCTTCTTTATCTCTAAATTTTTTCAGCAACTTGAAACCTAGCATTCATACATTGATTAGGATTTGGTTGGGTCCATTGCTCTTGTGCATTGGTCCCGTCAAGTTTATGACATGTGGTCAAAAGTGAACACGTATCATAATTCTTACGGGTCCAGTAAATAGAAGTATTGGCCCCAATCTTTACCCATTGATGTATCATCCTTTAAACCCTAAAATCCAAAATCACCTATCCATCAAAATAGCCTCAATTACCCCATGAAAAGACTAAATACTATGCACGAGTTACTTTTCATAGCAACCCAAGTTTCCATTATTCCCTTTTGTTGGATCTCCAAATCCTACTATTCATTTTCTCATTTGAAACCCTTATAAACCTTTTTTCTTAATTTTTTCTAGCCTTTTTCCTTCCAAAACCTAGTTATAAATTCTTAAAATCCTAGATGTCCAAAGCCGATTCAAGAATTCCAAATTTGATTTGGCTTTGTTCCCTTCTCTTATGTCGACTCCATTATAGCATGACAAGATATCATAATTTAATAGTGAACTTCAAAATGGGCTAATGTACTTTTATTTTGCAGTTTCTAGTAAGTAGATATGATGAAGTGAACCATTGGAAATCAAAGGCGATCTATTTCAAGTTTTTGTTACGATGCCTCAAGTCTATCAAGATCAAGCTTTTTTATTTTCAAGGAATCCACACAAAGGAATTCATTTTCTTGGTACAATTTCTACTTACAAAGCAAAAGTGTTGGAGAAGATGGTTATCACTAACGCTCTACGTATGCGAAATCCAACACCTAATATGCTACTTAAATCTCTACAAGTGGCTCTAATGTTGTTAAATTTCCCTAGATCCTCTCCTCATGCAGTGGTTACGTTCCCATATCAGTAAAATCATTTTAAGTTTTTTGATCCTCTTAAACAATCAAACTCGCATAAATACTACGTATTTATGTAGATTATTCTGGTTCAATGAACTCAAATCTTGCTATGAGTTTGCTTTAAGTTATGATTTCCTATACTTATGTTTTCTTATTGATGTTAAGCTTTCCTTTGGATATATTCATTGTTAATGTCAATGGTTATGTTGCTCATAAAGTTTTCCATTTGATTTTTATCACTTTGCTGTTTCAAACTTTCAATAACATTGTTTGATACACTTACTTTGATACTCTATAAAATTGAGTGATGCTAAAATTACTAGTATAATTTTATTACATAAGTCTTAGAAATGCTACACTTTTAACATGCTACAAGTTTTAGTGTTTTACTATAATAAAAAAATGAGTTGGGTTCGAATTACATCTGGTGTAACTCTAAGTAATGTTACACTACTCAATAACTTGATATTAAATTAATATTTTGAAAATCTAATTGTTGAATTACATGTTTTATATATTTTTAACATGCATGCCAATTTTCATATCAATCGGATGCTATTTACCATTTAATCCATAAACTCATATTTTATGCATTATTTTAAACTACAAAAATTTGAATTTTAACAAATGATTGATGACATGGATATTAATTTTTGATCACCTTGAAATTTTGCAAGCATAAAGAATATACAAAGATAACGTAATCTAACGGTGGATTTGTCAATATTCGCATCCAATTAAAAAATATTGAGCGGTGTAATATTACTTAGAGTTACACCAGGTGTAACTTGAACCCAACTCTAAAAAAATTATGTGGCAAGTATATAATTGGTGACACTTTAACATATAATAAATGAATGTTTGAACCAATTTTATTTTTCAAATTGGTGACGCGTTAATTTGCAAGAGTTTCACGGTAAAATTTGTAGTATCTCTAACATTGTTCAAGCGAATTAGTCATATTAAATGTAAGAATAATGTATTTTAAATAATACAAGTTATAAAATTAACTAAATTGATGTAAAAAGAAACTAAATATTATTTAAGTGATATTTGAAAATAAAAAGGCACATTTAAAGTTTAGCCTTTAAGCCTAAAATTGTGCCCTGATTATATTCTATATTTTGTTAAACTTTCTAGTATATTAATGAATTATTGCTTAATGAATGTTGCTACAGCTACAAGTAATACAATTTTTACTACGCTATACTTACAAACTGATGTGTCACTAATCACGACAAAACATTTTACACATTCTTAGTACATTTCACAACAGTACATTTGACACATTTTTTTTATACATTCTTAGGATTTGTTTGGGATTTTTTATTGAGAGAAATTAATTATTGTGGGGCCAGATATAGTCAGGCAACCCCGGTCCACTTCGAACCAGGCCCAAGGCCCATGCTGAGTACGCGTCCAAGGTCCGAAGACTGAAGTGTAATGCCCAGCTGCTCAGGAAACAGTGCCGAGGATGATAACGTCCTCGAAATTCCGAGATCCGAAAACGGACAAGCAGCACGCCATCAAGGGGAACCTCCCCGAGCATCCAAGGAGCAAACAGCAAGTACCAAATACCGAACATGGAAGCATGGTGGAGGAGCAAGTCCCAGATGAACTGTCACCTCCACATTAAATGCCATCAACTAACGCCCTGGCCGCATTAATGAGGATAGGACCCTTGAACACTGCCGTCTTGGGCGCTGCAACTCACAGGAAGGATGGGAATGCGGCTGATGGGACAGGCTCTCAAGTGGTGGCCTGGCTGATCAAACAAATGTAGGGCTAGGATCAACTGAGAGAGATATATATAATGTAAGAAGTCCCTCTTGAAGGGAGGACGGAAAAAACGAGTGGAAAGAAATACTGTAGCAGTTTATATTCTCTCAATCCTTGTAACCTTTCTCCAGAGAAATAAGAAGAACATCAAGCTCTGTGAAACCCGTCCGAGGAGCCTTATTGTGCACCCTAACCCACGTTTAAGTTACCAGCATTCACGTACAACCATGCATGGCCGTTGCATTCCTCACTAGGGCCTAGCTCTTGAACCCATACTCTACAAATTCATTGCAGGGTTAACTGGGCTTGGGTCCACTCTCTACACGTAGGAGTGCTCGAAACTGGTCCCTACAATTATTATTTACTAGCCGATATCCACACCTAGTGCATTTTCCAAAATTTTGTAAGAAATTATCCTATTAAACCATTGGGTTCATCAATAATATTATAAGCTGTAATTATAAATTATGTATGTAATCTATAATCTCTTTTTCGCTTATGGGATGTATGTTATTTTAAAAAACCAATCAAAATTTAGAGAAGACGACAGCCAAAGGGAGAAGAAGATGATCCATGGGGTTGGGAAGGTGTAGTTGACAGGTTGAAATTAAGGACAACTTTTTCGAATTTCTTGTGTATATAAGATGAAATGGCATTAAGGGTTAAGTTGAAACAGGATAAAACCAAAGTGTTGTTTAGTTTAGTGGGAAAAAGAGAGGAAAAGCCTTCAAACTATAAACCAAAGAAAACAAATAGTCATTATTATCTTGTAATTGATATTTAGACTTAAAACCATGAACTAGAGAATACAAAAAGTCATTATCTTTTGATTTGTGCCTATCTAGGAAACAAAAAGTTATTATCTTTTAATTGATATTTAGTCTTAAAATGATGAACCAAAGCTAAATCTTTTTTTTTTCATTAAAAAAAATTTTTTTTTTTTCTTTTGAGAAATAATTACAATATGTTGCTGTGGGGGCCTTTGTTGCTATGTTGGGCCGGGCTGCCCCTTTGTGAATGTAGGCCCAAGTATTCTGGGTTGCCGGAGTCGAGACCGGGCCAACTGGAACTCAACTTGGCCAGTTTGTGCACGAACTATGCCTCGTCTACCAGGAGAGTGCTTACCGCAGATTGAGCTGTTTCAGAGAAAAGCTTGCGGCAGGCAGATACAATTGATAAAACAAAATCACATATTCTAGAATGACCAGATAGTTCTTTTAATAAGAAATGACCGAACTACAATAATATTTAACAATCTTTGACAAATAAATAGTAAGGGCAGATGGTAATAAAGATTTAATCCACAACTTGTGTAAATAAATTCAGTTCTATTCGCAAGAGTAAGGCCAAAGAGGAAGAACGCCTCTTCTCAACGCAATTAACCTCCGAGGAAAGGAAACGGGATTCCTGCCGCGGAAGTTAATGGGTTTGAGGGAGGCGGACCTGAATGGACACTTCCCAAAATAGTTATAGAAGAGAACAGGGATTCGAGAGGGAGAGAAGGGAAGGGGCCTATCGGTGCATGCCACTATCACTTGCTCCTTTTTCTCTCTTTCTTTCTTTCTTTTCTAGTCTTTTTTTTTTAGTAATTTCCACAATGGTCGTTTTTTAGTGTTATGCTCCTCTGTTCTTCTAAGTAAGTTACAGAGTATTTTTTTTAAGTTGCGTTGTATTGCTCTCGTGCTTGTTGTTGTTTTTGCACACGGCAGAGGTGTCCTTTTATAGTGCCCGCCGTGACCGATTTTTTTACTATTCTACCCCCTAACCGTTTTTCGTCTGGTCTGGGCGCACTCGCAGACCCTTACTGTTCTGTCTGCGAGTCCCTCTGTCATAGACACAGACAACATTTTGTCTGTTAGTCCACCGCGGCACCTTGTCCTGCCGCAGTGATGTTTCTCTCTCTTTATCCCTCATGGCATGCACCTATTGGTTCCCACTCAGCCTTGCCTCTTTTGGGTGATATGCCATCCCAGCAGGACGTATTCCCTAAAAGAGTCTGAGCAGGAACCTCAAAATAGGCCTTCCCCTCTCCCTACCTCCAAACCATGCCCTCTTACCTCTGACCCATGACCCCACCATGTCCTGTATTGGCTGGGTACAGGCTGGTGGTGCCTGGGCCTTGCGCGTGGTTTATGTCTGAAGTCTGCCTGCTGTCCATGTATCTGCCGCGTACTAGACATTTTGCTTGCATTGCCAGTCGTCCGTTCTTGGCTTTTCCCAAGCTGTTACTCTGATTTCCCACCCCATAGGGTCTGGACTTTACCGAGTACTGGGCTTTGTGTTCTCTTCAGCCCAATTCTTTAATTGCCTTAGCCTCCCACCGTGTTACTTGGTCTTTCCTGCCGTGGCGATTTTTGTTTCTACTGGGCCTCTTTTCAGGCCTACCGTTCCTTTCTTTCCCCCAGTGGCTTAAGAGAGCCTACTGGTGTTCTTACTCATTGGCTCTATTGTCCCTTTCTTTTTTCCCCTTGAGCCTGCGGCCCTTTTACTTTCTTTGGGCTTCTCGGCCCATTTACTGACTTTGCTTTCCCATGGGCTTTTACTAACTTGATTGGGCTTCCCCGGCCCAATCTCCTCATACTCATCCTTGGGGTTCATGGGTTTGCCATCAACCCCTACTTTCTTTGTTTACATTGTCTTGGGCCTGCCGCGGCCCATTCTCGCTTTTTCATACCATACATTGCCCATGGGTGTCATTTCTCTCTTTCCGGGCCCTTTGGGCCCGTTTGCTTCCTCAAGACCAATTTATTCATGTTATGGGCCTGTGTTCTATTTTTCCTGCCGCTTGGGCCTAACAGTCTTATTCTATGCCTGCCACTCTTATTGCCTGCTTTGCTGGGTTGAGCTGGCTTTACAAAAATGACCCTCAACATTTAGCCCCCTGAACATATGGAGCGTTCTTGCGGTTCATATGTGAATGAAGGACTTTTTTAATCTTTTTTCACTTTTTCATTTCCTTCGCGGGCTTTTTAAAACCACGAACTCCTTCCTACATATATATTTTTTTTTCTTGCCGTGAACAGTGACAACTCTTCGAATTTCCCAAAATGGTAGTTGCTTTAAAACGTAACTGCTGCCTCATTAATTTCATTCTTTTCTCATTGGCTGACCCGTCACCTCCCTTGGCGCCGGCCTTAATAACTCAGGTATTTAAAAGAAGAATCCCTTCCCAACGCAGACACAAACTCCTTTTATTTCAAAACATTTTCCTTTCCTCATCATCATCTTCTTCTCGAACACCCATCCCTCTCTTGCTCCGTTCAAATCCTTACGCCGTGGCACCAGTGAAAACTCCAGCTTCTTCCCGCCGTAAAGGGAAAAGCGTCGCCGTGGATCCTCCAATGGAACAAGAAGTAGAAGAAGAGGACGTGCGCTCCGATTCGGACTGTTCCGAGGAGGAGGAAGAGCGGTGCGACCCAGACAGCGAGTGCACCCCTCTGATTGATCCTTGGTACCGTCCTAGTCCTCACTTTCCTAAGGCTCCTGAAGATTATGTGCCGCCGCCGCCGGGCCGTGTGTGGCTCGTTCTTTGCCGGCGAAACCCCAATGTTTCTTGGGCTCTGCTGTCTTCCTCCATCTCCAATTTGGTCATTCGTCAAGGCGTCGCCCTTCCTGTGCCTATTCATTTTGAGTTTGGGTCTGGCACCGCCTTGGGTTGGAAAGAGTGGGTTGACAGTGAGTTATCGGATACACATTTCATGGGTTTGCTTCAGCGGGCCGGTGTTCTAAAGGCCGTCGTTCTTTCTCGAAGCCTTTCCAACTTCCACGACCTCTACAATCTTCGCCATTTAGTTCGCCGATGGTGTTCCACCACTCACACATTCTTCTTTTCTTGTGGCGAAGTCACGGTTACTCTCGAGGACGTGGCCAATCAGTTTCTTTTGCCTATTCTCGGGGATGCTGATCTTGCCACTATTGAGCTTTCCCCAGAAGAAGAAAATATTGAAGCGGAGTTGAAGAAGAGGATGGCCGGAAACGCTAAGCTGTCTTATTGGGTTAGTTCCTCTTCCAAGTTTTCTGCCGTTGCTCGTCGTGCTGCCTTTATTGCTTTTTGGCTTTCTAAGTTTGTCTTTGGGTCCCATCCCCATTATGCCATAAAGCCGTTGTATTTTCGTTTGGCCATTAAAATATCTGCTGGGGTGAGTCTGCCGCTAGCCCCCATGTTTTTGGGGCATTTATATGTGCAACTGGATATCCTGCGGAGTGATGAAAGTCAGGCTGGTTCCTGCCACATAGTTGCTTCTCCTGTACACAGCACTATTCTGCAGCAGTTGTTGTTTGAGCGTTGTGCTCAATACTTGGCGAAGTGTAGGCCTGTCAGATTTGCTAAAGAGAAGTATCAATCTTGTCTGCGGGCCATTACTGATTTTTGTGGCAGGTTTGAGCTTGATTTTCCTTTGACTTTTCGTTGGTCTAGTTTGAAGCCCATCGATTATTCTGTCGTTGAGTCCTTTGATGAGGGTGTTGGTTTTTTCTGGAGAGCTTTTAGACAGTTGCGTCCTAGTTATACTTGTGCTGATTTGGTAATGGGTCTGTTCGTTGATACCGTTGGTACTACTACCCCGCTGGCTGGCTTTGATGAGATGGGTATCACATATTTGGCTGCCACTAATCCTGGATAGCTGCCCTATCTGGCAGATAAGGGTGTCAGGTTTGTTCATTACCCTGCCAACCGAGTGAAGAGACAGTTTGGCCTGGACCAGGATATCCCTGATGACCTCTCCTTCCTCGCAGAGTCTCCTACTTCAGCTAGGCCCTTTCTGCGGCACACTGCTTTTGACTTTTGGAGAGAGCGTTTTAGTGCAGTCACAGTTGCTGGTTCTTCGAGGGAAGGCCTTTGCACCGCTGCTATGCACCTCTATTGGCAGCTTGTCATGAACTCGTCTGATGCAAAGTTGGCTGGTAGTCACGGTTTCTCTCTTATACCTCCTGAGGGACTTAGTATGGTTATCTCTCCCAATCCTCGGTTACTCCTTCCTTCTAAGTCCGTGTTGGCCTATGCCAGGAAACAGAACCGATCTGCCATCTTCGAGTGGGACGAGGAGAAGAGTGGATGGTATTGGCACACAGGTGATTACCCCTCAGGTTGGGAAAAGAAGGTTAAAGTAGTAAACATTCCTGCGTCGGCCAAGAAAGCTCTTGCCAAGCTTAAATCTGTCAACAAGTCCAAGTCTGCCACTCATCAGCCTCCTGCAAGTGCTACTCCTGCCAGCGGAACACGAGGCAGTAAAAGGAAGACAACTCCCTATCCTGTATCTGCTGCTCAGCGAAGAGTAAGTTTCTAAAAACTTTTTCTTGCTTTGTCTTCCAAGTACACATATAGATATATACTTCTTCCTTTTTCTGACCTATTCTGAATCCTGGCTGACTTTTTCCTTGACTCCTTTTCTTATCCCTTTTGCTTTTGCAGTCTAAGCAGAAGGAGGATACGTCAGCCGCCCGTCCTCTTATGCTTGAGGAACCTGAATTAGAGGTACATTTCTTCTTGCTCCTGCATGTGTCCAGTCTGCTACATTTTTTTGCTTTTGGTTACTTCATTCGCCCAAAAAATTAATTCGGTCTTTACACCCTTTCTTTGTTTTGTCCTTTAGGATGAGCCTGAGCCTCTTTCCGTATATCGCCCTACGGTCGAGGAACTTTTTGCCCCTATGGGCATTCCTACGAAGGGCACTTTTGGTGGGGTCGAATTTGCAGCACCTGCTCCTTCTGCAGCCACTACCTCTCCTACTGGACCGGTACCCACGGATGAGGGTACTCATATTAGGGAGGTTAGTGAGGCCACCCCTACTCCTGCCATGACATCTTCTGTTCAAAGGGGAACCACCCCTCCTGCTGTTGCTGAGGTTGAGGTTACTCCTGCTACACCTCTCATCATTTCTACTGGTGACCCTTTTGCTGCTCTCTCTCAGGCAGTGCAAGGCGTTTCTTCCTTGGTAGTTACTCCCTTTTCTATTCCCATTTCTACCACACGTGGGTCTCGTGCTGAATTGTCCTTCGAGGGGTCTGAGGAGATCTTTGAGGATCCTTAGGATGAGCCTGTCTTGGGGAGGAGGATTTCTGAATCTGAGGAAGAGGATAGTGTTCCACTCGAGGCAATGGGTGTGTGCTTTCTTCCTTAACCTTTTTCTTCTTTCTCTGTTAAGTTTTATTCTTTTCCCTTTTTATTTGCCTGTCTATTTCTCTGTTTGCAGAGACTTTTGAAGGGCTAGGCATTGCACCAAGTGTAAGTGTGCCTGCTGTAGCCACTCCTGCCGCGCCTATAGTACTCATTCCTGTTGCATTTTCTGCGCCAGCTTCTGCTATATTTACAGCATCGGTTTCTGCCATGCCTTCGGTGCCTGCTTCAGTTCTTCCTGTAGCCCCCAGTGTTGCCAGTTCTGGTAAGCTTTCTTTCCCTTTGTCTATTCTCGTTTGCTCCCCTTGGGTTTGTTTCCTTCCTGTTTTCTCTTTTAGTTTCTCATCTCATGCCTTGTGTTTCCCTTGGCAGGACCTCTTCCTATAGCCCCACCTCGATTTGAAGCGGGCAGCAGTTTCGCTACCCTTCCAGATCCTGTGAGCGAGGCTGTTGCCATTTTTACTCATTTTGACCAGCCTGAAGTCAATGACCTTGATTCTGCAGCTTTCTAGGGCTTCGGGCCTCCTTACGTGGACTTTCATGGCTTTAGAGTCCTTGAGGACTGTGTTGCTCATTTGGGGATGATCTATAACAACCATGGTGACTTCATGCAGGGCTTTCGACTTGGCCGATCTGTTAGAGAGCATTTTTTGAAGATGTTGGGGAGTGTGTTGAATGACATAGAGCATAGCTTTGTTGACACTGTCTCTACCGAGAGGATCCTGCAGTGGAGGGCTGCGATGTAGGAGCTTATCAGCGTAGGCTTTGCTGTGGAGTTTATTCTGGATTACCTCCGAGAGATTGCCCGTGCTATTTTCATGAGGAGAGTCCGACCCACTGTTGATGCTATTGACTCGCGTCTTGGGATCCTGAGAAAGGAGGTGGCAGACTTGGAGGGCCATCGTGAGCGTCTTCTTTCCAGTATTGGTGAGTCTGATCGTTTTGGAGATCAGTCTCTTATTTCCGGTCTCCGTTGATGCAGTTTCTTCCTTGTTTTGTCGTTCCCTTTTCCTTATGACTCTATTTAGTACATTATGTGTTCTTGTAGTACCTATTTGGCTGGTTTGCCATGACTTGGGTTTGTAACTTAACTTTGTGATGCTACACTTTACATTTTGCTATGACATATGATAATACTTGGAGCTTTTCACTACATCTTGCCTAAAGGAAGTTACAATTTCATGTTGTGACACAGTCACTTGGAAAATGGTAAGGAAAAAAGAAACATAAAGGTTTGCCTTTCTTTTAAACAAAACAAAGGAAGGAAAAGAGACAATCATATAAGTTTTCTCCTCAGGCATGATATTGCTTCAACTATTTCCCGTTGATGGGATCCATTAAGTCTTTGCCATCCATCTGAGTCAAACGGTAGTACCCGCTTGGGTGTGCTTCCCTTATCACAAGGGGTCCTTCCCACTTTGGTGCAAATTTGGACGGTCCTGCCAAGCCTCTTTTAACATAGTCTGCCACTTTTAGAACAAGCTGTCCTTCCGCGAACACTCTTTCTCTAGTCATCTTGCCGTAAGCTTCAGTCATCTTTTGCCTGTATCTACGGCTGCGTTCCTGGGCCTGTTCTCTTTTTTTGTCAAGTCCCTCTAGGTCTTCACGCCTTTCTGCCGCAAAGACTTCTTCTTCTCTTCCTTTCTCTTGCATCTTCATGACCCTTAGGGATGGGGTCATTATCTCTGCTGGGCTTACCACTTCGGTCCCATAGACCAAGGAAAAAGGTAAAAAACCTGTGGCTGACTTAGGTGAATTTCTGTAAGCCCAAAGGGCGTCTGGCAGGTGCATCACCCATCCTCCCGTATACTCCTGACTCATTTTACTTGTAATTTTTATAAGAGTTTTGTTCATTGCCTTCGCTTGCCCATTCCCTTGAGGGTAGTAAGGTGATGACCGGTGATGCTTAACTTGGTAGAATTCTAACATCTTCCTTACTTCACTGTTGACAAAAGGTGTGCCATTGTCACTGATGATTCTGTGGGGTACCCCGAACCTCACGATTATGTTTTCTTTAATAAAGTTTGCCACCGCTCCTCTGGTGGCTTTGCGAAGCGGTACTGCCTCTGCCCATTTAGTAAAATATTCCGTAGCCACCAATATCCATATATATCCTCGTGACGGTGGGTTAACCGGTCCTACTAAATCAAGCCCCCAAGTGTGGAAGGGCCATGGGGTTACCATGCTGTGCAAATTCTGCGGATGGGTGTGAATTAAGTTGGCTTGCACTTGGCAACTGTGGCACTTCTTTACAAATTCTGCCGTATCCTTCTTCATGGCAGGCCAGTAGTAGCCCATTTGCAGCAGGCACCTGTAAAGTCTTTTCTTCCCCTGATGTTCCCCGCATTCTCCTGAGTGCACTTCTTTCACCATTTTTTCTGCTTCTTCAGGGCCCAGGCACCTTAAGGGGTCCCCATCATACCCTTTTTTAAAGAGGACCATATTGTGCATGAAGTAGCGTGTTGCCAACCTTTTGAGTTTATATTTCTCACTGTGCTTCTGCGGCAGGATGACTTTTGTCAGGTACTGGATAAATGGGCTTCTCCAGTCTCCGCAGGTGGACACAACATAACTTTCTTCTCTGTCTGCCGCAAGTTGGCAAGCCCCACACTGAGTTTGGGCTTGATCCGCATCTTTGCCCATGTTTGGCCAATAAAAGCCTGCCCTTTGGAGTCTGCGGTAAAGGCTGACCTCTCCGCAGGATCCGCAAGTCTTGTCGTGTACTTCTTTCAACTTTCTCTGGGCCTCCTCTAGTCTCACACATCTGGCCAAGACCCCACCCGACATCTTGCGGTACAATTCCTCCTTCACTAGCGCGTAGTCTTTTAGCACTTTCAGTCCTGCGGCATCATCCTCATTCATCAAGGCTTTCTTTATGGGAATCTGCCAGTCTTCGTCGCACCGTTCCTCTTGGAATTTTTCCCTCAACGTATCAATTATCGATTCTCTCCTTTTGCTGACCTCTACCCTGGTTCCATCTCCTTCGAACATTATCTGAGAGCCTAGCGCGGCTAACGCGTCCGCAAATCGATTTTCATTCCTGGGAGCATGCTCTATCTCAAAAGTTGAGAATTTTTCCTCCATTTTCTGGGCCATTGCTCTGTACGGGGCTAGGCTAGGCTCTTTCAAGGAGAAACTCCCGTTGGCCTGGCAGACCACCAAATTCGAATTGCCTAATACCCTCAAGTGTTTGACTCCCATTTCGAGAGCCGTGGCCAGCCCGGTTAGATAGGTCTCGTATTCTGCGGTGTTGTTTGAACAGGGGAATTCCAGTTTGAACGATAGTGCCACTGCTTTTTCTTCTTCGTGGTACAAAACTACCACCACCCCTTCAGATTGGGCGATAGAAGACCCATCGAATTTCATTACCCATTGCTTTCCGACTTCCTCTGCCATGGCTACCTCCCCCGGAACCTCATCATCCAGTGGGAAGTCTTCCTCGCCTGGAAATTGTGCCAATAAGTCCGCTATGGCCTGGCTTTTTACTGCCCTGGGTGTTCCCATTCTTAAATCATATTGCGACAATTGTAGCTAGCATTGGGATATCTTGCCAGAGAGGATCGGCTGCTGCAGCAAAGCTTTGATGGCATGGGACTTGGTCATCAACCATACTTCGTAGGCCAAGAAATAATGGCGCAACCTCTGTGAAGCATATACTATGGCTAAGCATGCCCCCTCTGCCCTCGGGTAACGAGTTTCTACATCTTTTAAGGCGCGGCTGATATAGTACACTGACTGTTCAGTGCCATCTCCGTCCTCTTGGGCGATCAACGCACCAATGGCATACGAATTGTTAGCCAAGTAGAGCAACAGTGGCTTCTTGTGAATTGGGGCCTGCACCGTGGGGAGGTTCATCATGATCCGCTGTAGTCTTTTGAAGGCTGCCTGCTGCAATTCCCCTCACTCGAAATCCTGCCCTTTTCTGAGCAGCTTGGTGAAAGCAGAGGTGATTGATGCCAACCCGGGGATAAATCTTCGGATGTACGAGACTTTCCCCAAGAAGCTCTTTAACTCCTTTACAGTTCTTGGAGGTTTCATGGTCGCAATGGCCGTGGCTTTGGCTGGGTCTACATCTATTCCCCTGCTATGAACTAAGAAGCCTAGGAACTTCCCAGAGGACACTCCGAATGCGCATTTGAGAGGGTTCATTCTCAGTTTGAAGGCTCTGCACCTCTCGAATACTCTTCTCAACACTTGGAAGTGTTCTTCTCTTTTCCTTGACTTTACTACTATGTCGTCTACGTAATCCTCCAGCTCACGATGCATCATGTCATGAAATATGGCCGTCATTGCTCTCTGATAAGTGGCACCCGCATTTTTCAACCCGAAGGGCATTACAGTGTAATAAAAGTTGCCCATGGGTGTTCTGAAAGCGGTTTTCTCTGCATCTTTTGGAGCCATCCTAATTTAGTTATACCCGCTGAAACCATCCATAAACGAAAACATGGCACTGCTTGCCGCAGAATCTATCAGTAAGTCCATGTTTGGCAAAGGAAACTCATCCTTTGGACAAGCCTTGTTGAGATTTCTGAAGTCTACACAACACCTTTTCTGGCCGTTCTTCTTCTTCACGGGCACGATGTTGGACAGCCATCGGGGGTGCTGGATAGGTTTGATGAATCTTGCGGCAAGCAATTTCTGCACTTCTTCGATTATTTGCCCTTCTATTTCCATGTGGAATGTCCTGGCAGGCTGGGCTATTGGCCTGGCCTTTGGGTCTACATTCAACGTGTGTGCAACTAGCTCAGGGTCTAACCCCGGCATTTCATTGTATTCCTATGCAAAGACGTCCTTGAATTCTTTCAAGAGCAACATCAACTCTGTTTTTTCCCTCTCTATCAGGCTTGTGCTAATTAAGATAGGTCTTGGTCCCTGTGAAACAGATCCCAAGTCAACCTCTTCCATTTCTTCTTCTGCCGCAACCTGTGCTTCTTTTTCTGTCGCAACTTTCTCATTCTCTTTTTCACTACTTTCTTCTTTTGACTTCTCTTGAACCATGCAACACCCCGAGTCCTCGTGCTGCCGTTCATGGGTGGGGCCTTTTTGCATTTCACTCGTGGGCCCCGCGCCCCTTCATAACTTATACACAATCCTACCGTCAGGACCTCGGATCCTGACGCAGTGAGGTGTATCCTCTGAGTTCGCGGTTGGCGCTTCCTTCCTCTTCCTTTTTCTGGCCAGCAACTCCCTTAGGTCAGGCTCGGGATCATCCTGGATGTCTCTCCATTTAGGCACGAAGGTACCTTGTGGCCTTGACACTGAATTTTCCCCGGATGGCGCCCATTGATCGTAGAACATGGTTTCTACTAAATGAGCTTCTGCTTGCTTAAATGGTGAGTGATTCGCTGCTATGCGCACCATCCTGCCGTTCATCCGTCCTTTCACACATTGGTGGTAGGTGGATGGAACTAATCTGTGTTTATGTAACCATGGTCGTCCCAAGAGCACGTGGTATGATACTTCCATTTTTACCACGTGGAACCGAGCTAGAGAAGCTATGGGTCCCACTTTTAACCATAACTGGATATGGCCTGCAGTGTACTCTCCTCTTCCACCGAATCCTGTCACTTCCATTGGACACCATTGGATCTTTCTTTCTGAAATTCTTGCTGCCTGCAGAGTGCTCAATGGAATGAGATTCACAGAAGCACCTGTATCTACTAAAGCTCTCTTTATGGAGATTTGATTTATGGATGCCGCCAAGTACAAGGGTCTCCTGTGGTCTGGATACCCCACTTCCATATCTTCATCACTGAAGGTGATTTCGGTTGACTCCTGCAAGAGAGCCCTTTCATCTGATATTTCTGTCGATAGGCATTCTACTCCTGCACCAGAGGCGATGCTCACCAAGGCCTCTGTGGCTACCTTTCTTTCCTTTGCTGAGAGTCCCAGCTGATCAAACAAATTTCTGAACTTGGAACTCTGTTGTAGAGTGGTAATGGCCGCCGCAGGCAAAGCCATGTTTTCTTCTTTGCTCCTGGGTCAGCATAAATTACCACTGCTGCTACACCCTTCCCTTTATGGTTTGGGAGTGGGTTTCTTTGGACTTCCTGTTGGGACAATTCTAAAGTTCCTTCCTTTATCCTGCGGTGCACTAGTCTGCGGAGTGCCCAACACTCTGCAGTGGCATGTTGGACATAGTTGTGTAAACAACAAAAACGTGGGTCCCTCCTTTCTTCCTCGGTGGGCTCCCTAGCAACCTGGTTAGGTTTGAAAACGCCATCCGCTATCCATTTGTCTAGCAATACGTCTAGCTCCTTCGCGGTGGCACTCTTTTTGTCCGTGCTTAGCTTTACGGACTGGGCAGTTTTTCTTGCCTTTTGTAACAGCTGCGCAAACTGGGAGATTTCAAGGTTTTCTAGGACTGCCCTGTATTCCCTGATCATATTCGTCATGCACATCTCCACCAGCGTCCTTTCCTCACAATGGTCATAGCAGTCGAGTGCTATGTCCCTAAATCTCTTGATGTACTCCATCAAGTCTTCACCATTCCTTTGTTTAGTCGCTTGCAATGTTGCAAGCGTCACCGTTTCTTCTCCGTGAAAGTACTTGGTACAAAACACATCCACCATATCATCCCATGTTGGGATCGATCCTGGTTTTAAGCCAATGTACCAAGTATAAGCCCGGTCACACAATGACTTAGAAAACTCTCGAAGACACAAGTCTTCGTCTGCGGCATAAGGGCCAAGCGTATCAATGAACTTGCTTACGTGCTCAACAGTGTTTCCCTTTCTGCTGTCATATTGTGCGAATACTCGCGGTTCATACCTCTCGGGGTATGGTTTACTGAGCACCCTTAGCGGGTATGGGGGTCTACGTGCGTAGAATCTCTCCTTTGGCCCTCTGGCTCTCTCTTGCTCCAAGAGAGTTGCTACTTCTGCCATAGTAATAAAACGTTGATCCGGATTCTGTGGGACACCACCTACTAGTGTCTCTTCTGCCCCATGTTCTGGATCATGCTGGCTTCCTTTTTCTTTTGTTCTATCCGTCTTTAGTTGACGAATTTCTTCCATCATTTGCTGTTGTGAGTGCTGTAAGGCCTGCAATACTTCAATGAAGGTGTTGGCATTGTCTGCGGGGATCCTCGGAGGAGGTTGGGGTCCAGCCTCCATCTCATTAGCACCTTCTGCCTGATTAGGCTGTGGTTGGTGGGGCGTTGTACGCCTGGACTCTGCTTGTGAGGGTACAGCACTCATGTTGCGCGTAGTTCTGGACTTCGGAGGCATTTGTTTGCGAGGGCTCTTATCCCTGAACTATTTCTCAACTCCCCAGCGGAGTCACCAATTTAATGTGGGGGCCTTTGTTGCTATGTTGGGCCGGGCTGCCCCTTTGTGAATGTAGGCCCAAGTATTCTGGGTTGCAGGAGTCGAGACCGGGCCAACTGGAACTCAACTTGGCCGGTTTGTGCGCGAACTATGCCTCGTCTGCCAGGAGAGTGCTTACCGCAGATTGAGCTGTTCCAGAGAAAAGCTTGCGGCAGGCAGATACAATTGATAAAACAAAATCACGTATTCTAGAATGACCAGATAGTTCTTTTAATAAGAAATGACCGAACTACAATAATATTTAACAATCTTTGACAAATAAATAGTAAGGGCAGATGGTAATAAAGATTTAATCCACAGCTTGTGTAAATAAATTCAGTTCTGTTCGCAAGAGTAAGGCCAAAGAGGAAGAACGCCTCTTCTCAACGTAATTAACCTCCGAGGAAAGGAAACGGGATTCCTGCCGCGGAAGTTAATGGGTTTGAGGGAGGCGGACTTGAATGGACACTTCCCAAAATAGTTATAGAAGAGAACAGGGATTCGAGAGGGAGAGAAGAGAAGGGGCCTATCGATGCATGCCACTATCACTTGCTCCTTTTTCTCTCTTTCTTTCTTTCTTTTCTAGTCTTTTTTTTTAGTAATTTCCACAATGGTTGTTTTTTAGTGTTATGCTCCTCTGTTCTTCTAAGTAAGTTACAGAGTATTTTCTTTAAGTTGCGTTGTATTGCTCTCGTGCTTATTGTTGTTTTTGCACACGACAGAGGCGTCCTTTTATAGTGCCCACCGTGACCGATTTTTTTACTATTCTACCCCCTAACCGTTTTTCGTCTGGTCTGGGCGCACTCGCAGACCCTTACTGTTCTGTCTGCGAGTCCCTCTGTCACAGACACAGACAACGTTTTGTCTGTTAGTCCGCCGCGGCACCTTGTCCTGCCGCAGTGATGTTTCTCTCTCTCTATCCCTCATGGCATGCACCTATTGGTTCCCACTCAGTCTTGCCTCTTTTGGGTGATATGCCATCCCAGCAGGACGTATTCCCCAAAAGAGTCTGAGCAAGAACCTCAAAACAGGCCTTCCCCTCTCCCTACCTCCAAACCATGCCCTCTTACCTCTGACCCATAACCCCACCATGTCCTGTATTGGCTGGGTACAGGCTGGTGGTGCCTGGGCCTTGCGCGTGGTTTATGTCTGAAGTCTGCCTGCTATCCATGTATCTGCCGCATACTGGACATTTTACTTTCCTTGGGCTTCTCGGCTTATTTACTGACTTTGCTTTCCCATGGACTTTTACTAACTTGATTGGGCTTTCTCGGCCCAATCTCCTCATACTCATCATTGGGGTTCATGGGCTTGCCATCAACCCCTACTTTCTTTGTTTACATTGTCTTGGGCCTACCGCGGCTCATTCTCGCTTTTTCATACCATACATTGCTCATGGGTGTCATTTCTCTCTTTCCGAGCCCTTTGGGCCCATTTGCTTCCTCAAGACCCATTTATTCATGTTATGGACCTGTGTTCTATTTTTCCTGCCGCTTGGGCCTAACAGTCTTATTCTATGCCTACCACTCTTATTGCCTGCTTTGCTGGGTTGGGCTGGCTTTACAAAAATGACCCTCAATAGTTGCTAACCTCATAGCTCGAACACTTTTCCCTCCATACCCCCAATTCACCTACAAGAATTTGTACCTATCAACAGAGTTATTATCTTTTAAAGATAGAGAATTCTAAAGAAAAGTCCCACACCTAAAAGAAAAGAATTTCATGATTCAACTTCCAGAGAAGACAGCGTCCCTTATTCACATGGGGAAGAAGAAGAAAGAGGAATCAAGCGATGATCATGGAACCAAACGTCTCAAACGCTTGTTTTTTGGGTACACGTCCTTGCCTGACGATTTGATAAAAAAAAGTGTTATTGGGTAGTCCTAGACTTGAATCCTTGGAATTGCATGAATGTTATGATTTTTATCGGCTGGATATATGTCTCCGAGAGTTTGAAAAAATTGGTGATAGATTCATATTATGGAGATTGGAGAGGTGGGATGGGACAAGGAGTTGGAATTGGAAATCGTTGCTCCAAAGATCGAGTCTTTGGAAATTATAGGGAAATTTTACAATATGAAGAAGTTTAAGATAAAGGACGTGTTGGCATTGGTTGAGGTTAAGCTCGATTTTGAAATACCCGAACCCGACGAAACTGAAACTGACGAGGACTTATTGAGAGTCTGCATCAAGTCAAGAAACTTATTGTTGGCAAATGCTGTCTCTTGGATGATCTTTCTTGATTACTCTCTCTATCAATTTTTTTCCCCGTTGTTTCGTTTGTTGAATACAACACTTTATGTTTTTCTTGACTGTTAATGTTGATTTCCATTTGCAGAGACATGAATGTATCAAGATTGTATCTTTTTACAGTTGGTAGTCTCTCATTGCTTTCCTAGGCTTGAATACAGAATAATGCACAGCATCTAGTACTCTTTGTTTTTTTGGTAAATTTTGTGATTTATTGGAAAATTACCATACTCTCTATTGAGTTGGGCTTAGCCGAACCCTAAAAATTTGAGATTATGGCTTGGTTGTTGTTGTTGTTGTGAGTTGGGATTTTTCTGCTGAGCATCTTGATTTTAATGCAAGTTGTAGTCAATCAATAATTAAAGGACATAACAGTATTTGTCCAGTTTCATGAGTCGAACTAATAAGTTCTATACACATGCTTCTAGTTCACGATGAGGTGTAGGGCACTGGCTTTAGTGCCCAATAATGATTCGTCATGATAATTTGTCATTTGTCAACTCTAAATCAAGGTTCCGAAAAGGCCTCTTTTATTTCATTGTCTGCATATATTCTGCCCAAATTATGTTAGCTAAATTGTTCTCTGTCAATGTTTATTACAATTGGTCGTAACATTTATTCTAATGTTCACTTTACTTATTGTGTTCTGCCTTTTGCTTTGGTGGACCTGGGTTCTATCTATAATGTCAATGAAACATCTGCCTTCTCCATTGTTAAAGTGCAAATGTCTAATGATGAAAACAAGTTTGAAAAGATGGGATCTTGCTGGCATTGCAAGCCTGCTTCAAAGTTCGTCTTATGTGGAGACGTTGGTTATAGACACATCCTCCCAACTCATGGATTTAGAGCTATGTTTTTCTTGGTCCAGTCTGAATGTCATCTCAAGGGAACTTTAATGAAGAATTAATACTAATCATTATATACACACACACACACATACTAGTTCAATGCCTCTATTAAGGAAGTAATAAAAGGCCATGATTTTGGATAAAATAAAATGGAGGAAAGAAATACATTTATCTTGTTGAAGATTCACAACGGACCCAAAAATTTTGGAACTAAGGTTTTGTTGTTGTTATAGTTAAATCTATCTATTTATTGGGTCAAAATGATTCCCTCGAGGAGCTGGGCCCCCTTAATCAACCTTATCATCAATGATATATCTTTCTTTTTACTTTAAAGAAGTAATAGATTTTTTGGAAATCTGTTTGTTTGAATAAGATGTCATTTATTGCCAAAGTTACCATCTAGAATTTTTGGCCTTGGCAATAAGAAGCCAATTTCACTTTAATTTTAATTTAGTTTAAGTGTTAGGGGCAATTCTGTAAGTTTCTAGTTTCTGGACATTGGCTATTCTAATTGTCCATTAAGACTTATTTATGGTTTTATTTAAGTTTAGTAATTTAGTTTGGACTTTGTAGTAAAATTTTATCATGTTCCACTAGCAATAGGTATTAGTCATCTGCTTAGGAGTTTCTTCTTTATCTTTAATTTTTTTTCAAAAACTTGAAACCTAGCCTGTATACATTGATTAGGACTAGGCTTGGGCCCATTGCTCTTGCGCACTGGATCCATCAAGACTATGACACGTTTCCAAAAGTGGACACGTATCATAATCTGATGGGTCCGATGCACAAGAGCACTGGACCCAATCTTTGCCATTGATTCTTCACCCTTTAAACCCCAAAATCTAAAATCACATATCCATCAAAATAGCCCCAAAAACCCCATGAAAAGGCTAAATACTGTGCACGAGTTCCTATTATTAGTCCTGGAACAGCAACCTAAGTTTTAGTTATTCGCGTTTGTTGGATCTCCAAATCCTACTATTCCTTTTCTCATTTGAAGCCCTATAATCTTTATTTCTTACTATTTTCCAATCTTTTACTTCGACAACCTAATTCTAAATCCTCAAAATCTAAGATGTCCAAAGTTGACATAGGAATTCCAAATCTGATTTGGCTTTGTTCCCTTCTCTGATGCCAACTCCAATATAACCTAACAAGATACCATAATTTAAAAGTGAACTTCAAAACAGACTAATGTACTTTTATTTTGCAGTCTCTAATAAGATGCTATGGTGAAGTAAAACATTGGAAATTAAAGAAGGTCCATTTCAAGCCTTTACTACAACTCCTCAAGAATGTCAAGATTTGTGGTTTTGGAGAAATTTTCTACGTAAATGAAGTATTCATTTTAGTGGTACAATTTCTACTTAAGAATGCAGAGGTATTGGCAGGGCCGACTCAACAACTTTTGGAGCCTTAGGCGAAAATTTTAAATGAGACCTTTTTATAATTAAATATTAATCAAATAATATATATATATATATATATATATTGAATTTTTTTTATTTAAAATTTATTTTTCTTGCATTTTGAGATGCAAAATGACTAATTAAGTTTTTGTATTTAAGTTCCTCTAACATTTATTTTTCAATTGATAATATAGTTAATTCACTTAATTTTTCTTGTGACATAGTAGACCTTAAAGCCGTGACCAATTTAAAGTTTAAACCTGCACAAATAAAAATTAATTTAATGTATGATTTAATAAATTAGTGTCACTATAATATAAATGAGTTGACATGATACACATCAAATTATTAATTGATATAATAATTTATAATGATAGATAAAGTGTCAGATTAAAAAAAAAAATTTTGAGAAACCGTCAGCTACTCCACTGCTCCTATCATCCTATAGCTAAGTTTTAAAGAAAAAATGTGTCCTATCAATTATCATGGCAGAGGTCCAAAGAGAGACAGAACAGAAAAGCTATCATAGCTGCAAAAAACATGTCCCATCCCCTCAAACAATTGTGCAGTGCAGCAATGAAAGTGTGAAACAAACAAACATATACATATACATATATATATATATAATTTAAGTGAAATAAATAGAAGTCTAGAAGACTATGAGTCTTGTTCCTCATAAAAAAAAAAAAAAAAAAAAGAAGAAGAAGAAGAAGAAGACTATGAGTCTTCATTTTCGGAAAGACAGAGAAAGAAGGGGAGACTGAAGAAGAATACCTGTGACTGTAGACTGGTACGCTGGAGCCTGGACTCAACAAAGAGAAATTTCAAGCTAAACTGATTGAGTTTATGGAAAAAGATCAAGAATCAAGGTGAAGATGAAGAAAAGAAAGGTAAGACCATAAGAATATTGATGGAGAGGCAGAGAAATAAAGAGATGAGAGGTTTTTCTTTTGTTTTTGAAATTTATAATTTCTAATTTAGCATATTTCAAGACAATTACGTTGTATTATTAATGAATTTATCTGTTATTAATTTTGATTTTAGCATATTTCAAGGATGAGTTAATAAATTTGTCTCCTACAATTTAATTTTGTTAGCTGAAGTTTGTCTATTTTTAGTTTTTCCTTTTTAATCTTTTGCATTTTAGGATACAATAGGACCTTTTTAATGCATTTTATTGACTAATAAACGTGCTTAAAATTTTTTTAAATTAAAATATATAGATAAATATATTATATATATAATTTTTTTTTTTTGCAAGTGGGGGCCTTTTTTTATTTGGGGCCTTAAGCGATTGCATCAATTGCTTTACCTATCCAGCCGGCCCTGGGTACTGGAGAAGATGGTTGTCACTAAACCACTGGTTATGCAAAATCAAACACGTAAGATGCTACGTGAATTTCTACAAGTGGCTCAAAAGTTGTTAGGCTTCCCTAGATCCTCTCCTTGTGCAGTGGTTATGTTCCCATATCAATAAATCATTTTAAGTTGTTCGATCCTATTAAACGATCAAATTCACATAAATACATAGTAGTTATGTAGATTAGTTTGGTTCTATGAACTAAAATCTTTCTATGAGTTTGCTTTAGATATTTCCAATACCTTATGGTTCCTTTTTACTACAAAATACGTATAAATTGACATAACAATAAATGTGATTAGTATTACATCAATAACATGATGAACAATTTTTTTTTAATTAATTTTTGCTTTTGTTTTATGTTTAGAAGTTGAGATATCAGTTTGTAAGGCTTATATGTGGTAAATTTTGAAATATGTAGTATTCCTAGTATTATTCATAAGATTTTAATCAATTATAATAGCCCCCAGGGGAAAAATTTTCTTTTTCCTCTCTTTCGATCTCATTTCTATCATTTTTTACAATAATAGATTGGAATTTTTGATACTTTAATCTTTGGGGTGAGGGGATATCAACCCAACTTAGTTGAGTTACAAAACTCTCGGCAATAGATTAGAATTAGGTTTTGGATTAATGGAATTTTTTCCCTACATTAAAGAATAACTATTATAATCCTTTTAAGAAGAATGTAATCAGTTCATTGGCTTAGGTTTTAGAACTTTAGGGTGATAGATATTGTCCATAACCATAAGCTCCTCTTTTAACTATTTGTGAAATATGTTGTCTTTAGACTTATCTATATCTTATTAAAAACCAAATACATTTGACTTTTGGTTAACATCATGAAATTTGGAACATAAGCTTTTGATGCCTTACAATTTTACATGTCCTTATTTTAATATATTATTTTTAGTTAATATTAAATTATATTATATATTTCAACATTCTATTAGAATCTTGCCAAATCTTCAAATAATAGAATAGATATTTTTGCATATATGATAAAATACAATCATAAAAATTGCATATTAATAATTATCATAATTATAAAATTTTATATTTAGCTAAAAAAAAATTTAAAAAATTATATTTTGTTAAACTTTCTCATACATTACATAGATTATTGATTAATTATTTTATTTTATTATGCACTAAGCTTTTAGTTACATCCCTCACTCAAAAGGTTACTTCTCTTTTTTTTTAGAATCTCAGAAGATGGTTACTTGTGTGTGTTGGTTTCTTTAAAAAAAAGAAAAAAAAATAAATAAAAAGAAAGGAGAAGGTTACTTGGTTAATTGGTTGTCTAATTCAAGTTTCACACCCAATAAATTGACCTTCGATGGGCCAACTTATAACTGGGCCCAATCTGCGTTCTGCAGATAAAGAGGAATGGAAGGCAAAGTTAAGAAGCTCACGTCAGTCATCACTAGTCACTACTGTTGAGTTGAGAATGGAGGAGGAACAAAGCTCTGGTTCTATAAACAGCTTCTCTGGCCGGTACAGTCCCATCTATAATTTCAGCCATGATACAAACCCCAATAATTATTATTATTATGAAGAAGAAGAAGAAGAATCGAGCTATGATCATCGAACCAAAAGCCTCGAACACGCACCAATCTTAGAAGAAGAAGATCGAATCAGCGCCTTACCTGACTCGATCCTTCTCAGCATCCTCTGCTTCTTGCCCATTAACGACGCTATCAAAACAGGCGTTTTAGCCAAAAGATGGGCCTCTCTTTGGACCTCCCTTACCTCTCTCAGTTTCGACTCTGATTATTTCGGATACTATAAAAACACTCATTTCCCCTATGCCGTCGATAATACCCTGCTCCTACACAGGGCTCCCAAACTCACAAAGTTCGATATTCGATCCGAGTACGACCCGGACCTAATTCCTCGCCTCGATATTTGGGTTCGTTTCGCCACAAATGCCAAAGTAGACCAACTTAGTCTACGTTTATCATCTCCTCATTATTCTCTCGATCCTATCGAATACCAATTGCCTCAGCATCTCTACACCAACGAGTTTGTTTCTGAGTTCAATTTTAGTTTCTGCAAAATTAAGCCTATTGGGTTACTACATTGGGTTTCACTCAAGCACTTGTGTATTGGACAATCGGCCTTGTGCGATGATGTGATAAGGAAAGTGTTAATGGGTAGTCCTAGACTTGAATCCTTGGAATTGCATTATTGTTATGATTTTCATCGGTTGGATATAGTGTCCGAGAGTTTGAGAAAATTGGTGATAGATGGCTATTTGGTAGATATGTTAGAAAGTGAGGAGCGTAAGTTGGAATTGGAGATTGTGGCTCCAAAAACTGAGTGTTTAGAAATTTTGGGGTGTTTTGATATGAAGTGTCGGATAAAGGATGTGTCTGCAGTGGTTGAGGCTAAGCTCGATTTCAACATGCGGAATGGATATGCTTGTGAGGAGTACCAGGACATTGTGAGAGACATTCTTGAGAGTGTGCATCATGTCAAGAAACTCACTGTTGGCAATTGGTGTCTCATGGTTAGTTTTCCTTGATAAATCTTTTTCGTTTCGTTTGTTTTTCCTTGACTGTTAATGTTGATTTCCATTTGCAGAGATCAAGATTGTATCTTTTTATTGTTGGTAGTGTCATTGCTTGGCTAGGCCCTACATATAGAATATTGCACAGCATCTAATACTTTTTAATGACAAGTTATTGTACTATTGATTTTGCTTAATACCAAAAGGAAAAAGCATTTTGTTGATTTATATTAGTATTGGAAAATTACCATGCTCTCTATTGTGAATTGGGCTTAGCCAACCCCAAAAATTTGGGACTAAGGCTTCATTGTTGTTGTTGTGAGTTGAGCTTTTTCTCCTGAACATCTTGATTTTAGTCCAAGTTGTAAACAATCAATGGTTGAAGGACCTGATATTATTGGTCCAATTTCATGGGTTGAGCTTTTATGTTAGAGAACACCTACTTTTAGTTTCATGATAAGATGTAGGCACTTGTTTTAGACTTCTAGTGCCAAATAAGGCCTTCTTTTATTTCATTGTCTGCATATATTGACACATGTTAGTTAAATTGTTCACTGGCAATGTATTTTACAATTGATCATGAACTTTGTTCTTGTCATTCACTTACCTTAATGCGTTTTGCATCTTGCTTTGATGGACCTAGGTTGTATCTATAATGTCAATGGAACATCTGCCTTCTCCATTGTCAAAGTGCCAATGTTTAACAATGAAAACAAGCATGGAAAAAGAGAACCTTCCTGGCATTGCCCGCCTACTTCAAAGTTTGCCTTATGTGGAGACATTGAATATAGACATCACATCCTCCTACTATATAGGGTCAGAGCCAGAGGTATGTATTTCTTGTTCCAATTTCCTGTATGTCATATCAAACGACATTTCATGAAGGCTTAATTCTAATCACTATTTTTTATTTTGTTACTTTTTTAGCTCTATATGTCTAACTATTTATGGGGTCAAAATGATCCCGTGAATTCTTGACGTAAAGAGTAAATGTTGATTGTCGACCTTTTTGATCTTCGAAGTGGTTGTTTTGTGTACTATTTACTCAAAACATTCTCATTGACAATACCTCTTTCTTCTTACAGCAAAGAAATTAGTAATAGATTTTTGGAAATCCATTTGTTTAAGTAGTAGGTCATTCATAGCCAAAGTTATTATCCAGAATTTCTGGCATAGGCAACCAGAAGACTTTTTCACTTAAATTTAATTTTAATTGTCAATGACAATTCTATAAGTTTCAAGTTTCTGGATATAGGCTATTCTAATAGTCTATTGAGCCTTATTTGGTTTTATTTGAGTTTAGTGATTTACTAGGAATAGGTATTGGCTAGTTGCTTTCTATTCAGGAAGAATGAGTTTTATTTTATTTATCAGAAGTTGTGAAGCTTTGTTTGAAGTTTGTGTGATAAAAGAGGCATGATGCTTAGAAGGTTATTCTTTATCTTTAAATTTTCAGCAACTTCAAATCTAGCAAACACATTGATTTATCAGCCTTTAAACCCTAACATCCAAAACTTTAAAATCCTATGTCACCCCATAAAAATCAAAATACTGTTCACGATGTCACAACCTTAGAACGGCAACCCAACCCAAGTTTTAATTTTCCCCTTTGTTGCATCCCTAAATCCTTCAATTCTTTTTCTCATAAGAAACCCTATAATCCTTATTAGCTACTATTTTCCAACATTTTTCTTACCAAATCCTAACCCTAAATTCTCAAAATCCAAGTTTTCCAGAGCTTACTCAGAAATTCCAAATCTAATTTGGTTTTGTTCCTTGTCCTACGTCAAATCTATTATAACATGACGAACTATCATATTTAAAACTGAACTTTCATACTGATGTACTTTTATTTTGCAGTTTCTAAATAGATGTTGCCGCCGCTCTTACCGTGATGAAGTGAAACATTGGAAATCAGGAGAGATCTATTTCAAGTCTTTGCTAGTATGCCTCAAGACTGTTACGATTTTTGGTTTTGGAGAAAGGTTGTTCCACATGAAGGAAGCATTCATTTTAGTGGTACAATTTCTACTTAAGAATGCAAAGGTGCTAGAGAAGATGGTTATCACTACACCACGAGATATGCAAAATGAAAGGCGTATTCTGCTACTTGAATTTCTAAAAGTGGCTCAAAAGTTGTTAAGCTTCCCTAGATCCTCCCCTTATGCAGTGATTATGTTTCCATATCTGTAAAATCATTTTAAGTTATTCCTTCTCCTTAAACCGTGAAATCCTCATAGATACACAATAGTTATGTAGAGTATTCTAGTTCAATGAACTAAAATCTTGCTATGAATTTGCTTGCATTGTGGTTGTCATGTACTTTTGTGATTTTTTAGTGATATTAAGCTTACTTTCGGATTATCTACCTGTCTTAGTGATATTAAGCTTACATTCGGATTATCTACTTGTCTTAGTGATATTAGAATTATCTACATGTCTTAGTGATATTAAGCTTACATTCAAATTATCTACTTGTAGTCTTGTAGAATAGTCTAGTTCAAAGAACTAAAATCTTCCTGTGAATTCATTTTTCGCTTTGCAGTTTCAAACTTTCAATGACATTGTTATGTTTACAATATCTTCCATTCTTTTTTGCTACAAAATAATAATTAAGTAAATGACAATAAATATGACTAATGTCACATCAACAATTTAATGTGCATATTTTTTAATTGATTTTTTGTTTGTGTTTACATGTTGACATTTTTTATAAGATTTATCTATGACTTCCTCTCTATAAAGATTATTATTTTTGTTTGTGAAATAATCTGCTTACACAAACTTAAAGAAAAGAGAAGAGACAATATAACACAAGAAATTTTACATGGTTCAACAATACGCCTACGTCCACGAGAGGCAAATGAAATAAAATTTCACTATAATTTGGAGATTACAACATAAACTTGAAGGCATTCTCAAAAACCCAAACTCGGTTCTCTTTTAAATAAATAAATACAAAACATCCTATTGTATTTAGTCAAAAGTTGCAGCAAAGGCTCTTACTCTTTTTCTCTATGCAACTCATGTCTCTACCACTTTGCTCTTCCCTCTTGCTCACCCTTGATTTATTCTAACTAAAAGTTCTCAAGCTAAAGCTGAAGAACAAAATTTCTCTCAAAACTAGTTTGGAGAGAGATGTAACAAAATTTTCTCAACTCCTCATATATTTTTATATTCAGTATGAATTCTGAAAATCTAACTGTTAGATTGTATGTTTTTATTATATTTTTCATGTTTGCAAAATTTCAAGAAAATCAAAGATGAATTGGTATGTCATCAAAAAAATGTTAAAATTTCAAGTTTTTGTAATTTAAAAGTATGTATAACAAATAAGTTTATTGGTCGAATAGTAAATAACATCTAATTTGAACAAAATTTGATTTGTATGTTAAGAACATAAGTAATATAAAATTTAATGGTTAGGTTTTTAAAATTCACACACAAAAAAAGAAACATATGAGAAATTCTAGTTCGTAGAAAAACTTTATTCAAAGCAGAATTGCTACACAAGGAGATCAGCAATTTCAGCAAAGCATCCATTTAACAAATCTTCAACATCTAATGCGTGGTGTACCCGTGTAGGTGTGAATGTGTGATACGCATGCTTCTTGTTGAATTGACAATCTTCGGAGTGGTTGAATATCAAGCCACTCTATTTGACAAATGCATGTAAACATTTAGGGCCTGTTTGGTTTGAAGGTAACTCAAAACTCAGTTCTCTTTTCTCAATTTTTATTACTCAATCTCAGTTTTCATAACTCACGTCTCATCTCTCTACTTTTCCCTTACTTCGTCATACTTTTGTTTGGTTCTTGTTCTCAACTTCATATCTAACTTCGTAAACTCAAATTTTTGATAAATTGGTGGAACACACACACTGTTGTTAGTCAGATCAGTAACCCTTTACCTGCGTGCTTCTCCTCTCTCCTCTTTCCCATTCATTTTTTTTTTTTTTTTGTCTCACCTCCTCACTTCCTTTAACAACCTTGCCAAAGATGAGTATAGCAGTTATACAGCACACAGGAATTTCATATAAAGAATAGCATTGATTTTTAGAAATTTTTTTACATTCATTTTTAACTCTAGTGATGTTAAACACTATTGCATAGCTCAAACATGAAGCACACAATACCCAAATATTTTCAATAATGTAAATTAGGTAGCAAAAACAAAAAATAACTAAAAAAATCCAAACAAAATCTGGTTTAGAATAACAAATTACATAAAATAAATAGAGAGCACACAAACTAGAAAACTTGCACAGAGCAACAACTCTTTACTCCACAAAGACCCAAAAAAAAAAAAAAACATTACAAAAATAAGGAAAGGACAAGAGAGAGAGGGAGAGCTTTGGTTAGTTGATGGGTTTCAATCTTCATAGTTGTTGCTGGGTGAAAGGGGAAAAAATCTTAATGAAATGGGCTTGACGGATCGTCCTCCGTGGGCCAATAGAGGACGAGCCCAGGCATCCGCAGTCCGTTGTGAAGGGATCCATATTGGACGGGCCCAGCATCCGTGGTCCGATGTGAACGGATAAGGAAATATCTTGTCCATCACATTTAGGATTCTACAAAGAAGAGTCTTATAAGGAAAAGACTTCCGCGCGAAGGAAGAGATGTCAATCCTCTACTACTATAAAAGCCCCAATACCCTCACAAATTAAGGTACGCATAATTTACCCCTTCTCTAGCACTCTAGAGTTGTGAGAATAGTTCTAATTTAACCTTCGGAGGGTATTTGGCCGGCACCACACCGGTGCTCTCTATTGGGTTCGCTTTCTGTATTGTGCAGGTTTGCGCTCGAGTGCATAAGTATCGTGTGACTCACTGGTGAATTTCTTGGCATCATCAGTTGGCACCGTCTGTGGGAAACATCGCAGTTAAGATCTGTAAGTTGTTTTACCGTTTCCCAGACAAAAGTACTTACTCGCTCAATGGCAATCACAAACGACGTTCAAGAAGAAGAACCACCTATTACTGCCCTCGAGAGACAGGTACGAACTCTTGCCGCAGCCGTGGAACGTCTCACCAAACAGAACCTCGACTTAGAAGAACAACTGCGCCAGAAGAACGCAGCACCGAAGGACCAACGAGAAGATCAAGAAGGGAACAATGCTGAAAAAAGAAACCAGGAAAGACCCAAGGGCAGCAACGCCCCAAGCAGACCTAGAAGGCAGAACTTGAGCATGCTATCCCTTACGGACGCAACTCCACCACATATAGTTGCTGAGATGCAAGCGATGAAGGAGCAGATGGAAGTCATGATGAACGCACTAAAAGGGCGAGTGTCCAGTGATCTTGACGATTTGGTCAATCGCACTGACTCGCCGTTCACTACGGCCGTCAACTCCTTTCCCCTACCCCACAAATTTCGCATGCCGCACTTAGACAGTAACGACGGAGTAAAAGATCCTCTGGATCATCTAGAGACCTTCAAGACCCTGATGCACCTTCAAAGGGTAGCTGACGAGATCATGTGCAGGGCATTCCCTACAACGCTCAAAGGCCCCGCAAGGGTATGGTTCAACCGACTGACGCCAAACTCCATCAGCACTTTCAAGGAGCTAAGCGCTCAGTTTACCACGCATTTTATTGGAGGACACAGGTATAAGAAGTCCATCGCATGCCTAATGAGCATCAGGCAACGAGAGGATGAAACGTTAAGAGCCTATATAACGCGCTTTAATAAGGAGGCTCTCTCGATCGATGAAGCTGACGACAAGATACTGGTAGCAGCTTTCACAAACGGGCTGCAAAATGGTAAGTTTTTGTTCTCTTTATACAAGAACGACCCAAAAACCATGTCAGAAGTGCTCTACAGAGCAACCAAATACATGAATGCCGAAGACGCATTACTAGCACGAGAGGAAAAACCAAGGAAAAGGGAACAACAGGAAGAGGTCCGACGGGAACAGGGATTAAAGAAACCTAGAACGGGAGACCGAAGGGACAAAAAACGCTCTAAGCCACTAGGAGGGAGGTTTATGAGCTTCACCCCGTTGACTACCCCAATAGACCAAGTACTAATGCAGATAAAGGATGAAGGGACTCTAACTTTCCTCGGGAAATTGAAAGGAGATCCCAGCAAGAGGTCTAGAAACAAGTATTGCCGCTTCCACCGTGATCACGGTCACGACATAGCCGACTGCTATGACTTAAAGCAGCAGATAGAGGCCCTTATTAGACAAGGGAAATTGCAGAAGTTCGTCAACAAAGAAAGAAGGGACCCTCCTCCACAAGAGCAACAACCCCGACGGGATGATAAGCATCCCAGACCCCCAATAGGAGACATAAGGATGATTGTGGGGGGCACATCTGCGGGGTTATCCAAAAAGGCTAGGAAAACTTATCTCAGGACGGTTCATAATGTACAACTGACGGGTCATATACCAAAGGTGGCACGGATAGAGAGCCCCGTTGTAGGATTCTCAGAAGAAGACGCTCGGCGTCTTCATCACCCTCATGACGACACCCTGGTCGTCACCCTACGAGTAGGAGACTTCAACATTCACTGAGTACTGATAGACAACGGTAGCTCAGCTGACATCTTGTACTACCCAGCGTTCCAGCAGATGAGAATCAACAAAGAACGGTTAATACCAACAAACGCTCCGCTAGTTGGTTTCGGAGGAACAAGGGTACTCCCATTGGGCGCAGTTACACTCTCGGTATCAATAGGTGATTATCCTCAACAAATCACAAAGAATGTAACTTTCCTTGTGGTCAACTGCTCGTCTGCCTATAACGCAATCATCGGGCGACCAACCCTTAATTCGTGGAAAGCTGTGACATCAACATACCACCTAATGGTAAAGTTCCCTACGGAGTATGGGGTTGGAGAACTACGAGGGAATCAGATGGCGGCCCGTGAGTGCTACATTGCCATGATGGAGATAGAGGACCCCCAGCAGACCATGTGCACAGAAGAACAACGGACCACGGTGGAACCAGTTGAGAAGCTTGAAGAGATATCCGTCGATGAATCAAAGCCTAAAAGAACGACTAGAATAGGGACGTTGGCCAGCCAACTAACGCGTCAGGCCCTAGCAGAATTCCTCAGGATGAATCAAGATGTTTTCGCCTGGAGTCATGAGGACATGCCAGGGATTGATCGCTCAGTCATAGTTCACAAGCTGAACGTGAACCCCGCATTCTCACCAGTCCGACAGAAAAAGAGAGTATTCACCCAAGAACGGGACAAAGCCATCGCAGAAGAGGTCATGAAGCTATTAGAAGCAGGCTTCATTCGAGAAGTATACTATCCAGATTGGCTAGCAAACGTCGTAATGGTCAAAAAGGCCAACGGGAAGTGGCAGATGTGTGTTGACTTCACGGACCTTAACAGGGCATGCCCAAAGGACAGTTACCCATTACCTCGGATAGATACCTTGGTAGACTCAACGGCCAAGCACCAACTCCTAAGCTTCATGGATGCCTTCTCTGGCTATAACCAAATCAAGATGGACGAGGCTGATCAGGAGAAAACCTCCTTTGTCACAAGCCAAAGGCTTTTTTGCTATAAAGTGATGTCGTTTGGGCTCAAGAATGCAGGAGCAACGTATCAGAGATTAATGAACAAAATGTTCGCGCACCAGATCGGGAGGAACGTACAAGTATATGTCGATGACATGCTTTTAAAGAGCCTTCTTGAACATGACCACCTGAAAGGCCTACAGGAAACCTTCGACACTCTCCGGTCGTATAATATGAAGTTAAATCCAAACAAGTGCGTATTCAGGGTAACGGCAGGGAAGTTCTTGGGATTCATGGTTTCGCATAGAGGTATAGAAGTTAATCTGGAGAAGGTTCGGGCCATCATGGAGTTAGAACCACCAAAAACGATTAAAGATGTGCAAAAATTGAACGGTAAAATTGCGGCCCTGAACAGGTTCGTCTAGAAGGCGACGGACAAATGTCTTCCATTTTTTCGTACATTGAGAAAATCGTTCGTGTGGACGGACGAATGCCAGAAGGCATTTGAGGACTTGAAGAAGTATCTATCATCCCCACCAATGCTCAGCCCATCAAAGCCCCGGGAAGTACTCTACCTCTATTTGGCAGTTTCGCAAGCAGCAGTCAACGCGGCCCTAATTAGGGAGGAGGACGGATCACAAAAACCCGTCTACTTTATAAGTAGGGCATTCCGAGGAGCGGAAGGGAGGTATCCTTGAATGGAGAAGTTGGCGTTCGCGCTAGTAACTGCAGCACAAAGCTTAAGCCATACTTTCAGGAACACACAATTGTAGTATTGATGGACTAGCCATTCAGGAAAGCCATGAGTAGCCCGGAGACGGCTGGACGCATGGCGTTATGGACAGTGGAACTAAGTGAATTCGATATACAGTACCGCCTGTGAAATGCGATAAAAGGGCAAGCCGTTGCTGACTTCATTGCAGAATTTGCAAGATCGGAAGGCGACGGGGCAAAGATAAGCGCACAGTGGAGAATCCATAAGGACGGATCCTCCAACAGGTACGTAGGAGGTGCCGAGGTGGTAATCCAGACCCCTGAAGGAGATAAAATTGAGTGCATGATCCAGCTAGACTTCACTACAACCAACAACGAGACCGAGTATGAAGCACTCGTGGCAGGTCTAGACCTTGCTAAGGCTGCAGGCGCTGAGAACATGATCGTACATTGCGACTCCCAGGTGGTAATAGGTCATATCAACAGCGGCTACGAATGCAAAAATGAGAGAATGAAGCGGTATCTAGAGGAGGTGAAACCCCGTATTGGTAGCCTCGAAGTCAAATTCGTCCAAATCCTACGGGAGAAGAACGAATGTGCCGACCGTCTAGCCAAAGCAGCATCAGCCGAGTCAATGCTTGTCCCCGAACATGTATTGTCGTTTGTTCAAATCTCCTCACTTATTGATGACAAGACAAACATGCAGGAAGTGAATACAAAAGGCGATTGGACCACTCCGTTAATATCCTATCTGAGGACGGGAACATTACCAGACGAAAAGGATGCCACTAGGAAGTTGAAGGTCCAAGCAGCACGATTTGTAATGATAAAGGACGTGTTATATAAGAGAGGATTCTCACACCCATACCTGAGGTGTTTATGCCAGGAGGAAGCAGACTATGTGATGAGGGAAGTCCACGAGGGTATCTGTGGAAACCATTCGGGGGCGCGTTCACTGGCGCACAAGTTGATCCGAGCAGGCTATTTTTGGCCCACGATGCTGAAGGACACCCAAGCCTATGTCAAAGCCTGCGACAAGTGCCAAAGGTTCAACAGCTTCATTAGGCAACCGTCCGAAGAGTTAACACCCATGACGGCCCCTTGGCCTTTCGCTCAATGGGGACTTGACATCACGGGCCCCTTCCCTACCAGAGTCCGACAGTTAAAGTTTCTTGTTGTCAGCATCGACTATTTCACCAAGTGGGTAGAAGCAGAAGCGCTAGCCACTATCACGGAGAGAAACATTCGGAGCTTTGTTTGGAGGAATATCATCTGCAGGTACGGGATTCCCAAAGTACTTGTCTCTGATAACGGAAAGCAAT